>VZSV01000075.1:860765-919862 GCA_013398735.1 Nothocercus julius | reverse complement strand
TGTTTGCACGGTCATTTTGCAGGGTGTTTGCACGCTCAGTTTGCAGGGTGTGTGCATGCTCAGTTTGCAGAGTGTATGCATGCTCAGTTTGCAGAGACTTCCAGTCCTACGGCAAATCTTCTGAAGAGCCACCCATTTCTCTGTATTGCATTGCCATTATTCCAAATAGATTTGGAATATTCAGATTTTATGTCAAAAGTTGTTTATTTCCCCAAACAAGATTGTTGAGGAGGTTGCTTACAGCAGCTACGCTGGCTGTCCCTAAGCCAAATATCCTTTATCCTAAGTGTTAGGAACAGGTTAGGCACATGATACAGCTCCGATTACTCAGATGCTTTTGTGGCTTGTCATCTTTGTGAACTGTTGTGACTGCCACAGTTTATTTCACCCACACTTTGTGCCCATCTGAAGAGGTTATGGAGAAATTTAGGGGTTACAAAGAAAAGGAAAAATCTAAATACCCTTTAATGTACTATATATTATATAACATATTATATATAATAATATAATTAGTATTAAATATGATAATGCACGACTACTTCGGTTATTTGTTTGATAGGTCACCATATAGGTGATTGGGTATATACCTTCACCTGCTTGCCTTCCTGCTTGCTCCTAAACACCTTTGCCGCACCCTCTTTCTTTCTACTCTTTGCAGTCTTTCCTGAAAATATGTCTAAGTCATTAATTAAATCACTTACTGGAAGCATCGAGATAGTTTGAGGATATAACGAGCGATCCTATTACCGTGACCGTTGTCCTGCCTTCTTGAGTCCCCACCCATTTCTTTCATTTTTGCTCCTGGGGCCTGTTGTATCACGTCCCTGTGGAAGATTTACCATTTCAAGGCAGCCTGTGCCATTGTTTTCTGGGAACCACCCAGGATAGCTAGGGGAGCTCGAGTAATAATAACTACTAATAATAGTGTGGTAGAGGGTGGAATTTGGCTGTCGTATCCTTTTTGTGTGGAGGGCCAAAATGCTGAGATAACGTTGCTATGCTTTAGTGTATACTTGCCATTGGAAAATATATAGCATATGGGCTTTTTCTCAGTGTTCATGTTCCTGAAAATATTTTTTTTGTTCACTGTACCTTTAAAATCTCGCTTAAAGTGAGTTCCTTCCATACCTGTATAGGTGTTTCTGTCCTGAGCTGGATCTGCCATCAGGTTTACTCAAGCCAATACTTAGAGGAGCAAGAACATTGCAAGTCCTGGCTCAGTTGATGATTGATTCTGAACAAGTGCATTTTCTTCCTGGCTAATTGCTTGAAAATAAGCGCGGGTGCTAGAGAATGAGTGGCTCAGAAGTACGGATGCAAAGATATATGCATACGTGCCACTGCTGCTCAGCCTCGACTCCTGCCTGCCCTGCTTAGCAAGCAGGAGCTTCTTTACATAATTGCCTTAATTAGCCCAATCCGATGAGCGATGCAGGCTTTCTTCTGGACGAGTGTCACTGGCTATGTTAGCGTAGTTAACAGCATCTCTTTAGTCACCTGCCAAACTCTTGACCTAGTTTATATCGTGGCGCGATAAAGAAATGACATCAGACCCATTCATTCCATAATCACAGATCATTGCTACGTAAATCAGTGGACCTTCTACCTCAGTCATTTTAATGATTGCCCTCCAGCTCACTTTCTCTTTCAAACAGCAGCTTCCCATCTAGTAATAATTATTCATTCATCTACTTTTTTTTTTTTTTTTTCGTTTTGGTACTTGCTAAAGGAAGCAAACAAGGCAGAGCCCTCCAGAAGTGTGTACATCCAATCAAATCAATTGCTGTATTGTCTTTTATCGTGTTCTCACAGCTTTGTTTAATGTTAAACTTTTTAATGCTCATCTCCTGGGTTTTTGAGGTTTTGAGGTTGAATTTGTCCTGCCGCCAACTATGGTAATATTAATCCTTTGAAGTAGATGCCAGCGGGCCCGCAAGTGGGGACTCCTCCGTCCTTCCTTTCCAAAAGGCCGCTGCCCTGGTGATCCCATCGGAGCTCGCAGCAGGTCTCAGACGTGCTCCTGGAAGACTGAAGTTTGAGATACCTTTGGAATAGGAAGTATGCTTTTGTTGTTTCATTTTGTGATATTCAAAGTATTTTTATGCCTTCTGCAGAAAAGAAACATCTCATAGTTCAGGTCAACTCTTGGTTGACATGTGAGGTTTGTAACATCTGAAGCCTCATTTCACAAAACCTGGATTGAGCTGACATGTCCTTTGGAGGGAGTTTGCTATGGACTGGGTCTGGAACTGAGGGTTTTGATCTCTTTTCTTTTCTATACCTTTAACTCACTCTCTGGCTCCTGTAATTAACTTTTAGCAATTGTCTGCAAAACAGGAATGATTTTTTTTTATCCTCACACAAGAGTGTTATGAAGCTTAACTAAACTGTGCCTTTAAAGTACTTTCCGTAATATACTCCAGAAGATTAGTGTGTATAGTGTGTATCACATGTACTGCATATAACTAGCTGCTTAGCAGGAACATAAGTGAATGTATAACCTGGAAAAATCCTTTGTGTGCATCTCCATGCATGCTACTATTTTATTATCAACTCACTTCTTTGAATCAGAAATTTGAAGGGAGTAAATAATATCTTTTTGAGCCTGAAAACCAAAGCTTCACAGTTACTAATAACGTAGTGGTAATAATTAAGAGAAGCTTGTTTTATATCCAGTTTCTAGAAACTAATAATATGGACAATATGAGCTGGTCTGGGTAGATATTTTAGGGAAGGGCATCTGAAATAGTGAGGAAGTTAAGATTTAAAAAACGATGATGTCGTCCTGCAGGAATGCAGCCATCTGAAAAGTACCAATGATAGATGAGGAAAAAATGCTTCATTCTTCCATAACTAGGTCTCCCTAATGGTTCCTATGATCAACATAACACATGTCAAAAACTGAGTTTACGTGGACCAAGACTTGGCAGGTTTTTACAGCTAAAGCATCGGCCATCCAGTGATGTGAAGAGCTGGCAAGGGGCTCGGGCCAGCAAGGCAGCCCCCACTTAGGTGATAATTTATGGCTACCTGTAATGTCCTCCAAATAGAAACCATTCACATGCTCACAGGGGAAGCTCGAGGTGACCAGACAACGTGAGTTCAGCCAAGCCGAGGCGCCACATTGCTTTACCAAAGACAAGTGCTCCGTGGTACTGACATTAGCTATGATATGGGCTTCTAGAAAGTGTTCGCTGCAGTATTTTATTTATTTTCATATCATTTGCTTTTATAACTTCAAAATCTGGAGCTGAAATTGAGTTCTAACTGTTGGGCTTTGATCCTGTTTATTTAAAGCCTGGAAAAGACTCAGCCCCAGCCCAGTGGAAGTCAACGCGATGTCACCCGATGCACTTGGGAGCTCGAAAAGGGCGACTTGCTGGTAGTGCCAGTGTACACGACCCCAGGATCATTAGTCACTGATGCTGTCGTGGCACTGCAGCGTTCGTGCTCCTCGTCTGGCGGCCTCTCTGGGGTCACCCTGCGGTTTGGCGCTCGCCCTCCTTCCCCGTGTGCTCCAGCCTCCGTGCCGGGCGGTGACCGGGGTGCTGTCCCCGCTCCTCAGTGCAGGGCCACCGCCGACGAGGGCTGGTGCGTGCAGGAGGCGGTGAATCTTGGGAGCATTTGAGAACATTCCCTGCGGTTGAAAAATACTGCGTAAGAGGCAGGTGACCATGTGTGTGTGTATGCTGTGTATGTGTATGTATGTAATTAGTAATCATTTCAAATAGGTTATGGTTCTGAAGCCTGCATTAGCCTTAGTATTATTAATCTTGTATTTATTTAAGACTCTGGCAAGGGTGCCATGTTACACTGACTTTAGTGCTTGTATGTTGATAATTTGTGCAAAAATGTTCTTGTCTCACTTCCACGCTGTGTTTTACTGTAGGTATCTGCCATCATACCACTCATATGGCAGGGTGCCTGGCTTTGTCTTTTAAGGTGAGGAATAAATGCTACAGCGGCTAAGGATCTGAAGCAAATCTTCAGAATATCCTGGACCATAGAGCAGCCTTATATCTTGGCTTGAGGAGCAGTGAAAACTGAAGTCTGATGTCAAAAGAGTAAAAATGAGCATGTGAGTGCAAAGTAACCGTCATTTTATTGAAGTGCCACCTTGCCTTTGCTTCTATTTAGACGGTGGCCTGCGGAGTTTTGTGGCTGTTCTTGCTTTAAAGGAAAACCTTAAAGCTTGTTTTCCTACATGTTGCCACAACACTTTGTATCTTAGCAATAAATATTGGGTAAATTTAGTGTTATCTCAAGAAACTTGTGCTCCAGAGATTTACTGGTCCACTCCCACAGTCCCTTTAAACCCCACATCGAGTGTAGGACAGAGGTTCCTGGCCCACGTTGGGACCGATTTACCTCATTTCCTCAGCTGCAGCAAAGTGAGATTGAGGAGGCTAGAAAAGTTGGGGCAAATCAAACCCAAACCCTATGGGTCGCCTCGGTAGGAAACGCTCCAAGTGCCACCTCAGAAGAAGCCCGAAGGTTTCAGCGCAGAGGAGCCGAGGGGAAGGGAGTCTCCTTTGTACTGCTAGGACGGCCGCTGTTTAAACCCACGTGCCTGTCAGGCTGTCATGTCTCATCTGGGTGTCTTTAACATGAAAGCAAATAGTGCTGTGGGAAGGACCCAAAAAAAAGAAAAATGCACTCATTTGTGTTCCTGATTTGTGCCAAAGAATTTTTCAGTCCCACCTCAGCTCTAATTTGAAATGTGTTAAATAAAAATCTCCAGGAGAGTATCCAGGACAGATAGGCAAGTTTAGGTCAGCATGTTATTTGGCATTGCCATGAACCTCATCTCTAATTACTAAAGAAATAGTGAGTTAGTGAGTTAAAATACACAGTGACTGTGACCTAAATCATTTCCATTCTGGCTGCGGGCCTGAAATAAAGAAGGCTTTTCACTAGCACGGCATGGATTTGGTATCGTGGGACGCAGCTTGTGCTGCGGAGGAAGTGTGGTCAACGGGCCATGACGTTTCAACACACGAGGCAGGCATCTCATCTTGGTGCAGCTGACAATAAATATCGGGAGATAGATATAGATGAATATAGATTCATATAGATTCACGATAGCTGTGCCAAAATCGTGCAAGTAAACTCTGACACGTAGTGCTCTGAACGTGTGTGCAGTGCGCTCGCATAGCGCAGGATCGCTTGCAGCTCCCCGAGGACATCTTCCCTTTCAGCCCTGGAAGATGAGAATACTCCTGGGGAATGTAACCCACGATATGGATTGAATGGCAGTGACTTGTATGGTAAGGATTTGCTTTTCCCCAGTTGGAAATAAAATGTTAAAATTAGAAAACAGTTCCTTAATTCTGGCAGTTTCCCACTGAAAAACAAGTAAACAAACAAACCTTCCGACCAAGATTCCTGCTTTCCAAACCCCTTCAGGATATGGGATACGCTGGAGCCTGCGAGGCTGGGCAAGCAGAGCCACAGGCTGGGCACAGCGGAAGGGCTCTCTTCACTAGGCAGGGCATCCAGTTAAACAGGCATCAGGGCTTCTTTTTCTGTAGGGTTAGGGCTCTCCAAACTGCAGGAAGCCTTTAGGGGTGCAGTTTCAAGCGAGAATCTTTGAAAGTCTTTGCAGGAGCCACCGGCTCCTTTTGTGCCACATGGGCACTGGCGCGCGGGCAGGGTGCAGGGGAGCCCTCGGCCAGGCTCCGCACCCCAGGGAGCAATTGCTCCTTAGTAAGCACCTTGGCTCTTCTTCTTTGTTCTCCCCACGGCCAGGGTTGTACCTGCTGCGAGCTCTGAGAACGCTCAGCCGAGG
The DNA here is from genome assembly GCA_013398735.1 of Nothocercus julius. Lineage (NCBI taxonomy): Eukaryota > Metazoa > Chordata > Aves > Tinamiformes > Tinamidae > Nothocercus > Nothocercus julius. The sequence continues at coordinate 914,074 of VZSV01000075.1, read as the reverse complement.
ATGGGACCGGTAATTTGCCATCTACTTCTGTGATTTTCATCGGAGTGCCTCACAGAAATGATTTCCCCCCCCCCCCACCAAACCTCCAGTAAAAAGGTTGTTATCCTCATTTAAATGTGGAAATTGGAAGCTTAGAATACTTTCCTTGGATCAATATATAAGTTTTTTTTTTTTTTTTTTGGTGGTATTTTTTAGCACTTTATTATGTTTTTAACTCTATGATAGACTCTAGATGGAGCATCTGCTTGGGGCAAAGACCAGCCTTTCCCTTCCTGAAACTCTTGCTTTGTTCATGGTGTGTTTTACCACTTCTGCAAGGAAAAGCCCTCCTTGGACAAGAGCCGACTGCACGAGGCTCCTGGAGCCAGCCCATGCCACGAGCGGGTCCTGTGGAAACATCGCCTGTAATCCTGTAATTAGACTCTGTTGTAATGTCCTTGCTCCGCGAGGTCGGGCAGGGGTGGAGCGGGCGACACCGACCGCATTTCTGCCCTTTCCTGCCCTCTGACTTTGCAGCCTAGGCTGGTGAAGCTCAGGCAGAGTCTACGAGACCAAGAGAGAGCCTGTCCCTGCTGCCAAACCTGCCCTTCCCATCCCCAGACCAATCTCACACTGCTTTTATGAACCATGGCGGGGATAAGGCTTCCCCACGCTGTGTGAGAAGTTTGAGACAAGGACAAGGCACCCTTTTTTTCTATAATTCTTTTTCCTAGACAGCTGGGTTGCAGTTTCCATAAGCAATTCAGCTAGGTGTTGACACTCAGCTTGGAAGATAGTACCATGAGTGTAGGAAGCAATCGAAGCACAGGCGGTTTGAAACAGGATGTTACAAGCAGAGGGAGTCAAGCAACCCCGGTAGCAGGCTGTAGCAACAACTTTATCTATGGGTATTCTGAATTTATTGAAAACTTCATTGAAGCAGTTGCGAATATTTGCGTGTGTTCAGCGGGAGTGTGGATGTGCTTTGGAAACGTTCAGTCCAGTAGTTGCATGAAGATGTTTGCAATGGACTCTTGACCTCCGTTAGCCAACAATTCCATTGCAACGTGGTGTTTGCCAAGAGAACTGATAAGGGCACTAAAGCAGCAGCTAAGGATGCAAGTGTTTGGAAGTAAATGTTAATATTTCTTGGACTTTAAGGAGCTAAAGGTGCTCTTCTGCAGGCTTTCCATCCCACCTCCACGTTCCCCTGCCCGAGAGGCTCCCCTGTTCTCCCCGAGCTGGGTACTGTGGAAGCAACCCCAGGACAGAAGCGTATGACTTTTTTAAGGCATATAACTAGAAAAGAAAGCTCCAGCTTGATCAATTTATGATTTTTTTTCTAGTGGTGGTTTAACTCCCAAAGAACGCGAAGCTGCTACTCTGTTAAATTCCATTAAAGTCTGGTTTTCTTCAGGAGGGTTTTGCCTGGTAGCCTTCCCTCGCGTAGGTAAGACCCCTGGGAGGAATGTGCTCATTCTGCAGAGGTTGAGGAGAAGCGGCCATTCGCATCGCTGGACTGCTGAGTCTTTATTGTTATTATTATTTTTATTTTAAATGGTCTTAAATGGATGAGGTTTTCTGGCATATCTAATCCAAATGAGGAAATCGAGCACTGCGTACAGGGAGAGCTGCAGGTTAAAACTCGGGCTATGGGTCGGTGCATCCTTGTGGGCTGCCCTTCATCCCAAGAGGGGCCCAAGTGCCGTGAGCTTGACTGTTCAACAGCCTTCTGGCTTGGAGAGCGGAGTAACAGCTGAAGGCAGAAATAGCTGTTCCCTGGACCCAGTTTGTGCCGTGTGCTTGAGGATGCCATGGCTCAGCAGAACTGGGCAGATCTGCTCTGGAGCTGTTTACTGGTTTCGTCCATGCCTTGGGCCTTTGGGCTGGGCTGCTCCAGGCCCCGCGTGCCGGAGCTGCTCCATGCTCCCTGTTCGAGGCCAGTGCCATGAGTTTTCAGGTGAGAAAAAGTTACCTGCAGGTGAAGTTTTGCAAGGTTGGAGGAATAATTTTTTGAGTCTGGAGAAATCCCTTAGCTCCCTCAGCATCCTGGTAGCAGGAGTTTGTATTCCTGGCCAGCAACTAAACCCAGAAGCAGAAGGGAAGGGGGATGTAAAGGGGGTGTGATCTCTGTCGGCAGCAGGGAGCTCGGCGTCGGTGCGACGTTCCTGGGAGGAATGGGGAGATGGAAGCAACCCCCTGGTCTCCAAGCTGTTGAAGCATGAGCCCAGATGAAGCGGCTGGGGAGCAGCGGTGGGTGAGCAGAGCCCCTCCGTGCTCCACGTTGCAACCAACACCCGTTGCTGTTGGACACTTTAGCTACCTGCCCTGCGCCGCACCCTGTGTCCAGGGGGTTTTGGGCGGGTGAGCATCTCAGGTTGTGCCACAACCGTTGATGAATGCTGAAACCGGAGCCATAAGACATCAGCCATGCAGCTGTGTGTGTTTTAATAGTCTCCTGGACTTTGCCCATTTTGGACAGTTTTGCTAAGGCAAACACTGATACTAATGGGAATTGAGAAAGTGCAGCCAGGAGCTTTGGTCTAGGTAAGGGCTGAGTTGGAGGAAAGAGCCAAAATTTGCAAAGAAGAATTTTGCTTGGCCCCAGCAGCGCCTAACTGCCTCGCGCGGGGATGGGGCACCTGGACGCCTCTCCAGAGGGAAGTGCCCGAGGCTGCCCGGCGTGCGGGGCCTGCAGAGGGCCCTGGCGGCACCGCGGCGCTGCGCGAGCTGCTGCCAGCTCCAGCTTTGCCTTTTGGAGTGGGTTCGCCTTAGAAATGTTTCCACGCTCGGGAGTGGATCATAAGATCTTGTTTTGGTACCGGATGACAAGATGAGGTAAATGTTTTTGAGGCAGCTCTGAAACTAGAAAACAAGGCAAGGAGAAAACCTTCCCTTCCGAAAGGAAGTCAAATGGCTTAGAGCTCCTCGTGGTGAGGGACGAGGAGGACGTGCCAGGAGAAGGGGCTACAGCCACTTCTGCTTCCCCTGCTCAAGGCGTCACTGTTGGCACCTGGGCAGAGACATTCGGGGAAGTGACCACAGAGAAACCCTTGTTCCTGGCTCAGAGCCGCCGGCCCCGCCAGGCGCTGGGGGTCTTTCATGTTCTGGGACGACAAATTCACCCTCAAAATTGGAAACTGAGGGAGGGTGTTTTGACCAAGGCCTTTCCAGGCTCCTATGGAAAATGAGTCTGCGCTCATGGTATTGATACGCTTGCAGCTCTGCACAAAGAGTTAAGTTATTGTATATTTTAGTTTTCTAATTGACTCCATATCTGCTGGCAGCAGAATAGACATCGATCTGTTTTTTTCTCTGCTTTATTTAGGAAAATACAGCACATAGTGTTTACTCTGCCTCCATACAACATTACTTTGTAGGGTGAAAGCGAGGGCGAGACCACAGTGAAGAATTCCCTCATTGTCAGTTTTAAGGGCTTCATAATAAATGCTACATTTTTTGGATGGGATTCTGAAATGTTTTCATGACAATGTTTTGCTTAACTTTTTGTATTCAGATGGGATGTTATAAACTCTTAAATTTTTTTTGATCATTTGAACATAATTTGGGCACTGAAGTGCCACTGAACCTGACATCTATTAAAAAAACCATTCGAAAGATGAGATTACTGAGAGATAGTGGACTGAAATTTATTTTTAAGAGAAATAGGCGTCATTTTGCCTGGCAGTACAGAAGCAGGGGCGGGTGAGGAGCCAGACTGCTGCTGCTGCATGGTCACAATGAGAACTGCCTCTGCACCAGCGTTTTGACCAAGAAAGGGTCACAACACTGATCCCAACGTCAGGCAGAAGGGAAAAGGACTGGACACCTGGCACTGACCAGCCATGCATGGCCTGAAGTGGCTCCTGATGTGGGTTGGCTTTGGGGCGGTCAAAACTGGGGCCGTTAACATGTGGCACTTGGCTGAGATGAACCTTCCCTTTTGTTTTCGATTGCTGGGATTATAAAGCGGGGTTGCTCCATCATCATTAGCAAAAATTTCCTGATTTCAGTAACAGGATAATGTTTTTGGTTGCTTATTGACTGCTAGCAAAAAAGTATTGTAAATTATTCTATGCTTGAGAAAGTACTAGTGTATCAGCCTCTTTGCAACTGCAGATTTGCCTTCAGGCATGAAATCCTTTTCGGAGCTGCTCTCAGTTTCCTCTGAAAACGGTCCAGGCTCTTTGTTTGTTTTTCTTCTTGCTTTTTTTGTAGTGTTTTGTTCTTGGAGGTCTCCAGGCTTATTGCAGCCTTCCCTGGGAAGAGGCTTCCCTGGGAGCCTTGTACTCGAACGGCTCCTCCAGGATGGCTCTTCAAACGGGCCTGGGCGCAGGCCCGCCGTGCTGCGCGCGGCGCCTGCCTTCCATCCTCGTGCACGGCCGAGTATCCGTCCCCGGGGGCAGAGCGGCGAGTGCAGAGAGGGTTTGCAAAGCGCTCGAGCTTCCCTCGCTCCGGGCTGCAACAGCCGAGCAGGAGGGTTTGATCTCTGTGATGGATTAGCAGCCGGGGTATTGATGCCTTTTTGCACGAAGCCGGTCCCCGGTTGGTGCTCTCCTAGAATGCCCACTTCTCCTAATACATATTTCTTTCACTTCTTTTTAAATGGAAATGCTGCCTTTGAAGAAGAGACCTCGTTACCCTTAATGCTATGCAAGCCACCCACCGAGCTCCACGGTACAATCTGAGGATTGCTGGGGTCAGTTTGTTTATTTTCACCAGGATCACTAACAGTTGCGGTACTATTTTGCTTGCTCTGCTGAAAGATGTCCTGGAGATCTGTTTTATCATCCTAGCACCATAAACTGCTTTCATTCTTTCGGTCCTCTTGCAGGATATCACATGAATATCAGTGTGTGTCCTGCATGGGGGAATTTTTATTAGGTCAAACTTTACTCGGGAGGTTTAGTGTACCTCCCAAGTGTTAATGTTTTACTGAACAAGTAACACTGCCCCGCTCCCAGTTCTGGGGTGGTTTGAACTCATCGTCCGTTTCCTGCGTGCCCTTAGGAGCTTGAGCTAGAGGTTGGGAAGGGCTGGGTTTGCATGTTCTCCAAGTGCCTGGTAGGATTTGTGTCAAGCCGCTGGTTTTCATATGCTAAATCCTTATGGCTTCATGGCCGAAGCATCCCCTGGGGTCCTCCAGCTCCTTCGGACCCCCAGATCTAGGGTTAATTGCGCAGATGCTTGCGAGCCTCCCCCCGTTCCTGGCCTCCGCTGGGGCTGTGCCTCGCGACTTGCTTTCCCTGTTAAAGCACTTTGGCAGGAGGGTGGGCGCTAGTGCAGCACGTCCCCAGCTTTACACTGCTGAGACTTAGGATTTCTTGCCTATCTTTTTACCCCAAGACAGGTTGATTTTTTATATATATTACTATTATTTCTTCCCAGTGAAAGCCTGTTTTCCCTTCCCTGGCATGGAAAAAATATACTCTAGCGTACTGCAGAACAGGAAATCCTATATCCAGCACTGGGAGGAAGGGCCTTAATCAGGTGAAATTCCATTGTGTTTGTATCAATCCTGACCCTCCGAGGAGCTGGACAGAGGATTTTTTAGCCTTGGCCCCAGGCTGTGGTTGGTGCTGCTGGCCCCGAGCTCCACAGCTCGAGGGCTGCGGGACCTGCGTAGGTCGGATGTCTTCTCCATTGATTGTCCTCGACGGAGACTGACGGGTCTGTCTGCAGGAAGGACTGGGATCCATGTGGAGACCCCTTTGGACCGTGCGCTTTTCCCTTCTTGGGAGAACAGGTTAATCCCTCAGTGCTGCCTCATCGGAAGGGCTTTCAGAAGGGGAAAGACGAGGATTCAGGAGAACATGGGATGGATCTTGCGATCCCTGGTGCTCTTCTCCGTGCAGCGCTAGGGAGCGGCTGCATCAAGGTGTGGGAGCCTCTCTGTGTTGGGAACGCCGCCGGTGAGACCTGCAGCCCCGGGGAGCTCGGCGGGCAGCGGGGCCCTGCTCTGCACCGCGGTGAAGCTCCGCGGTGGGGCCCCCAGTGCTTAAATCCAAATGCAATTAGGGGCGACTCGGCTGGTGCTCCGGTAACGGACGGAGGGCACCCGCGTCCCGTGTCCCGCATCCCACGTCGGGCCATTCCCAATCTCTGTGCGGTGGGAGCAGGCTGAGGGGCACCCGCCTCTCCCATGCATTGACTGCAACACGACAGGAAAGGAGAAGCCAATATTTGACCCCTAAAGTGTTTATATGATTGATATATAGCTTTTTCTTACCTCATCTCGTGTTCCTGTGCATGATACTGTGTCAGTATGTTCCCAACGCGATGCAAGGCTTTGTTAAATGGTAGACCTTTAAAATAACAAAATATTTTTTTTTTTTAATAGTCAGGAGTATCTGCTGTAATTCTTGGACCGGGAAATAGGCTGGCCGGAATCTGTGAGATGCAGATGGCAATAGTTCAGGTACTAGTATTATTGTTATTTTTTTTGCCAAATAACCAAATTAACATTGAGTAGTTTGGCTTAATGCTGAAAAATTCACTTTTGGAAGCAAGCTAGGTTTTTTTTTTTTTTTTTTTTTTTTTTTTTTGAGTCCTGGCACTAGTTGCAAGGGCCTCAACATTGGAAGAAATAGATTTGGATGATCTTCAAAGAGCACTTTGCTGTGGTTCTGCCGTTTTTAACTTTTTACCTTGCTGTGCTTTCTCCCCACCTCATCCCTGGGGAATCGGAGGTAAATGATTGATACCCCGTCTCTGCTGCTCTCCTGCTTTTTTTAAGTCTCCCTTGGCTAGACTTCTCCAATGTAGAAATATTTACCAAAAGGAAAATCGCAAGGGCTGGGGAATGGAGAGAAAAAAGGGAATTGAGAAATAAAACATAAACATTCAGCAGTCCAGGATGGTGACTTTGTTGGGGAAAGAGGCCGAATTGTTTGTAGAACCTAATGAGATTTAGGATTAGATTTCCTGTATCAGTGGGCAGCCGCTGGGGAAAAGTAAATTCACTGCACTTAATGTACTCGGCGCGAGGGGCGTTTATCTTGCGCTGCCCGCGCGGCGCTGCCGAAGGGCTCCCAGCCTCGGAGCCGCCTGTCCCCGGGGAAACTGCAGCCTGCGAAACGGCAGGAGAAGGGTCGGGGCAGCGGAGGGAAGCGCGGACGCTCGGCCAGCCCGCGGACACTGCTGACCCTGCCTCGGTGAGGGAGGCGAGCAGGACGAGGAGGGCGAGGAAGGCGAGCAGCAGGCCGTTAGCGTGGCGTGGGGTGCGACGGAGCTAAGTGCATTGCTGGAAGTGCTAACAGATGGGGCAAAATTTGGGGCTGTGTTGGGCTAACTTTGTTGAGCTTTCTGATCAGCTCAAGAGTCAAATATTTGGTCTGGTTTACAGTTGTGTGGGTCCAACTTTATGGGCCTAAGAGCCTGAATCTAATGGGATTTCTTCAGTGCCTGGCAGGTGATATTGGAGGTTCACCATTAAACTGATTTGGTGTTTATTTGTGGTTGACAGGGATCCATTGCTCAGCTCGGATGACGTATCTGGATTTCTAGCTGCTCTCCTAGAGCTTTCTTGAAAGAAGCAAAGCATTTTGGACGCAGTCCTGAGCCACATGCTCTAGGTGACCCTGCGTGTGCAGGGGATTTGGACTAGATGAGCTCTAGAGATCTCTTCCAGCCTTAATGATTCTATGATTCTGTGATTTGGGTCTAGCAACCAAGAGGAAATCTCCCCCAGGCTGGTTGTCCCTTGAGTTCTTCTTGTACCACCTCCTCATTCTGAGGAGGTCCAGTGCCCAAGAAAAAACGTTCTGCCAGCCAAAAAGCTTCAATGCTTACACTTGGCATGAGCATTGGGCCAAAAATTTTGGCCTTGTTTCCCCCTTTTGAGGTTTCTATCAATTGTTGGCTGGGAATAATCTTGTGCAGATGAACCCGTGGATGGTGGTCGGGCCCGTAGAGAAGGCTGTGCCTACCCGAGCGCTGCGGCCGGCACCGTCAGTCCCGCAGAGCCTGCAAGTCCTGGAGGCGCCGGCGGCTCTGCGACCGCTGGCCAAGACGGTGCTGCCTGCGCTGGGGCCCTGCGAGCAGGAGATCTCTGCACGTGTTGGGGCTGCAGGCACGGAAAATTGCGTCTCTCCTCAGGCCAAGTCGGATTTCTCCGGAGATTCCCTGCAAGGCTGAGCAAGGACAATACCCGATGGGATGAAGCTGTAAGTTTTAATTCTTTAAAGCCAGGCTGCATTCTTTTCCAACCGGGCAGACGGGTTTCGAGGCTTCCTCGGGGCAGCGCGTGGCCCGAGCGCAGCGGGAGGAGCGCGGGGGGCTCCGGGTGCCAGTTCCGACCCCCGGCGCCGCCTCCTCCAACACTTGAGGGCAAGTCACGTGCGTCGCTCTCGCTGATCTGTTTTTATGTATACATATACATACTTTTTCCTTTCTCCTTCTAAGCCACAGCTCGCGCTCTTGCTCCTCTGTGTCCTTGGCTTCGAGGGAGGTTCTGTTTTTCACATCAGTGTATGAAAAAAAAGTGCTGCCAGATCAGCCCTGCAGCTGTCAGCAGCCAAAGGTATAGGAAATTCTTCCTTTCAGAAGACCTGGCTCAAGGAAATGTCATCTCTGATGGATGTGCCGAACCCCCATGGAAGGGTGGCAGCGCTTGCAAGACTGTTCAGCTTCTGCACTGCCGAGTGAAGGTGCCACCTCTTGCTGACTGCGCAGCCCGAGTGTGGAGACCTTGGGAAGGAGGGGCAGGGAGATCGATGCCTGATTTCCAGGGTGAAAGACTTTTCACCTCTGCTTCTCCCTGGTTCTTAGGGCCAGGCTCTGTCAGAAGAAGAGTAAGTGGAGCCGTGTCTCTGTTTTCCATATGCAACAACTGGAATCAACTGGCTTGGAATCTTATACTGGACAGTGGGCTCAGGAAGCCTGTGTTGCTCCATGCAGGAGGAGCAAGGAGCTCTCGGAGCAGGGCTGTGTCCCGGGCACAGCCTTTCCGGTGCGCAGGGAGCGCTGCCCCGTGCTCAGCACAGGCCTCGCAAAGGGTATGAGCATATTTTGAATCATCAGCAATGTTCTTTTGGGCCATTATATTTAATTCCATTGTGCTAAAAACGTCCTCAATGTCTTGTTTGTTTTTTTTAAGCCAACCTCTATTTCCCGTCATGATACAGAACCTCTTTCAAACTCTCTCTCCCCCACCCCGCAAATAAAATTCTCCCTGAGAGTTAATAACATTTTTAATTTATACGCATGAAACAGATTTCCTTCCCCAACCATTTCTGTGGTTTTTCAAATCATTAAGGGAGTTTCCTCATTCTGTGATGTCAGGAGTCACACAGATCAAAGCCTTTGCTGATATTACAATTAAGCACTCTGTCCCATTAAATTCACTTTCCACACTGTAATTTTTATAATAGGTCGGGAAGGAGCTTCATGGTTTGATTTTGTTCCAACCGTGGCGCCACGTTCTGATTTCTCATTAGCTCTTGCACCATGGTTTGTGAAATGCTGGAGTTCGCACGGAGTGCGCGCTGACGCGGGCTCGGCAGCCGCTCAGCTCACTCGTGTTCCGGGGCTCTCGCGCCTCCGAGACGACGCTGCAACCACCTGCGGTGGTCAAGCGAAAGCAACAGCCTCCAGATCAGAACTGGATAATCCCTCTCGCTTCCCCCCAAACACATTCCTGGGTAAAACAAGGTTGCGCACGCCAGATTTCAGCAGTTGCCCAAGTTCTTTGTCTTTACATTAACTGTGTAATGTAGGGAGCGTCTGCTTGTGGGAGGAGAGAGTTGAACTGAAAACTAACCTTGCAGCAGAGAAGGAGAGGAAAAGGAAAGGCATCTTTCTCTAGCGGGTGATATAATTCAGTGTTGATTGTGCCAGGGTGGTTTCCCACTGCCTTCCCTGCCGGTGTAAGGGGATGCCGAGTGCTCCCAACGTGCAAGGGTCGCTGGCCGGCCTAAACAAGCAAAAACCTGCCGGTGCCTCCGGTACCCTCCACGTGGGGAGGAAGGGAAGGCCAGGAGCATCCAGCTCCACCAGCACGCAGGTGCTGCCTTCCCCAAGACCCTGCCACGGACACAGGGATGCGGGGCGTCCGTGGGAGGCGGCGCCGGCCCGGGGAGCGGAGCGGGTTGCAGAGTGCTGGGACCCTGTGCGCCAGCCCTGTGCTGCCCGTTCAGGCAAGTGCCAGAAAGGCTCATCCAAAGAGGGCGTTTTTGGGCGGATACTTGGAGATGCGTAAGTTACACTTCTGAGTAACTCAGAAGTTACTGATGGCTGGCCTTGAGCCATCGAGCCGGAGCGGCGCGGTCCTGCCTGCGCTCAGGCACTCGGGTGGGAGTCGCGATGGGTGATTTGTAACAAATGCCGTTTATTACCTGGGTTTCTGGGGGCAGTCAAATTTGGGAGGAAGGGGGAGAAGTACTTGACTAAGTCGGGAGGCAGTGATGAATTTATACAAACTTGCCCTAAACCTGCAGGACGTGCCAGCACCTACTGTAATGCATTCTGCTGCCCTGGGACAAGGACTTGGTTCTGTAGCAACAAGATTTACTGTCTGTGCATTTCGGGTGATAGCTGCAAATTTTGCCCTGAGCTATTAATCCTGCATGCGTTTGAAAAAGTGTTGTCTAATATGTTTTCCCTGGAAGATTCCTCTAACAGCATCCCCATTCCAGCCACAATTTCAGTCTGCTGCCAAAGAGCTTTAGGTTCCGCTACCGAGTTGGGGTCATTACAGAGCTTGCTGATAGCTGGGACGGCGCGGCACTGGTCACGTTGTGCCCTCCCCGGCCCTGCTCCTGGCACCCTTCTCTGTGCAGTGTTGAGCAAAGGGGACAGAACTGCCGTGCATCAGTTTTTCATACATTTGGGATAGAACGAGGTATCAGGAGGTGCTGTATTGGAGCACAGGGCACCTCCTGAAGTTTGGATTGATGGAAAAATCCATCTCACCTCCTGGGATGGAGCTGGGCAAGGCCTGGCCTCTGTGCGCCTGGGACCTTGGTTGTGAGCTGGATCTAACCCCTTCTACTTCGACTCTGCAAATCTGGTCTCTGCGTTGAAGGCTGGAATGCGAAGCCACCCCTGCTAGGACCTTCAGAGACTCTGGGATGTTGCAACAAAAATCAGATTTCTTTTTAAACTTCCTGAGTTCATAACCTGACGAAGGAGATCCAGCCATACCATAGATTCGTTACCTCTGGCAGACATAGTGTGGTAAATAGTCTTAATTCAGTTTTGCCAATTCCAGGTGCCACGGCAGGGATACCAGGCAGGGAGCAGGCGCATGTGTCTCCTGCAGGATGCACAGCCCCGTGCGTGCTCTCCTTTGCCCCGACAGCGATGCTCTTTGGAGAGGACATGTTTAGTAGCTCCGTTGCATTGTGAGCTCCGGAGTAAACCCAAAACGCGGCTGGAACGCTGAACGTCATGCAGAGCTTTATAGGGTGTTGCTTGGACGGGGCTTCCTGCCTCCTCCCTTGTTTAGCTGGTTGCTAGCAGTGCCTGCACACCCGGGCCAGAGCTGTCCCCTGCTTGGAGCGCGCAGGAAGCCGTGATGCAAGGCTTCAAAGCAGGAGCCTCATCCTAAATCTTCTCTCTAGTGTCCAAATTCCTGTTTGGCCAGAGGCCATATCCCAAGGTGTGGCTCTGATGCTTCTGCTCTTCAGCAGCAGCAAGTCTTTCTCAAACGCTACCGTAAATCTCAGCAAGTTCATCCCGAGGTAACCGTCCCGGGACGCCACACCGAGGCGGCAGGTTTTGAGCTGAGTCTCTAGGAAGAGGGCATTTTTGCTAGGGTGCTCCTGCACCAGTATTTTTTGCTGGTTTTTTACTCTTTTGCAATTGCTTGGCATCTGGCTGAAGTTAGAGGAGTCTTTGGGGCAAGCAAAGCAAACGGGAGCGGAGCCACAGAAGGCGGAGGACAGAGCCCGTCGCCAAGCCAGCCCTGTGCACCCACTGCTGCTCCTGGGCGGCTTGGCCACGGCCCAGCAGCTGGGCGCTTCAGGAGGTCAAGGTGACGTGAGCGGGAATGTGGCTCTGTTTCCCCTGCTAAGTTTCAAGCTTGGGCTTGAGATGTTCCGAGTGGTTTCTGTGCCTCAGGAGTTTGTGCAAAGAGCCAAAGGAAGGCTGGTTCAGCCCAGTACATTCATGGTGTCTATCAGGATTTGCAGTACAATTGCAGACCTGATAGCCACACTAGCACTTTCAAAAAAATAGCTCTTTTTTTTCCTATCCTTTAACAGAAATCCCCTGGAAACAGAATAGCCTTCTATCTTTTTTTTTTTTTTTTTTTTTTTTTTTTCCCCTGCACATTCCTGCAAAAACTAGGATGAAACTCCCTCTGTTTTAGGCAAAATATTTTGCAATTTTCCAATGACCTTGCCAATAACAAGATTATTACCCATATATCATGGGAAATGCCTGCTTTCTCACAAGGCTGCAATGTTAAACTATCACCAGGAAAAGACTGTGCTGGCTGCAAGTTTGGCAGGAACACGAAGATCTTCTGGTATGGTACATTATATGAACTATTGCCTTGAGGATGCCAAAAACTTCACCCCATTTTAAATGAGCTCCATTTTTTAAAAAAATAAGTCAGCATATGAATTGGATGTGTTTATTCCAGAAAATAAGGGGATCAGCCCCTGTACCGAGTTTACATCATCGCTGTTTTTATAAGAGGAGTCGATCAGGAGTTAACGGTTGAAATGCTCAATCATCTCGTGGAAGAGTTTTGCTGAGACCTGCAGCCCGCGTGATGGTTCCGCGACCGTTTTACAGCGAAGTGTTAATGTTGCCTTGACTAGAAGTGTCCCTTTCCCTGGCTGGTTAATGGTATGTGCGTGCCAGGAGCTATTCATTATAGATGAAGAATGGCTTTGTGGTTAAAGTACTGGCCTGTGTTGTGGGAGATCTGAGTCCAGTCCCAGATTCTTCTTCAATTTCCCTCTGTGACTATGAGCAAGTCATTTAATCTTTCACTGCCTTGATTCTCTTTTGGTAAAATGGGAACAATCCTATTTCCTTTCTTCCACGCTTTGCTTTTGCAGTGTTTGTTTTCACTGCTGCCTGCTCCGTCTTCCCCGAGGATGGAGCACGCTGGCCAGCAACTCAAGTGTTAAAACGCTGCAAAAACATGAATGATAATGGGGTGTTGCACTTAGTTTTTCGGATTCCTATTTTAATTTGAGGAAGAGAGCAGAGCTTGATGGTAGGGCTCTCTGTTTATGAGCAACGACCTAGCTGTCCCAGGAAGCAGGAGGGCCAAGAAATTGAAACAAGATCTTGTGAAGTGCCACTGCAAATAAATCTGCTTCACTTCCCTTCTGTCAAGGCATCTCACACTAGCGAAGGCCACTGGGAGTCATTAATCGTGTAAGAGATGTACTTGATTCTTTAAAAGGGCCAGTTTCCCAAAGGCTAAAGCGATTATGGGCAACGTGGTTTGAAAAGGAAAAGAAAAGAAAAACAAAAATAAAGCCAAACCGTGAATGATAATTGGGAATGGTTTAAGACAATTGAGCAGATACTGCAGAAGTTGAGAAGAAAAATTTGTTGGCGCCAGCCAAGTGCCCCCTTTCCACCCTTCCACCCTGGGCATAAGGCAAGGGAAAGCCGCAGTAGAAATACACGTATGGCAACATTCACTTGTACATATATACAGGAAATAATGGGGCTGGAAGTTATTGGTATTAATGAAATAAAGGTGGCTGATGAAGGAAAATACAGAAATTAATTTAAAATTGCTGATTGGGACAGTAGAATTGTCCACAGGAACACAAAGAAGACAAGGGAATTCCCTGACTAGCAGCTTCCTCATTTGAAAATAAGTCATATAATGCTATAATGTTATATGATGAGCACTGAGCCAGATGACTTGAGAAAGTAGCTATGGTCAGAGGGATTTCATACTGGTTCTGATGAGGCCGTTGCAGTTTTTTCAAGATGTGATTTCTGCAAGGGAGGAGATTTCATATGAAGCTCTATTTTGATTAGGAAATTTAAACAATTCAAAATCAAGGTAGTACTAACTAAATGTGATAAAATCAGATTGGCTATTGTATCTCAAAAAGTCCCTGAAAATGGAGAATCACTGTCCAGTATGGAGGGTTTCTGGGAGGAGCCCTCAAACCCCATTTTAATGGCTGCTATTATTCAGCATCTTGATATTGTTCTACAGAAAAAAATATAAAATCACTTTTGATGAAGTTTAGTAGTGTCACAAAAATTAGTGGTTAGCAAAATAATGATGAAAATGGATCACTTCCACAAAATGATCCCTTTTTAAACTCAGACGAGCTGAACAACGTGTTTGTGTGGCTTCTTAATACTAAGTAACACAGAAGGTCTGTATGAAAGAAGGTCACGTGTAGTTTTGATAAGCAGAGAATTGGAAGAGGTGTTAGAGGTTCAAGTGAATAACCCAGTCTGTGAATAATCACCATTTACACAGTTATCTTGGGAAGCTCATAAAATTTCTGTGTGAGCATCAGCAGATAGACGAGGATGAGTTTTTCCACCATCTACGTCATGGAGACCAAGGCTGGTGGAAGGAAATGAAGCCCATGGCTTTGGTTTTGGTCCATGATTTCAGAAAGAATTGGCAAACCGATGTTGCTTCAGAAATGAGTTATAGGAATGTTTTGTGTTCTGGAAAACCTAACTCAGAGCAAGGAACAACAAGGTTGAGGCTATTTAATTTCTCGTAGAGACTGTGCAAAAGAGACCTGGTTTCAGCATTGTTAGGCACATTATTTATAAGGGAGAAGCAGAAAAGAGCTAGAGACTAGAAACCAGAGAGATTTAGCAAGGTGTGTTTTATTTTATTCTACCTTTTTTAATCAGTGAAGAAAAGTAGCTGCTGGAAGACCTTGCATGGGTAGGTGGCTGCTTCTCCGCTCTGAGGATGAAGTGCTTGAAGTGCAACTGCAGCTTGAGAGGATTGCTGTGCGGTTGCACAACGGGAAGTCGTGGTCGTGGTTTAGCAATTGCTTGAGGAAATTAGAATTCTTGTGTATGTGGGAGGGCAGGGGAGATTATGATGATCATCCTTTTTGTCTTAAAATCTACCAGTGCGGCAGCCCGTGTGCTGTGCCAGGAGGACACCCAGTGCTGAGCAGTGACAACGGCCAGAGCATCCCCTGGGAGCCTCTCTGCCACCCTGTCCCCAGCTGCTGCCGCCTTCTGTGCCCGCCGCCCGGATCCACGGCTTGGGGAGCGCTGCAGCGCCTGGCGGCTGCGGGAGCTGTTCCGTACCCTTCCCCACTGTCCCGGGAGCTGCTCCGTACCCTTCCCCACTATCCCGGCACATGGAAGCTGCTGCCGCTCGCTGACGGGGGCTCAGTGAGTCCCTCCGTAGCGATGTGGACTGCTTTGAGGTGCTTGTAAGTAAAGGGATTCCAAGTGAAGAGTGACATGGGCAAGCGCTTTCCAAACTGAAGTGCCTCAAGTTGGTGCTTAGCTTGTAGCCATCCTCCTCGCCCCCATCCTGTGCCAGAAACACCAGGGAATTGTGACCAGGAGCCATCTCCCTGCAGGTGGGATGGGCATTTTAAGGATTTGCTGGCACTCAAAAGGTGCCGTTAACCAACCTGAAGTTATAATTTGACAGCCAACAAGGTTTCACATAGAGCAAAAGCTAAATTTCAGTTAACACAAGAGCAGATCTAGCTCTTGCCTGGAAAATGAATTAAAACTAGAACAGTATCATCAGCTTTGTTCAAGGGAATAAATTGACTTGAAAGAACAGTAACAGGCAGTCCTTTGCGCTTGCACGTGTTCACCTGGGCCTAGCTCTATTCAGCAGCTTTGTTTGCATAAATAATTTCGTAATGTTCATTTCTTAATGTTTCTTACTGTTCATTTCTTTGACTTTCTTCCATGGGCTGCTGGATTCCGTACGTGTGAGCGGCAGAGCCGCGGCTCCCACCCCACGTGAGCACTCGCGTTGTTCCCAAGTGGAGTCTCCCCTCCTCTCAGGTGCCCCTAGAAGCACTGCAGCAAAGCCGGGGGGCTCACGTGATGGACCCACCAAGCAAATCTGGTGTGCGTTTGTGAAAGAAACCAGCTGAGTGATCTCATAACCCGCAGACCGTATTTGTTTGGTTCTAGTCTGGCGTAGGGCTGTCCTGCTGCCGACAGGGGTGGCTCCCTCGGCGCTCCGTGCGGCCTGCGGTGCTGCTCATTCCGCTCCTGGCCCTGGTGCTGCCAGCAGCGTTGTATGGGCCCAGTTGTTTTTCGGCTGGAGCAGTTCCCTGCTCGGTGTTGCAGCGCAGCCACGGAGGACGCGGCGTCGGCAGCGGCGGCGCCGGCAAGGCCCGTGCCAGGCTCAGTGGCCCTGTCACTGCATCTCTGCGTCCTCCGCAGCTCTCCTCCTCCCCATTGCAAGTGTTGGACACGGCGCGCGAGGCAGGGACAGGGAGCAGACAGGCCCGGCGCAGGCAGGGTCTGGGTGCAGCGTCGCAGCCCCGTGACACCTGGTTTCGGGGGCGCGGGGGTGTCATGGCCAGCGCGGGGCTGGGGCACCCTCTGTACGGGCACATGCTGCCTGCAGGTGCACCTGGCAGCAGGAGCCACCCGGAAAAGAACATAGATTAAGGTATAAAAAGTACAACGGTTTATAGAACATCAGCCTCACGTAGCTTCTTCCCTCCTTCTTCAGCCTGCGGAGCCTCCCCATCGGAAAGCCAGACGCGCTCCAAGGCGGCGCATGCAGAACTCATGTGTTCGCGTCGGGGTGGGTTTCATTTCTGCTGGCATCAATTCCAGCTGGGTGTGAATGTGTGCGAGTGAGTGCCCGGCGCTCAGCCTGCTGCTTTTTGCCCCTCTTACACTTAGTTTTTGTTCCATTCAGACAGGAGCTGCCTTGAGGGAACACGGTTATTTTTTCCCAAAGTCAAGTACTTGGATATTCAGAAATGCCACAGATAACCTGCAGTTGACCCCTTGGCACACGCATTGTATTATCTGCCTTTAATGACAGCTCGATAGACATTTTTTATTTCCTTTTTTTCCTTTTTCCTCCAAAGTTGCTGAACCATTGCGTTGGAATAAAGAACTCGGTGCGTAGCCCAGAAAGCTTCAGCACAAATGGTTAAGGTTTGGCAGCGTTACAGGCCCTGGTGGAAAAGGTTCCTTGTGGGCAAACTTGGGCAATCCTGATTGAAGAGAAGGGCTGTGCCCTGCGTGTGAGCGAGTCACCCCGACGCAACTGTGCATACCCAAGTAAAGGGAAGGTTGAGACCACTATTTATTCAGTAAATAAGATACATTTGATTATCCAGAAAAGCAATTTGGCAGGACTGTGATTTATTTAGAAAGTTATTGAAAGCACAACTAAATTTAAATTAAAAAGAACACATCATCACCACGGTTAATATTTTTCTGCAGCCCAGTTTTGAAAACCATTAGTAGTAATAAACTTTCCTCCCATAAAAGTTCTGCCATTTTAATTTCCAATTACAACTTGCAAAAGATATATACGTGGCAGTAAAAGTAAAGAAATTAAGGCTCCCACCGTGCTGCAGCCTGACACAGTGATGCCCCAATGCTCATAAATCAGGTTCTGTTTGTTGTGAACCTCTTAAATCCACATGGGTAAGAGGTGTAGAGGTATTTGTCTCCCATGAAAACATTCTCCCACACCCTTTGTAATTAAAAGTAATCTTAAATTTCATCTCGTTCCATGAGAAAGAGCTTTCATACAGTAATTTGAGTTGGACTCCAGAAGGATGGAATGCGAGTTGAAAGCTTAATGAATTTACTCTATAAATCTTTTTCTCTGTTTTTCTTGTCAGTTGTATCAGGGCATTACACATATTTTTCCTTACATTGCTAGCTGGGGAATTTTTTTAAGAGAACCTCAGTGCATGTTTTTCCGTGGAACTGCCTCTGCTGAAGTTCATTTTATTACTGCTGTAGGTGGATGGCTGCTTCTGGGACGCGAGCGGAGCGCCGTTCCTCGAGCGAAGCGAGACCAGGAAAGCGCCTCTTGGCTCAGCGATTTCCCCAGTGTTGTTGTAGTTTATTAGCTCTGTAGCACGATAGCACAGCAGGTTATGCTTTCTGCAAGGTTAGTTATGCAGGAGGATTTGCTGAGTTCTGCTCCTCCGGCTTCTCGAGGAGCTTGGGAAGAGTGGAAACCCGCAGAGGAGAAGCTGCTCCACCTTATCGCTTTTTGCAGAGCAACTGCTCCTTGAAATCCTGGTCTGAGGAACACCAAGGTGGTTGAGAAATGGTTTTCCGCTCAGGACAAACCCTCCTATGAGCTGCTGCTGGTTGCTTGGGTGGCCACGTGCTTCCCTCGAGGTCTTCCTCACGCAGGGTCCCCTCCTGCATCCTCCATCCCAGCGTGCTGGAGTGATTCCCGCTGAGATGCTGAGTCCTGGCGGGAATGGTGCCAGCCCGGAACGGGGAAGGGGAGTGGAGGGTGCGGACAGGGCGATGGGGAACCGTTGCCAAAGCAGCTTGGCACTCGGAGGGTGACCTCACCATTCTCCCAGGGAGAACCACTTTCTGAAACGAGGTGGATTTGTAAGGATTATGGGGAAGCTGATTTTGCGCTACCTGCTGCAGTTTGTTATGTGCACGTGTAGAACCAGTGTGGCGGCTTCCTTAAGCATTTTTACAAAGTAGAGTTCAGCGGCGTCTAAAAGAACGAAAATAATCATGGAGGAATTTGTGCCAATATAGTAAAAGGCTAAAAGAAGGACAGTTTAGCAGTTAAGGCCGAGGCAGTTGCATTTTGCAGAAGAGCTGAGCGCCCTCACCCAGCAGCACTGCAGGAAATAGATGCAAGCTCCAATCCCCGGTGTGGGAGAGTAGGAATAGCAGCAAAGAGCACGTCAGGGTGTTGCCATTCCCGGGAACTTGTCCCTTTTCCCCTTGTATCTTCAGGAGTGCGGAGGGAGCGCGAGGATGGGGAGCGTGAGGACGGGCCGCACACCTTCGGCTGCAGCACGAGCCGTGGGAGCGCCGTGGGAAGGGAGCGGGAGCAGCGACGCTGGGATTGGGCTCTCCATAAGCACACGTGCTCCTTGTGTTTTCTAGGATTAAAACATGAAGCATTAACTGATAATATATTACACACATGCACGCTTCTGGCTACAGCAAACAGAAACACTTCTTTCACGTTGACAGCTGACAGGCCTCACTGTGAGCTTTGCATTTTTTAATAAGAAATGATCGTAAAGGTTCAAAAAGAAACGTCCAAACCCACAATCATAAAGGGCAATTGTGTGTTTGAACAGAAGAACTCGCTGTTTGGGACGGCCCTTTGGTGCCAGTGCTCTTGCTGCCGTGCCGCTCTCCCCGAAGGGCTGCGACGTGGGGCTGGCATCGTCCGTGCCGCCCGTCTTTCAGGCGGGAAGCCTGCGGTCTGTCACCTGTCAACGCCGTCTTTATTATTTTGGAGAAGCTGAGGGGAAAGAAGTGCCTTGGGGTGTTTCCATATCGGTAGATGTTGCAGTGTGGTCTCGGTAGCCAAAAAATGATGAAATATTTCTGTTTTTTCTAACTGCTGCTCTCCATATTTCGGCTACGGCGACCTGCCTTCCAGGCGATACGCGAAGGGACAGTCGCACGTCGTCTTGTGGGAGCCGAGCTGGGCAAGGACGACACCTCTCCGAGCTGGAAATCCCAGCCGTGCCTCTGCCAGACTCACTGGCTCGGCCCGGCACTTGGGATAACGCTGTTCCCTTGCTGCAAGGAGCGTTTCGTAAGTTTTCCCCTCCCGCAGGGTTTCGGAAACGCCTGCGCCCGAGTCACGGCAAGCTGTGCAAGGCAAGTCCTAGAAAGCAGCCTCTTGGAACAGACCTGCTTTGGCAGGAGGGCCATCTAGATATTGCTGCCTTTCCTAGTCTTGCTGATTTAGTTAGCAGTTTTAGCCGGGTAGACAACCTGGTTATGTTGTTACCCAGGTATTGCTGAGAAAACGTGGCATTTGCACGTGCTTTGTAGGCAGGAACTTTACCAAATAGCTGGTTCTTTTGAACCCTCAGACAACCTCCTGTCCCAGAACCCGAAGTGGCGTTCACGTGCAATGCAGCCACTGAGAGCAGGAGCCAAGAGAGCGGCTGCTCCGGGCAGAGGCCACGTCGCGAGCACCGTGTTGTACTCGCCAAGCGCCTTGTCCTCCCCGCAGAGTCCTGCCCTTTGCATTACCTGGGATTTTTGACCCTGTCTCTCGCAGTGAGGCACTTCCACCACCACAAACAAGCTAATTTCTCAGCTGTTTTTGTCAAAAGAGTGGCAAACTGCATTAAATTCCTGGTGGGATCGGCTAGTGCATTTCACAGATTACAGCAGAGTCCTCTCGGGTGGCTAATGGCTCCCTCGGGGGGGGGTGCACCCCTAAATAATGTCACCAGCACAGAGTCGGAATGCAATATTTAGGTTTCTTTGTGGAAAAAAAAAAAAGCAAATCTTGATGATTAATGTAGACATCACGTGGAAAGCAATGGATATAAAGGCCTCTTCATTTTTGACAGGTGCATTGTGCATCTGGGCTCCCAGCCAAGGCAGATTGTCATCAAATGTTAATAAAATAGGCAAATAATATACAAAGTATTAAATTGTGCTTATTCTCAGAGTAATTTGAGACATAAATTTATCAAGCCATGCTATACATTAAGGTCCTTTAAACTCAAGAGAATCAGCAATATGAAGCAGATAAAAAGATCGGGCATAGGGCACGACGAAGGATGCTCAGTGAGGCATTGCTGCTTTAGCAGTTTTACTCTTTTAAAACCTTTTAGTGGTTTCCTTGAGGGGTCATTCTAATGCAAACAGTTAAGTACACAAGTTAAGGGAAGTAGACTGGGATTAGGATTTAAGAAATTGCCCTACAGCTCCACATTAAGAAAACAGGATTTTTTCAGTCTTCTGTATATAGCTGTGCCCTGACTCCTAAGGACTAAGGCTGCAGGGTCCTCTCCCTGGCCCTTTACACATGCACCCGAGGACAGCACATGTAAAATAAGAAGGAAATAAGTTTTGAGTTTGAGAAAAAGGCCCTCTGGTGGGGTCCACACGGTGTCCTTGGTTGCTCCGCTCGGCTGCAGGACGCGGGCCCTGCCCAGCTGCCCGGCCGGCACTTTTGATGCAGCGTTTTGGGGGCTGTCTTGGCAAGGTGGGTGCACTGGGCACTAGGACCTGTCTTCAGTGTGTTCCCAGCACTCCGGCTGCCTCCTGGAGCTGCTCAACCTCCAGGAGTTTGCATCCCCTGCTACAGCCTGCTCTGTGTGTCCCAATCCTCCCAGGAATCATATCTCCCTTTCCTTGACACAGACCTTGCCAGTTCTTTGCTTACAGCCTACCTGGATAGGATTTTCCTTGAAAATCCTTTCTGGGATAAGCTTATCTCCCACTGGCACCAGTGGGATGGCTGGGTGCTATGCAAGGATGTAACTGTGCGCAAACAAGGGTGAGAACAAAATTGGGATGGGATGGTGGCCGAGCCCGGCTCTCGCACGGATGCTCTCAGGCAAGTCAGGAGGCCCCCATGGTCTAGCTGAGCTCTCCGGAGAGACATTTACTTTCTCAAGTGGGTTTGGAAGAACAGATCTGCCACCCTATTTACAGCAAGTGGGGACAGAGCATGGAGCTGAGGTGCCACCTGCCCTGCATCCGCAGCACCATCCCGTCCCAGCCGCCCCGGCGCATCCCAGAAATGCAGCCCCCTTGGTGTCCATCGCCCCAGCAAAGCAGAAATACAGAGGCCCAAATGGTTCCCCCCAAGAATGCGCCTTGCCAATGGCCTTTGTTAGGGCCAGCTTGTTATCAGTGCAGTGCCTGGTGTTTACTTTTCAGTGCCAGTAAATAAATCTCAGTCCTGCTTGACCCTTCGCTCTCCATCCTCCCCCAAGCTGCAAACAAAAATGCTGTTCTGGATACAATCAACCAGTTCGGTTCAAGTCCTGCTTTTCAGGATCTGCGTCTGAAACCGGTGGTCTCTGAGTCTCTTAATGCCATTAAAGCTCAGATTTCAAAGATGTGTGCCTTGGAGCTTTTGGGTTCGATTTAGAGATAAGCCACTCAAGTAATGTTGATCAAGGGAGTGTCTTTATGTGAATTTTCCTTTTCAAATAAATCCAGGGCAAGATTTATCGGGTCATTCTACAGGATGTGTTACTGGAAGACATTCCTGCCTGCTCCCAGCTTGTCATTTGGCTTCCTTTAAGGCGGGATCCTGGACAGGCCTTTCCCTTTCTCACCGTATCAGATGCTCTAAACTAGGCTGCCCGGAGCTGGTAAAATGATGCCACGTCCTTATGTGCCGGGTGCTGCTCGTGGTTTGTGAAGCCTCCGTGACCCGTCCACACTCTCCTATTTTTTTTTTTTTTTCTTCATTAAAATTTATGAGAACCTTTCTGCTTCCAGCAAAGCACGGAAAACATCCAGGAAGGGGAGTAGTGACAATTAAGGGCTTCTCACCCACCCCGCCTGATGCGCTCAGTGGGGCCGGTGCAGCGAAACGCCCTGCGGCTGCTCCCCCTGCGCCTGCAGACCCCGACCTCTCATCCCCAGCTCCTCCAGGCCACTTCCGACCCAACGCTCGGAGCACAGAAGTGCCAGGCCACTGCAACTGAAGTATTTTGCAGGAATGATCTGATTGCGTTAACCTGTCGAAACACTTACTTTTGGTTTTGTGCGACTGTACCGTGTACATTTATCTGTTATTTATTTTGGCTTTTCACAAATCTCTACAAAATCCAAGGGGGGCAGTGGAGAACAGGGGCCAGCTCCTTGATTTTGGTGGGAATGGTTCTTGGCTGCAAATGTTTTGGAGATTGTCTTTGTTTTTGTTTGTAAAAGAAATCCCAGGCACAGATAAGAGGCAGGAGGCAGCGGAAGGAGCTCTGGGCCGGGCTCTGCGCTGGCTCCGTGGGCAGAGCTGTTGTTGCTGGGCTCTTATCTCCTGCGCAGCCCCGATCCTGCTGGGCCCGCACGGCACCCTTTCCCTTTCGCGTTATTCCCTCTGCGCTCTTCTCTTCTCCTTCCTTCTTTTTGGGCTTCATCGATTTTATGCTGCAATCCTGCATTCTTTCATATTTAAAACGCTTCATAAATCTACATAAGGATAATTTTTTTCTTTGAGAAGTCCAAGTGTTTTATATGTTTTGCATGTGTTTAATAGTTACAAATTGGGAAAAAAACAACGCACAAGTCAACACTGGAGCTTTTCTCCCTCACCCGTGTCCCTGGCCCCCTCCAAGACCCTCCTGGGCTTTAATTGCAGGGGTGCGAATGGAGGCAGTTTTGATGCAGCGTTTTGGGGACTGTCTCGGCACACTGGGTCCCACAGGAGCAAGCTGCCGGCTGGCTCCCCTGCTCTGGTGACGGTCACCATGTCTCTGGGATGGTCCTCCTGCTGTCAGCGAGAAATGTGCATTTTTCTTTACCTGCGTGTGATGAATATGGTGCTTCCAGGAGGAATTGAGCTTGCTGGGCGCATCCCGATCGGTGCGGCTGACACCTGGGCATGGGCCATGGCAGGCTGGGTCAGTCGCTTTGCGGCCTCTTGGCCAGAAAATTGCTTCCCTTGACCTTGAGACCTTGAGAAGCTTTTCAGTCCTTTCCTTCCACAGGAAATTGTGCTCAGATAAATGAAGAAATCGGAGTCTGGCAGTGGGGCCTCCAGACCAGGCCCTTCCAGAGTGTAGGCAGCAGTGTTACCCTTAACCAAGCTGCTACCTCCAAAGCAAAAGAGCCGAGGAGCAGAGCAAAGGGAGGAAAGACAGGCTTGCCTAGAGAAAACTTCACTGTTTGTGATCTTCCAAGGCAAAAATGTTTAAAAAATAAACCATAAAGGTGAAATTTCTGCAGCAGAGGCTCTGCTTACTGTGCTGCAGCCCCTGGGGAGCTTTACGCTGCTCTTAAGTGTTTTGTCCTAAGCAAACTTGGCTTTTGGGGCAAGGGGTGAAGAATAGGTGAGTTTTAGAAATATTCTCAGCAGAAATAATGTTTGGCTTTGGGTGCACTGAGAGACTCAGATGTCAAACGAAAGCAAGAGAGGCGGTGGTGGCTCCCCTTGTCCTCACCTTCCTCTCTGCCCCCCAGCTTCCAGGGCAGACACATGTCCTGTGTGCACATCAGGCCCTGAAAGCACTGCAGGAAACTCTCATTTCTGATATTGCTCAGATCCTGCATGGTGCTGTAGTCCGATGAAGGATGAGGACACAAAGGGATTTTATCTATCGCAAAAAAACCCTCTGTGGAGTGGCCGCAGGTCTTGCTGCACAGCAGGATTTCTCTCCTAACCTCCTGTCCTGAAGCACCCGGCTGCTTGGGCAAGAGAAACCTCCCCGAGAACTGAAGGAGTAGGAGGGCATCAGCATGGACCTGCTTTGCTTCCGACTCCAAGCACTGTTGCAATCTCAGGTGCTTCAAAGGGAAACCAATTTCCCAGGGAATGCATGATGAGGCCTCTCTGCAGACACACTGCAGATGCATTGCCAAGACAGCCAAGCGAGAGAAACAAAAGGACACTAAAGTGATTTAGGCACTAAGGTGTAGGACTTTCCTCTTTGTGTACCTCCCATCAGAGAAAATACTGTTTTCTGCGTCTTTCAGAAGCTGCCTGGGCATGAGGTGGCTTGAGAGCAAAGACGGTCGTGCTCTCCCCTGGCCGCACGGACAGCGATGTGCAGGACCGTGCGGAAACGCCCAGCCCTGAGGGCCAGGCAGCCATCCAGCTTGATCCCGTCCCCTTTCCCTTCCGTTCCCGCCCTTAGACCTGCGCCCAGACCCTGAATTAGGTACTTTTAAGAATGATATCAGACTCCAGGAGAGCAGTTTTAGGCAACA
This sequence comes from Nothocercus julius, assembly GCA_013398735.1. Taxonomy (NCBI): domain Eukaryota; kingdom Metazoa; phylum Chordata; class Aves; order Tinamiformes; family Tinamidae; genus Nothocercus; species Nothocercus julius. Next base: position 889,330 of record VZSV01000075.1, on the reverse strand, counting down.
GTCAGGCTACCTTTCATGAGAAACTGTTCCAGGATGTCATTATCCTCCCAGCTAGATTACATCTTATTTTAAGATGGAATATGTCTAGTTGCAAGTTCCAGTCATTAGATCTTATTAAGCAAGGTTGAAAAGTCCCCCACTATCAGATCCCTTTTTGAAGTTCCTCTATGTAGTAATAAAATTGTCTCCCATTTTGGGAGACAGTCTTTGGAGAAAGGCCTAAACATAGCACTGAAGATAATAAAAAGAAGTTTAAGTTGGCAGATAAGCCAAAAAAAAAAAAAAAGCCCATCCCTTCCCTTTCCCGCAAGAACTTTAAGGAACTGAATTAAAAATGAAAGCTGGGAAATTTCAGGTTTGTGGTTGCATCCGCCCACCTCAGCTCTTTGTGCTGCAGCTGCAGAAGATACCGCGAGGTCGCCCAAGAGGTGGTTTTGGAATTTACCAAGGGGTAAATGCACTGTGCTTATCTCACATGCAGTGTGCGCTGACTTACGGTGGGGAGAGCAGCTCTGGAGCATTTCCTCGGTTTTGTGGGTTTAAGCTCGATCTGTAGTGTCAATTTAAAATAGATCGTTGTGGTTTAATAGCTCTCCACTTGCGGTACAGTTATCTGAAGAACACGATTCTGTCTCTCCAGGAAGACAGAACTGGGAAGCAAAAGGCTGTTCTGAAAATCCTGGGCTGGAAGCGACGCTGCCGTCTCGGGCAGCGCGCGGGGCTGGAGACTCGGCGCCGCGCGGGGAGCGCGATGCCCCGCGCCCGGAGCGGCTCCTGCCCCGGCCCCGGAGGAGGCCAGCGCGCGTAATTACCTTCTGCCCACTTAAGTTTCTTCATGCAGTTTCGCCCAATTGTTATTCCTTGCTTCCTCCTTTGAAAATAAACCATTTGTTAGCATAATTGGCACAGGGGTGGCAGCGAGGTAGAGAAAGCAATCTGCGTATCTACCAGAAGTTATTATTTAATATAATTAACTGGAGCGTGGATCTGCAGCCTCCTTCAATGGATGCAGCTCCCAACTCAGGCTGGGCTCTGTGATCCTCATTTTAAAGCTGGTTCTTCAGGTACGGTGGCAGTTTTAGGCTGCACAGGTCTGATCCTGTAATCTCCTAAGCAGCCGCAGCTCCCGTTGAGCAAAATGGGAACGGGGAGAGCTCAGCATCTCCCAGGAGCAGGTATGTGAATGTGCAATGAGCTGAGGGTAGGGTTTTCGGAGCAGCGTTTGGTTCATGACTCTGGGGTTACAGACTTAAAATAATCCGGCTAGGAACAAGCCTCGAGCCTGGCAATGCCGGAGTGAGGGATGTGAACGGGTGCCTTCGGAGTGGGATCCCAGCGCGCCCGAGACGCGGCCGTCCCAGGGCTTGAGCGGAAGCCGCCTGGAGCGACCGCTCCATGACGGGTCTAGCACCGTCCATTCTGGCATGGACAGTAATTCCCCAATGAGCTTCTTTTTCGGAGTCCTGGGTGAGCGGTAGGACCTCCCTGCACATCCTTGTTTCCAGAAGAAGGCCCCGTGTGGCCAATCACTCCACTTGCTTTCCCTTTTTCTTGCCGTATTCCTGTGTGTACCCTGTCCTGTGCCGGTAATGCTCATACAAGCGATGGCCGAGTTGCTAAATCTTCAGAAAGACAGTTTTAGTTCCCATCATTTCCTCTTAATAACTTAAGACCATCTGAATACGTTAAAGCCCCTGATATATCCAAGGCCGAGTGGCTGTTGCTAAATTGATGTGTCTATCTGGAGCAAAACCTTAATGCAATGATATTGCTAAAGCAGAGGAATGCTCCCCGTAATGACCGGGCTCACGTAAGAGTCAACGAGAACGATGGGAACAAGGGCATTAATACTCTGCATGGGAGCTAAAAATACGCAGCCCAGTGTCGGCAATGTTCCTAGCAGGACCTGTGGAGAAGGATCATCAAGAGATGCCACCCACGGACGTGCATGGGGCGAACAAGCCCCAGAGGGGAGGAGGTTCTGGTTTGATATCCGTCCAAGAGCTGCTCCAGAAACAGGGCTAATAACAGTCTCCTGGGGATGGGCTTTTACTTGATGTCTTTGGTTCTCCCTGGCGCTTCACGCAGAACCAGGAAATGGAGAAAGGTGCACCAAACATCAAAAAGCTTTCAGCGAGGCATTTCTACCTAATATCCTAAGGAAATGAGCCTTGTCTGATCACACTGCCTCTGGGGCTGTGCGTGTGAGTCTAATAGCTGTGAGTTCACTGGCCAATTTCAGCCAGATTTAGCTGGCTGGGTGAAGATCTCGGCAAGGGATGTGTCCATGCAAGCCTGGGGAAAGCAGGTGCCGGGGGAACGGCTGGGAGAGCCGCCGGTAGCCGAGGGAGGCGACCACGCAGCTCGCTTTTATTAAACATCTGACATCCACGTGGGGAAAAGAGGGTGGGCAGAGGTGGAGCGGGAGACAAGTGGGAAACGAGACTTTGTTGGTTTAGCTTCTCAGGGACGCGCAGCAGAGACGGCTTTGCCCGGCTGCAGGAGGCGGCGGAGGGGAGCACTGCAGTGATCAGCGGAGACCCTCAGCGCAGCCCTGGCTCCTCCGGCTCTTCTTTTCCGAAGGTCTCTGTCGAAAGACACTGCTGTATCAGCCCTTCCTGGCACTGTCCTTGTTCGAAGCAGTTTCCTCCTTCTCTAAGCTGTGCAGGCCTGAACTTCATACCAGGTTCCCCAGATAACCTCCCGGGATGGTAAAATTGGATGTCAAAGGTTCTAAGGAGCAAGACCAGTTTTGAGTTCCTGCTACATTGACTGCAGGGAGATGCAGCCTGTTGGTGGTTGGGAAGTTTATGGAGTTTCACAGCACCCATGGGCTTTTTCAGTGATCCTCAGAGGCTGAAGCCCTGCATGGTCGTAGGGCAAAATCTTTCCAACAGCCTCAGTGTGAAATAAAATGATATAATTTTAACATTCCTGTTGCCATTGGGCTCGGGGGTGGAAAGGCTTTGCAGTGCGATGGCTTTTAAAGGGCTTTGGCCCCAACGTTTCAAGCCTTCCTTTAACAGAATGGTGTTGCTGAAGTGACTGGCAAATGCAGTTTGCATTTACCGGCTTCAGTCACCCACTGTCCTGAGAACGACTGCAAGGAGCTTCCATGACTTATTTCTGCCCCTTCCATAGAGGTGTTTGAATATAAAAATATTTGTTGCAGAATATAAGATTGATCCATTTGGATCCAGCTTTCACTATGTCCTGTGCTGCACTGTGCTCAAATCGTATACGTGCTCCAGCGGTAGGGCTCCTTTCCTAGTTTTGTGGAGGATGCAATTGAGGACCCTTTGGACTCCACTGCTGTGGCAGCTGAGGGTTTTGCTTTGTTTTTTTTTAATGCTAAGTTAAATGCTGAACATAACGATTGTGACATACAGGGTGGGATCCCCCCAGGGAAGATGGAGTAGGCAGGTTGGATTTCTTCTCCAAGTCGTAACAGCAATGTCATTCATACTTGTCAGCGTTTGAAAACTATTAGCAAGAAATAACATTAATGTGAGCAAACAATCCCCTGTCCGTGTTCCTGGCCACCCGCACAGAGGGGGTTGAAAAGCACGAGGGGCTCAGGGGCTGTGAGCTCCAGCCTTCAAGCTGCAAAGCAGCTTGTTCTTGGCATGCAAAGGAAGGGAGATAATTAACGTTAATTTTCCTGGATAGTCACGTTTCTATCAGTAGGGCTATTTGCTGGCTCGAAGGGAAGTGTCTGCTTGAATGTTTTCGTGCACAAAGCTGGGGGCTCCCTGCCTGATCTGGCCCAGAGCGTTAAACTCCATCGTGTCCCGTGAGTACTGAGTCCGAGTAGTGCTAATTCGTGGAGGTGGGGTGAAGTTCTTGTTCCATTTAAGTCAAAATCCAGGATTTTGCTTAAATCCCAGTAAAGAAAGATAACCAGGGAAATAGTACTTGACAGAATATGCTTTTCTCCAGGGTCCTTGGAGCTGACAGAGAAATAAAAGATCAACCCTCACAGGAGAAAAACGCAAAGTTGCAAAGTTGTCTCTGTTCTGCTCTCCACATCTGTAAAAATTGTTCACAAATGTTTTCATTTGAAACCACTGTAGAGCTATGGGAAGGGCTGTGAGCAGCTCCCATCTATGGGTTGCTTCCTTCCAATTTTGGGGATCAATTAAAAAAGGGAGAATTCATGGAGAATATTGAAAAAAAAAAGAGGAGGAAGAAAAGGAAAATAGTCATGGAAAGCGATGAAGATAGCAGAATAGAATGGCATAATACAAACAGTGTCATTTGTTTTTATTAGATACATTTTCAATAAGAAAACTTTTCTTCTAGTGTTTCCACTACCTCTGGTAAGCCAGAGTAACCTCTCACCATGTAGACATATTTGACAGAAATTCCGCTGTCTGTATAAAAGAGTTTATTCTCTCTTATCCAGAAAGCAAGGGTGGAGCATATAGAAAAAGACCATCTATAAATCACATCCTTGATGCCAGACTGATGAGATACGAGATACGAATCATGATTTAGGACGAGAAAGCCCTGACTTCCCCTGCTACAACTGACCAGTCTCCTTGTTTTGATTAACCCCTCTTACTCCATTAACTCATTTTAAATTAAAGCACTGTGCAGCTGGAATGATGGCAGGCTGAGGGCTCTGTGAAATACCTGCTAGAAGAGGCGCTGGAGGGAGAGCCGAGGAGCTCAGCGTGAGCTGCCGTCTGCGTTACGGGGTTAGCCGAAGATTTAGTCCATTGGGGTCTAGAGTATTTCTTGGTTGGGAACCGAGTGGTAAAGTAAGTAAATATTTCATCTCTTTCTCTTTTCATACAGGCATGCTTGGAATCCTTCCTCATCAATAGAGGTTTTGCTGGATGTTGGCAATGGCCCTCAGGCAATGCGCAAGATTAATACTACTCCCTATCTAATTACGGGGTTACTGACGGATATTACTAAGGCCCCAGCAATGCGACTTTCTTACGTTGCACTTTTCCCCCTGTCTAGAGCTTGCTGAAAGAAAAGGGGAGGGGAGGTATGAAGGCATGACTCAAATTCTATTTCTTCAATAGTAAATAGTAGCTAATATTTTGCTCCCAGAGCAGGACAAATGTAAAGGGATTTTTTTTTCCGTAATGGCCTGCCTAGGTTTACGTGAGAACTAGATGTTTTGTACTCAGGAGGTAACAGCAGTGAGCAACAAAGAGGGTTTTCTGCGGCAGCTTGTGCTTGGTGGCAAGTAGCTTTGATCAGATACTGTCTCAGTCAGGAATGCTCATGGGCAGAATTTTACCCCGTGCTCTAGCCGGAATTTTTCTTATTTTCCTTAAGAATCAGGTAAAGGATTCAGCGATCAAATTTAGCCATCAACAAAAACAAACTGCCTCCCTCACACCCCGGATTTAGAGAACAAAATTAGCCATAGGAAGCAGTGTCTCCTAAATCTTGATTTCTGTTCAGATTTGTAGCTATGACAAAATCCAGCGATGAAAGCAGGAGCCTGCAGTGGTTGTGAGCCCTGGGAGCCCCTTAGTCCAAAGGGTATCAGGTCACAGTGAATAACTATGGAAAAAAAAAAATGGAATACAAAGGTTTATTTCGATTTGACTTTTCCAGGCTTCGTTATTGTGATCATAGTGCCTTCCAGGTCTGTTATCTCCCTTATTTCAAAGAGTTTGTATAGCTCCACACACGGGCAGTTCTAATCCTGGTATTGTGGTGGTGGCTGCTGCGTATTTCCCTGCTAGGTGCAAGCTGGTTGGAAGTATAAATACCTGTATTTACTATCAAGCCTCTCTTGGTGGTTTTCTTTCTGGGAAACAGACTTTTCTGACAACATGACATGAAACAGTGGCTCAAAACTCCTTCCCACATTAAAAGGGTCTAAAGGAACTTGTAATTGTTGCGGAAATACTGATTTCAGGTTCTAGGATAATTTCCGTGGATGAGTTTAATGCAATTCATTTTGCATATTTGCTTGCATAATGAATTGGGCTGAGGCAGCTAGTGGAATCTGCTGCTGTCTCCTTCCAAGTGCTGGTGTGGGAGCAGCAGTTTCAGCTTAGGACACTGTGCGATTGGGCATCGGCCTTCGTATAGGGCTGTGCAACACAAGGGCGTCTGTGCATGTTTGACGGCCACCCCTGGGTGCTATGTTGGGCAGACTCCGTGACCTCAAAGACTTTCACTCCAAACGGACAGAGCCGAAGGGGAAAATTGCCTCTCATGAGCCAGGATCGAAGGATTAAAGACCAGCATTCGGCACCGAGGCACAGCAAGGGCACAGTTTTGATCCAACGTGGTGAACAGGTTCAGCCTTCTCATCCAGGGGCATGAGGTGTTGGGGCTTGTTGGCTACGTCTGTACCCTCAGGATGCCCAGGAGAAAGGAAGGTGAGTCTGGGTGAAAAAGCCCGGTGCCTCGGAGTGCTCTTCTGGGTGGTTAAAGCAGGTTTCCCCCATCGTACTGCTATTCCTCCTCATCCTCTGTGCGTCCTCCTCATCGTGCTGGGAAGTCTCCAAGCGACAGAGAAGCCCCGTGCCCCTTGCTGTGCACTGGGCAGCCCGTGCCCAGTGCCCAGTGCTGTGCACTGGGCAGCCCGCGGCCCGGGAGGACGCGGAGCTGCGCCTGCCCATCCCGGCTCTGCTGCTCCGCGCGCCGGCTCTGCGGAAGGCTGGAAGCGCAGGAGAGTTTTGCTCCACTGGCCTCCTCACTTGCTTCTTTTCCTCCCCTTTCTGCATGTTGTCTTCTAATAATACCTTCTCTATGAATTCATCGCCTACAGCACAGACATTAGATAAATAAAGCTAGCGTGGGCCCGGAGCCAGACGGGATTGCATAAATATACTGAAATCTGGAGTAGTTGGGCTTTACTTGCTGAGATGCTCTCAGCAGCGCTCATTGCCGGTGCAGAGTTTCCTGATGGCTCGAGGAGGATGACGCTGGAAGGCAGGCGGAGGAAGGGGCATTGATGGATGGTGCTGGACCGTTCCAGCTGTTCCTGTTGGCCTTGGTGTCATCTCAGCAGCGACACAGGACGTTTCCCTCTCCAGAGCTCCAGCTGTGCTACGCTGAGACGGATGCAAAGTGACATGGAATCAAATGATGAAGTCTCAAATGATGAGAGATGGGAGGTAACGGGCAGCAGCCCCCTGGTCGGAAAGCCACGTTAGCCTCTTTGGGTGGGTGGTTGTGCTGCTCCTTGTGGAAGCGTGCCACCTGAAAGACCGCCGTGGGGTTTAAACGGGGGACAGAGACGTGCACAGCAAAGAATTAAGTTGCCTGACACGCAGTCGGCCGTTGTCTGGACTGAGGATGTTGCAGCTCCTTTGTCTGCTTTGGGCTTTGGCTTTGGCTGTAGCCCTGTGAAGAGCAAAGCAGGGAGATTCGGAGCTACCTCTTCTCCTAAAGTCCATGTGTCCCAGGGCCCCGCGCTCAGCGCAGGGGTTGGGCAGCTCCATGGGACTCGGCTGCTGCCTCTCGCCCAAGGGACTGCGGGTGAGCTCTATTCCCAGGTATTCCCTTCATGTACCCATGTACAATTGGGAAACAGGAAAGACGCTGCTCTAGATCTCCCAGGGCTTTCCCTGAGTTAGCACCGTTGAGTAAAAGCCATCGTTAAAGTCCCTATGTTCTCGGGTGCTGTTGCATTCCTACACCCCCGTGCCCCAAGGCCATTGATGTTATCCGTGACACATCTGCATCGGACCCGAGAAACGCTGCGGGGCAGCGGTGCCTCACTCGGCACCACGTCACCAGCTCGGCAGCAGCTTGGCGGGCTGCGCTGCCGGGGACCAGCCTTTCCCCGGCCGTGGGACGGCCAAGCGCCCGCGCGGGGACGCGGTCCTTCCCTCCGCCCGAGGAGGTGGCCCTCACAGCTCGTGTCCCGAAACGTGAGAAGGTGTTTCGAAAGGAAGCAAGCCGAGCTCGCTGTCTTCCAGCAAGGGCCGCCGCGAGGCCGTTAGGCTGCCAGCAGGCCTGGCTGCCGGCGATGCCGCTCTTGGGTCGCGTGCCTTGTCCCTCGCCGCGGAAGCTCGCGTCAAGGAACTCGAGTCCAACCAGGTTCATTTGGCTCAAGGCTCCTTTTTAGACTGTTTTCTGCTCGTGTGTTTGGGCAGAAAGTGCAGTTGTTTGGAAGGGTCTGAACTGTACTGAACAGAAACGTCCTCGCCTAGAAGGATATTGATGCGCTGGCACCTTCATAAAGAACTTCTGCTACGTTACTTCGCTCTCCAGTGTCTTGCTGCACGTTTATGTAACAAGGCTCTTTGCTGCCACTGGAGCATGGTTCTGTAAAACATTTTGAAATGCCAATAAATGACATGGTTTGGAAGCTGTCGTGGAGACTTTGCTAGCAGAGTTGAACCAAGCCGGGCATATCTGCTTACTCGTGTTTTATTTGTGTAGGTGAAGCAGAGCGGCGCAGTTAGTTTGACTGCGGCTTTTCTGAAAGTCTTTGGGGAAAGTGCATCTATAACAAACTGTGCTAAGTTCACCTTTGCATCCTTCTATTAACATATTTGGTTCATTTTATGTCATATTGTCAGTAGATTATAGGTGGACCTATGGAAACCTCCATGCTGCTCGTTGGCAATGCTGTTCTTCAGAGTCACACGAAAGTGGCTAGTTCACTCTTTCCAGTTGTTGATCAGCTTCCAGTTGAAACAAAAACCTGAGCTTGTGAGCTCTGGTGGCCATTAAATGCTTTTTGCAAATGTAAAGCTATTAAACCCAGAGGCTTGGCGAAATTCCAAGTGAAGGAGTCTTATTCTGAAACCGTTAGATTTGACTCATAGACCAAGGGCATCTAAGATATTTTGTGTTTCTTAGATCTCACATGATTAAAAGCGTCTTGCTCAGGTCCCACACAAAGTCTGCTGGGGAAAAGGACTCCCAACTCAGGTTTCCCAAACTCGGTTTCTGGCCTGATTAAGAGATTTGCTGAGTGGGGAAGTGCTGAGGTTCATAACCAGGGGTTCCCCCTGCACCCTGGATTCCTCCGTGGGCATCTGGTGGGGGAAGCAGAACGAGCCCGTGCTCAGCCTTGGTGTCTGCCACAGGGCACACACAGAAACCCTGCCTGCCTTAGCTAGGAATCTGTTTTCATGGATCATGAAGAGCTCTGAGGCTACTCTTGCCTGCACTGAGGTTGGCCATAAGAGAGTGATTCCGGGAATGAAACCGTGCTCAGTGGGAAATGCTGGAGTGATGGGCAACGTAGCAGAAGTGTCTTACTAAGGCGAGTAGGAGTCAGATCAGTGACGATTTTTGGAAGTTCCCAAAAACATTTGTGGTATTTGTGGCTGTGAGAAGAAACCAGCCCTAGAGAGCACAGAGAGCTGTGGGGACACCAGACCTGACAGCAGCAGGGTCCACATGGCGGGTGTGATCCGTTCAGATCCCGGGAGACGCCGGTGGGATCTTCTTGAAAGTCCTGACACCTCTTCAGAATAGCACTCCTGGGCCAAAACTGCAGCAGAGACCTGCTGTTAGGGGTTGCTGGGTTTCACTTAGTGCCCCAAAGAGTCACCAGAGTAAGAGGACAAGGCAGTTTCTCGTGTCCTTCAGCATGAAACCACCACCTTTGGGCTGGTTGCTCTCTGTTCACCTCATCCGAGTCGTGCCGTGGTTGCGCTGGAGGCGACAAGTTTGGATAAATCGGCCATCTAGGGCTTTCCTTCCTCTCAAAACAGGAGCAGATGCATGAAGGGAAGACTTGCCAGAAAGGTCCCGTGGCGGAGGCCGAAGGCGGTACCGGGAACACCCGTGGGACGCAGGGTGCCCGCGCGCGCGGGCGCCTCGCGGGCCGCGTTGGCAGCCCCGCTCCTTGCCTAGGTTGGTGAGCTGAGGGCCTCGGTAGAGCACCAGCAGGACAAGAAACACAGACGAGAAACCGGCCTTGATGAAGTGTCTCATTAACTAAAAAGGCAGCAAATTCTGGAATTAACCCACCCCACACACCTATACAAGGCTGGTTATAATGTCTTGGCAAATAAGCAATAAACAGAGGATCAGAGCACACCCTGGAGTGGATTCGGGTTGATGCTACTCGTGTTTTAGGGGGAAATAACTCCACTGTCATGGAGCTGGGATAAGGCAGAGTAAGATCAGAGCTCTGGCTCTTCCTCCCTGCCTTTTTATTCCCATGCGTGGAGCTCACCCTGGGGAAAACAGGATTAGCAGTGTGTAAAAGCCGCCCTCTGCGAGGCTAGCAGGGCTCGCGGAGGCCGGACCGGCCAGTGTGCAGCCAACCAGCCTCGACACGCAGGTCTTTGCTCCCAACATAACTCCAGTCATTTGGTAGAACAAATTTGACCTGATTAAAACCGACGTGTCCAAGTTTTCCAATGGCAAGGGTGGCGGGAGCTGACACCTAATGAAAGACACGGGGCTCCTCTTTGTTTGTGCTAACAGAAAGGAAAACAGAACAGCCACACATCACCGTCTGAAAAAGACTATAATTACCACTCCCAGGAATTATTCCTTATTTAATGCAACGTCTCTTTAGTCTGAACAAAGGAATTTCGGGAGAGGAGAGCACTGCAGGGCGGGCCGCAGACGAGAGCGCCGTTCAATTACAGGGAGTGAAATCCTCCCGCCGTTATGACGCACTTTGTGGGAGATCTCATTAGGCGCCGTGCCAGGCCGGGGCAGCGTGCAGGTTTTTATATGGGTAGTCTGTGTCTATTTATACTGCCCCTGCCCACCACGGACCGCGATCTGTAGATGGCCAGGAGGCAGCTTTGGCGTTTCCAAAGAGATCTGCTTTCCTTTGCACCAGCTAAATTCTGGAAGCGGGAATGCTGCCAGCCCCGAGCTCGCCCTCTCCCACGTCGCAAGGCACAAGGGCCGAGGATGCGTGTCCCTGGCAGCGGCCAGGAGGGTTATTTTCCAAGCACTTGAAAGGCCCTCACACATTTGGCGCTGGGGGATCTTCCGAGCAAGGCCCGGCCGATCCCTCTCTTGATGGGCTGGAAGGGCTCGCGAGGGCTCTGCCAGCCCCGCTGCCGGCGGCTCCGCGGCTGCTTCCCGCCTGCGCAGCCGCGGGACGCACGGCTGCGGCTGCGCTGCCGCGCGGGCCAGCAGCCCCAGCCCTAGGAGAGCCATTCCTCCCAGAACAACGGGCCAGATCAGAAGGGTGGGATTTGTGCAGCAGTTCACCTGGGCTCTTTTGCTGATTGACCTTGGAGAAACTAGGCAATTATTGTGATTTTCCACCCAGGGCCAGACTTAATACTTCTTTTTTTTTTTTCTTCTCCTTTTTTTCTCTCTTCTCTTTTTTTTTTCGTTTTACCTTTTTCCATTTTTTTCCTTTTCCCCGCTCTTTTTCAGAAAACAGCACAGCTGGTATACCTTTTTATTGCTTGGATTAAGTGAATACTGTGCACTGTAACATACTGTAAAGTCAGACCATGTAGGAAATAACAGTGGATTTAACCTCTAGCACTGCTATAAAAGCAGCCTTATTAAAATCTGAAGTAAATAATACAGCTGTGGAAATTACCTTTCTCTAGTTTATACTGGTGGGGAAAAAAAAAATTCTCCTGTAATTAAGTAAGACCTTTAGTCTTTAGTGTTAAGTTTCATAGAGGGGTTCAGGGATGGAACATGGGATCATATTAAACACCTCCTGAAAGGGGCTTGCGAGAGCAAACAGCAGAAGAGGAACGCATCCCTCCTGAGCCTGCGGATGCAAGAGAGCCTCAGTCACAATGACACGGAGCAAATCTTGGTGACCTGCAACCAGGTACAACTATTTTAGTGTCAAATAGCTCTATTCGTGCTGCTAGCTACCCTTGCCAAGCAAGCTTCCTCCTCTGCCCTCTCCCAGGGCTCCTGCAGGGAAGAGCTCCTGCCTCCCACAGCTTCCTGCTCCACTAAATCAGGGGATCTCCTCAACAGAGCAGCCTGGGAACTTCATTTCTCTGCCAGGATGGACCCAAATGGCTCAGGGGGAAGATGGGCAGGGTAGGATGCAGCACCCTGAGCTGCCCCTTTGGCACCAGGTGTCATGTAGGTGGCTTTGAGGTGATCATCATTCCTATACCTGAGAGCGGAGCTTCCACATCCCTCCCTTAGTGGTCTCGAGGCTCAAACACCCCCGCTCTGAAATCTTGCTGAAGCTCCTGTGGAAAGACCACCAGCCGCTGCCACCTGTGTGGCTGCAGCAGCTGGGGCAAACCCTTGGCACGTGTGGACCCGAGCTTTTCCCAGGGCTTTCCTTGATCGCATTGTCACTGACTCACAGGGCCCACCTGCAGCTCGCTGGTCTGCACGGGGCTGTGGCGACGCTGGAAGGAAGACACCCGACCAGTCTGCAGCATCCAGCCTCCCTCTCCGCTTCACACCAGAGCCCGGCAGCGAGAGCAGGGACCGTCCCCGCCAGCAGGTAGGAGGGCAGTGTCCCGGTGCCTCCCTGTCTCCAGAAGCACTAGCATCGCTTTTCCCATGCTCTGTGCCAGGGCTCGTGTTGCCTGTGGTCACCAAACCAGCTGTAGTGGGGACTGCGGGGCGTGTGGGGCAGCCCAAACACCCTCTGGTGCTGTAGGGAGGCAGGGGATGCTGTGCTGGTGGGGACACCTCTCCTGGTGCTCCTGCGGAGCCATCTGGCTCGGCCTCCGCTCTCTTTACAAGCGGCTCGCACTTCAGCCTGGTCTCCTTGGACCTCGGCCTGGTCTCCGCATCTCACTGAAGCAGGGCAGTTTGCCCGAGAGGCAAAAGAGAAGGACTCACCCCAAACTTCTGTTGGGCTTTGGGAGGTTGGTGCTAATACAGATAGGCAAGTTGTGACCAAGGAGGGACAACGTGCTGAGCTCTGCCAGTCGGGAGTCCTTTCGACTGCCAAGGCAGAAGGAGCAGCTCTGAGCCCGTTTAACCAAGGGTCCCCCGTGCAGTCCTGAAAACAGGCGGCTTGCTGGGGCTCCAGACACTTAGTGGGGTTCGAGAGACAGCTGAAGGGAGCGGTTGAAAATGCACAGGCGCCACTGCCCCTGCCTCCGGGCCGAGCTGAGAAACCCTCTGCTCTTAGGATTGCGGCATGTTGGCAGCCACCCTAACATAATTAAGCAGTTTATTTTATCATGTTTTGATAAACTCCAACCTTCACCCACTGGCTTATCCGGTGAAGGCTTGGTCCATAAGCTCTCCGCGTTTGTGGTATACAGGGATTTGTTTCTGCTGTTCATTAGTACTTTCAAATCAACTGTACTTGGGTGGGAAAAATATTGATGGAAAAATCAGACGGGAACTTTCTCACAGAGGGCTGCAATGCATTTGCCCTGAATCCTGATTCACCTTAAGGTGAGATTTTTCTAGTCCTGTGAAAGCACAGCTTTTCCTTCTATAAATTGATTAAGCAAACATAGATTTGTTCTAAAACTGATATCCAGGTGCAGGACATTACTGTGAAAAAGGGATAACGTGACCTCAGCGGGACTGAGCTTTGTTTTTGGTAATGTCGCTTTGAGTTTTGTTAGCTAAACTAAATGCAAATAACATGCTGGAATGATTAAAATATTCAGTCCTGTCTTAATTGATGTTTTGACCCTGCAAAGTAGGGATAGCCTGCACTTGATTCTCAGTCACAGTTTCCAGCAACAATTCTAGCTAGGAGAGCATGGAAAACGTGTGGGAATTCAGTGTCCTCCAGAGCGCTTGCAGGTGGCAGAGCTAGGTGGGGACAGCCCTGCAGAGGACCAAGGGGGATATTTACTCAACTGTAATTAACTTAATCAGCCACTGGGTATCAGTATTGTCCCACACCAATATAGGAAAAAAGGTATTTTCAGGGAGCTGAAGAACCTGCGGGTGGAAGTGGCACCGCTGGCTTCAAGTGAGGTTTCTCTCTTGGGCCACTGGCCTTCGCTAGGGAGCGGGCTCCAAACCCTGTGGGATTTCTGCATGAATTTCTGCCCTGTTTTGGCTCCAGGTAACAGCTGCTTCCCTTTCTGCCGCCTTGCAGGCTTGGCTTGCTTCCCTTGCCAAAATGCTAATTTAGCCCTTTAACTGTGTTTAAAAATATATATATCTATTAAAAAAAAAAAAAAAAAAGCTTCCACTTCCCAGGGTAATAAAAGGCCAAAAGGAGTATAAAAAGTTCACCAGACTGGTCAGTTCACTCCCTGCTGTGTCTTCCCGGGGCGTTGCAGCAAAAACACAGGCACCGAATCCAAAGCAAACAGGCTCGTGCGCGGGCCGGCGGCCGCGGCGCCCGGCTCCCCGCTTCGCTCGCTCCTGTCCTCTCTTTTCCTGGCCAAATTCGGGGCCGTTTGTGCACAGAGACCCAACAACAAGGACAGTTCCCTCCTAGCCCTTTTGGGAGTGAGATGATAAATCCGTCCCCATCCTTGCTGGGATGGGCCCGTCGCTGCCTGGGACCCGTGCTCTGCACGGCCTTGGTTCTGTTTTAGTACCAGATACGGTGCTGCTGGAAGCTGCACAGGGATTTATTTAAAAATACAAACAGGCTTATGTCAATGCCCTGGGTTTTGTAGAGACTCCGAGAGGTCAGTGAAAGCGCGAGGATCACAAGATTTGTGTGTATTCCTACTTAGTCAAGATATTACACTGTAATACAGGGAGCTCAGATAACTAGAGCAGAAGAAGATTATGAGGATTGCTGAGAGTTTCAGGGTTTCTTTGATCTGGAGAAAGGTTAGATCTAGTTTCACTGAAACCCATCTAAGAAAAAATCCGAGGTGTTCCCTGCACAGCTCTCCTGATTTCTTTCTCCCCGTGTTCAGCTGGTGAGGAACACGGGTCTCCCTCCCACATCTCCTTTTCTTTTTTTGTTTAATACTGTATGAGAATAGGGACAAACACCTTCTAATGTGTTAGAAACAAACAGCCTCCTGCATGATTATCCTGCAGCCTGAGAAACCTTCCCTTAAGGTCCCTGATACGTTTGCCAATGGACTTTTGTAGCCATCTGTCCCCCAGGTTGTGGAGTTGTGAAAGGCAAAAGTGTGAAGTTGTGCTGCAGGCATGGACTGGAGCTCCTGAACTAGCTCCTGTCCTTAGCTCTTGTTTTTTTCACTGAGTACCGCTCTACCTCCCCTTAAAAGTTAAAGCTGTCTCCCTTTGCAGCAGCCACGGAGGAAGACGATGTCTTTGGGGCTATTTTCTGTGTTTGGGGCAGCATGTGTTTAATTGGAACGTTGTTTGCTGTGTTGAGAGATCAGTATTTTTTTCCTTCAAGATTAATTCATAGAAGTCATTAGTTGCTGAGTGATATGAGCTGCTCGCTGGTCTTGCCTCGAGATGCCGCGACGCGGTGCCCACGGATCGGTGCCCGCCCGAGACTCGTCCCTGCGCCGGCTGCAGGTTTTTGCTGTCAATCCACTTAGCGCACGGGGTTTGGGCCAGGGCCGCGTTCCCGAGGCGGGAGCAGAGCTTATCAAAAGCAGAATGCCAGGCAGACGTCGGGGAACGTGCCAGGTGCTGCTCCGCGTTTTGGCAATGCGAACCCAGTGTAATGGGAAGTGAAAGTGGAGTGGGATAAAATGCAGAGGGGGGATACGGAAACAAGAAAGGGGAAAAACGTGACTCCAATACTTCAGCAAAAGGCACGTGACTCTAGAACAAGTGAAAACCCCAGTGTAACATGTCCAGTGACCATCATTCTGCAAAAATGTATTTTTTTGAAAGTAATGCTGAGGCATTTTGTTCAACCACTTTTCACTGCAACATACGCCTTGTCTCCCTTAATGCTTATCCTGTTCCCATCAGTTTTGCTTTTCTTTTACCAAGTGTTTTTTTTTTTTTTTCCCCCTCTGAAAGGAATGACCCTAATCATTTCAGGGTGCTTGCCACCTACTATCAGTGGTTATTTTGGGGATAGCTCAGCAAAGCTTTAAAATGTCTGAACTGCATTAAAATGAATTGTTGGCATTCCAGCCCAAACCTCAGGAGGCAGGAATCTGCCATGAGAGCATGGAGGGAAGCACTGTTATAATAAAGTATACATGTAATGAGGTTTGATGTGCTTGAAATTCAAAGTCTGGTCCACATTATGAAACATTCACTGGTTTAACTAAATCAGTTTCAAATTGATCTAATTAAACTCCTAGAAAGCCTCAGCGGAGACATCTTCATATTGGTTTTACCCTTTCTTAAACCAGCCTAGCTAAGATGCATTAGGAAAAAAGGGCCAGGAAATCTTTGGTGGAGAGTGTCATTTGCAGGTCTGAACTGAGTTGCCTTTTCAGACTTCTTCTCGTATGTCTTGTTCCTTCAGCTTCTGACAAATCTCATATTTGCTCCTCTGTAACTCCAGCCTCCCACGGACTTTGGGCACCGTTGCTTGGCGCCGTCGGGGAGGAGGAGCATGGCTCGCATCCTCCTGCTGTCCTGTAGGGTGGCTAGCAAGCCAGGAGTGCAAATGGCATGTGCAACCCGTAAGGAACTTGGGCCTTTTGTAAACATGGGACGTGAAATTGCCCTCAGGGCTGAGCATTCAGTCAGTTCCTGCGCGTGGCTTCTGTTCTGGTGGGTCAGGGAAGAACTGCAGATCCACGAGCAGCACGGGACTGTTGAGATCCCAGTGCAGAAACAATTCCCTTCTGTGCTGCTCTGCAAAGGGTGTTGATAACGGTCCAGCTTGGGAGGTTGCGTCTTCATCCCAAGTGAGTGTTTTAGCCTCAAGAGGCTTCGGCCGCCTTCTGAGAGGCAGCCTTGGACATCACGAAGTGGCAGCGTTCAAATCGCCACAGCGCTGCAGGGTGTCCAAGGGATGCAACTGAAAGAATCCCTTCTAGTGGCACAGAGAGGCTCAGTGTTGAGCCTGCTTGGTTTCCTTTGCAGGAGAAGGAGTGATGATGCCAGTTCTGAACTCAAGCATGGACCCTGCAGAGGTTAATGTACCTCTGGAGACTGCTGAACAAAACTGTCTGTCAAACAAAACTCGTTTCAGGGCAGGGAGGTGGGATGCATAAAAGTACATTATATTCTGTTGACCATTAATTGCATAAATAAAACACCACTAAGAATGTTTTCATATACCACTCTGTTTTCTTATAAAATAGAGAGATTCCTGAAGCTGTGTAGAAATTCCATAATAAACATGGAATCTGACAAATTATCTCCATTATATATCCATTAGCCTGTGGAACGTGGACAGATATTCACATTTCTCGAGGAATAACAGGATCACGAGCAGGAAAAGATGCAGGTCTATCTATACATGATGGGGACATGTCTACACTTGACAGGGGCAAAGCAGCAGAAGAGGAAACTCCTGTGGCTCCCATCCCGTGTGCCCTCGGTGGGCAAAGGAGCAGAGACTCATGAGTCCCTCTACCTTTATAAGGCAGCATGAAAGGGCCTGGGTGAGGATGAGCAATCTGGAGATGATGTTTGTCTTGAAACCCTTCCAGAGAGCAGGAACGATTGCACTTGTTTATTTTAGTTGTTTGTTTAGTTGTTTATTGCATATTTAGCACAGATTAGTCGGCTTCACTCATGCTAATGGTCTCCAGTACTGCTGGTGCCCAGCAACGAGAAGGCATCAGTATGTTTTGTAGGGCACATTGGAGTGATTCTCACAGCGATTGCCTGCCTGTGGCTAATGAGAGGTTTTCACATTCCATTCCATGTGCTTTGAAATACCAGAGGAAATGTCCCAGAGACTGAAATTATAGGTGTTACTTGCGAGTAGCTGCGGTGCTGGTGTTGAACACCTGGGCAGCAGGCGGGCTGCACGCGGCAGGGAGGAGGGATGGGGACGCTCAGCTGCCCCTTGGCTCCTGTGTCGATAGGTGGCCCTGCCCTTGGGTCTTGTTCAGCTGAAATCTGTGCAAGGCAGCAATAGGAGGGCCTGGAAATGGTGGGATGAACCTGCCCCTTTGCCAACTGCTGGTCTGGTTCTGTCTCTCACATCGTCCTGCTCCCTTGCAAAACAAAAGAGAGTTTGATTTCGGTGTCAAAGCCTTCACCGGGAGAATGTGGATGAGTATCTTAGCAGATATTACTGGACATTCACAGAGAATAAAGTATATTTGTGTACCTTGAAGCAAGGCAGCCGGGAATGCTTTGCAGTCCCCCTGTTATATATTTTATTTACTTAACATCTTGACATTAAACCTGTTGGAACCAGGTTTGCCAGAGATATTTCTTTCCCTTCCAGCTTATTATCTCCTCGTGACCTGTGTAAGGAGAGCATGTTGGCATGGCAGAGGCAGCCCTTATCCTGTTGTTGCCTTTGAAGCTGGCTTCTGCAACACGGCTGGGACCTTGCCAGCACAGAAAAAAACAGAGTATGGTGCTGCCAGGTAGCTGCAAACCTGTTGAGCAAAGGTGGCTTTGGAGGAAAGGCTTCCATGCCGCGGGAGAAGCAGTGGGAGGACAGTGTTGCTGTTTGCATTGCCTGATGCAACACGGAAGCTGCCCTGCAGATCAGGGCCCAGGTGTGCTCTGTGCAAACTCATCCTGGCAGCCCGATCCTGCACGGCTGGATTTAATAGAGCAAACAAGTCTGTGCCGCAGTCGGGCCCTGGGTTTCGTGCTGCGAGGTGAGCTCTGTCGCGAGCATGTCCTGGCAGCGCTGGCTCCGGGAGCTGCATCACAGCACTACCTGCATCTTGGTTCCTGTCTTAGTCGACATGCTAAAAAAAAATCCCCCTTTTGACAGTGAAAACTTTGTTTATGCACGTCAACTTGCAAAATATGTACTTTGGATGTATTTGCTAAAATGTATAAACCCATAATTGCCTTGTCTACTTTGGTTTTACTGTGAGTGAATTAACGTTTGGTTGAAAGCAGTGACTGAAATGGGAGTTCCAAAATACCAGTGAGATTGTTCAGAAGTACGGGAAGGAGAAAGTCCTAGTGGGCTGGCATTTGCAGGCACTTACCCTGCTCGAAGCTCTGAAACACCCCTTTTTGGTGCCGGAATGGCCCACGCCAACATGGACCAGTCTTGACCAGGGGGTAAACACAACATAAGGTGAAAACCTAGCAGAGAAGTCAGGAGGGAACTGCAGCACAAGAGCAACCGGGGAATGGCTGAAAGACAGAGATTAAAATAAAGGCCTTTTACATGCAAGGCCCTTCTCCATAGTCATTTGAGATACTGGTGGCACCAGCTTAGCCTTGTCCCTGCAGGAAAATTCTGCAGCTTAAACTAATGCTGGTCTGGCAGAGGGCTGAATTCCTGGTGTCCCACTGTTTGGTGGAGACTTTCAGTGGAGATGCTGGGCCTGTTGACAGGAGGGCTCTTCTCCCAGGTGCCTATAGTGACTCAGCTCACCTCTAGTGTGTAGAAACCTCTCGTTACAAGACCTAGGTAAATCAGCAAAATTCTGTTTTCTAACTGAGGCTAAGAATTCCTCATGTTCAGTTATTATGATCTTAACCCCTTTGCATTTAGTCTTAGATTTTGGTGATGCTTTTTCCAGCTCCTGAGGTTCAAATGCCAGTAAGTGCCACTTTAGGGGTGCTCAGCTTTACCAGCTGCAGAAATACCAAGTTAAGATGCACTCCAGGGCTAGGTGGGCCGTGCTTGTGTTGGCCTTGTTGGTCGGTGAGCTTGGATTCCAGACTCCTCCATCCAGCTGCGTGTTGTCCCCAGGCTTCCGAGAGCAGGGAAGCCCAGTGTTGTCCCCAAACTTTTAGTGCGCTCCATCCATCACCCGTGTCACAACCCACCCTCAGGGCACTTGTAGCCCCTGCTGCTGATGCTCAAGGTCACCTCCTGACGTGAGGTCTGGCTCTGTGGCTGCTGAGCCTGGCTCTGCGTGGGAAGTGAGACACCAACACCTTGAGTTCCGACTGTTTTTGTTGCCCTGTTGTACTGTTAAAGCTGTGTTTGTGGAAACCACCGAGCACCATGCTTGGTTGGACTTGATGGTCTTGAAGGTCTTTTCCAACCATAGAGACTCTATGATTCTGTGCTGAAGAGAAGAAGGTCTCTGTGTTGTGTTACTTGGTGTGCGGGAGAGGACCGTGCGATGAAGTGGGTTCCCAGGCACAGCAATACTGTGGTGCTTGGAAACCCTTCTGGGATAAATGTTGCTTTGAATCCAATGTGAATTCAGGCTTCCAGCTGAAAATGAAGAACAAGGCCATGGGGAGATACATCTGGGTGACATTTTAGATTAGGCTTAAGAACTAGAGGAGGCAGAAAATCTGCTAAAGACCCAAGAGGCTTTAATAGAGTGGATGATGATTTACAGCTGTTCCATTCAGTGATTTATAGACTGCTGCTTATCACAGGGGCAGGATACAAACACTGAATTTAATAAAAACATACAATTCTTCTTTCTCAGAAAGTTAGAGACGGAAGGGACATTCCACAGTAAACACCAGTCTCTTCCCATCATCTAACCATGGCCAGACAAAGCTTGGAGGCGAAGGAGCACAGCCAGCGCTGCCTGGGCATATCTCTTCCCATATAATTTCAGAAATACAGCCCTTTCCTTTGACTGTCACGCAGACTCCTTAAATATCCGGCCTGTCACCATAATGCGGCATTCCTGCTCCCCGGCTCCTACGCGTGGCTCGGGATAACCAAGGCTCAGCTCGCGAGAGCAACGGGCCTGGCTGCTCCCGGCGGCAGGAGATCCAGCGCGTGGAGCCCCGCGAGGCCGCTGGCCGTGGCCGGGCACCCCCGGCGGGTTGGTCGTGCTGGGGCACCAAGAACCTTGAGGAGCTGATGTCCTGCATGGGTAACAGCTCAGCCGGCAGGCACCGTGCCAAGGATGGATGGATAGATGGATGAGGAAAACATACCCTAAACCACAGAAGGGACTTAGCTGAGGTCACTTCACCCACGTTGCCTCCTGCCTGGGGACAGCAACCCACCTCAGAAACTTCGCTCCTTGGCCTGGAAAAGAGAGCAAAAACCAAGGAAGCCCAAAGTGCTGCTCAAACAGCAATTATTGAGGTATGGGACATCCCAGTGAGGCGAGTCATTTTTATTCACCCTGGTTTTGGATGGATACGCTCAGGCTCGGATGGCTTTGAATGAGCAGCCTGCGGCCGTCTTGGTGCTGCCGTCCCCGCTGGATGCGCCGGCGCTGGGGCCGGAGCCGTGTGGGACGCGGCCCGGAGAGGGGAGGCTGCTCCTTGCTGAACACCACGTTGCTAAACGTTTCCGCCGTAGTACTCTAATCTCTCCAGCTCTATTGTGATTCTTTGATTTCCTCTCCTGTCCTCCGTAATTGTTTTTCACAAGTAGAAATAGCTCGAGGCAAAACTGGAAAGAAAAACAGATCACACTGAATAAATCCATCTTCACAGCTCCTCTTTTTTGTATCTGCCTTTATATCAATTAGGTTCAAAGAAAGTATCTCCTTACTGTGCCTGAACTGGTTAGCATTTTTTATTAACAAAGTCCCCTTGTAGGCTGTAGCCCATTGAGGTTCATTAATCAACAATTGCCACGAAGTGAAAAATTCTCAAACTCCCCAAAATCTTTTTCTTGGAGCCAGTTAATACTAACAATGAAGTTTTCCTTGGCTAACCACCCCGTGCTTTGATGTGTCTGGGTGAGAAACTAAAAGCCACAAAGGTGTTATAAACTGGGCACCAGTCACAGACTGAGACAGGCTGGTATGTGCTCTTAACCAATAAATATATATATAATATAGCAGGAGTTTGGTATTTGTTGTGTGAGAGAGAACTTTGGGCGTTTTGATGATTTTATGATCATTTTTTCGTTAAAATAGAGTTTCTCTTGATGGGCCAAGAACTGTCACTGTTGCTGAGGAAGGAGGCAGCAGCCGGGCGAGTGCAGCCCCTCGACGCCGGCCCAAGGAGAGGGGACGTTTTGTTGCACACCGACATATTCCTCGGCTTTGCCTGCGCAAATGTATTGGATCCTCTTTCCACTGCAATATTGTTATTTCTTAACCGGCTAGAAAAAGGAGCAGAAAGGAGGGCCCCTGCTCCGCCCGGGGTAGCTCAGCGGGGCTGGTGGCACCATGGGCAGCTCGCGGGGCACGGCTTCCTCCGGGCAGCCCGCGGGGCAGAAAATCACCCATCTTCGTTTCTGTTTTTGTGCGCGTCTATTCTGGTTGCTGGCATTTCAAATTACTGTATTTTTCTAACAGTTAAAGACTGCGTTCTGCACGCGTAGCACATTCTGTAAAACCCTCGGAAAAAACTGGCAGTGCGAATTCACGCTCCGGCGGGGCTGGAAGCGTTGGGAAGGCTCCGGCAGGAGGGGCCGCGCCAGCCTTCGGAGCGCCATCCCGCGCTGGTGTTGGGATCCAAGAGCTCGCGTGCAAAGCTGTGCGTGCGTGCAGCAAAGTGGGGCTGGAGGAGAGAGCCTGGCCCGCGGGGTAACGTCAGGTGAGCTCTACGTCCCACGCAGGCGTCGCAAAGTGCAGCGTGGGGCCGGGGGGTCCCGCCGGCTCTGCCGCCCCTATTGCGGCCCCGGCTGGATGGCCGTCCTGGGGAATCCGTCCCAAGGCATTTCTGCCCTTGCAGAAACCGGGGGAAACGTAAGATGCTCCTTCCCTGTGGGCTGCTGTGCTTTGGGAGGGCCATTTTGGGGGAAAACCATGTCCGGAGGCGCCGGAGCGGCGCTGGGGAGCAGCTTGGAGGCTGATGGCTGCGATATAAATAGGAGCTGGCCAGTGGTCTGTACAAATTTCTTAATTTCTAGAACTAATTTGGTAATATTTAAAATAAATCTAATAAAAATATAGATGGGAGTTCTTCCATAATGGGCAGCATAGCCCCAGCATTATCCTTATTTTTATATCATTTTAATGAGGCTGTTTTTCTGCCCTGTTTCCACTCTGTTTGGTTTGCTTTGCCCGAAGACAGTAAACAGCTCTGCACAGGAAGGTGACCGATTTCCACTGTTAATAATTTGGGGCTTGAATATGTGAGAAGTGCTGTTTACAAGGGAAAAAATAGATAAATATAAAAATCAGAAGCTCTGTTTGGCTTTGCAAACAAAAGTAGCCCAAAAATAAACAGGCCTACAGAGCGAAGAAGAAAAGCTGGGGGGAAGTGGATGCCAACTGAAGAGGCAG
Organism: Nothocercus julius; assembly: GCA_013398735.1. Lineage (NCBI taxonomy): Eukaryota > Metazoa > Chordata > Aves > Tinamiformes > Tinamidae > Nothocercus > Nothocercus julius. Next base: position 866,387 of record VZSV01000075.1, on the reverse strand, counting down.
ATGTAAAGAGCGTTTCCTATTTGGTTTAGCAACTGCAGACTTTTGTCTCCAGCCTGCGTGCGTTTCCTCCAATGATTCATCATAAATGTGCATTTATAAATAAACTCCGCCTTGGCCTGGCACAGCGATTGCACGCTGGTTGCTTAAAAAGAAATTTAGCCGAGTGGGACAAATTCCCCCTTTGGGAGCCATAGCTGGGCTGGGTGGCAGCGGGTTCTTGCGGAAGGGCTCCCGAGCTCCTTGCTTCCCGCGCGGGGAGCGCCTGGATTCAGCAGCGGGAGCCTTGCGGAGGGCCGGGCGCGGGGAGGAGCGGGTGAAGCGCCAAGCCCCCTCTCCAGGGATGGCCGCGCTCCTCCCGCGGGAGCCCGGCGGGAAGGCCGGTGGGAGAGGCTGAGCACGAGCCGAGCGCCCGTTTCTCGGCATTTTTGCGCTCGTTCCAAGCAGCAGCCCAGGAAGGTTCCCTTAGCCGCGTCCAAGAGAGACCCCGGCGCGCGGCGCCTCGTCCCAAAGCCAAGCTCGTTCTCGCTCCTTTGAGCTTGAACTTGAACAGGCCTTGCAGGAAACCGCCGCAAGACAACCCGGAGAAGTCGCGTTGCGTCCACGCTACGTTCCTTGGGCGCCTCCGCACCCTAGGGAGCCAGGGCCGCGTTTAGGTGGTGTCTGCGGGGGTGAGGGCCGGGCTGAGGCCCCGGCACACACTAAGTGTCTTTGCAGAGAGCTGCGAGGCGGCTGGGGCGGCCGTCTCGGTGGCGCAGGCTGAAGTAACCAGCGTTATGGGCAGCCGCGTTAAGGACACCGACCTTCATGCTCTCTTTTCCTGGGACTGGGATTTTTTCCCAAGAAACGTGCCGTTCTTGCGCGCCAGCTCTATGCTGAAGGGTTGTGCGTGGAGGGGTAGCAGCCCTCCAGATGTGTGCCTGCCCCGGCGGACAGCGTGATCCCTGTAACTCTCTCAACGGGGATGCAGCGTGGCGTTGCTCGCTCAGAGCTGCAGTGCCTCCGCTGCGGGGAGGGTGCGGGAGCAGCTGAACACATTCGCGTGCTTTGTTTTTAAGAAAGGAATAGTCAAGAGTAGATGTTTTGCTCTCTCCGCGCGCGGTGCAAAGGTGCAAGGCAGGGAGAGCCGGGGCAGGGCAGTCCCAGACGCCGCATGGCACATGAGTCTCTAATAAAAAATGTTTGGCCTCTTCTCAGGAATAACATGGCCGTGCTTGTACCTCTGAAAGAAGCCCTGAATGATATTAATACATTCATTAGAACAAGTTCAAAGAAAATCATCTTAATTAGTTTGCCTGGCTGAAACTGAGGTTCATTAATCTAAAGTAGATTAACCTGATGGTAATGCCATTAAAGCTGGCTGGGATATTAATGAAATATATGCAGTTGCAGAGAGCCCAAATGTCCTCCTGCCAGTCGCACGCTGATAAAACCGCCCAGGCTTTGCGCAGTACGGGCTGTTTTAAGGAAGACCTCCCTAGTTTTCATCTGTAATTCCGCACGCCTGGGCGAGGGATTGCTCCGGCGGTTCCTGAAGGGGGAGAGCAGCCCTCGGAGGAGCCCCGAGAGCAGCCGCCCTCGGCCCGTTGTGAGCGAGAGGCGCCGGAGCAGAGCGGCGGCCACGGAGCGGCCGCTGCTCGCGGGACACGAGCCGCTCTCCAGCGTCTCAAAGCCCCCGGAAACCCGGCAAAGACCCAGCGGGCTTAAAACCCCCTTCTCCTCCTGCCCAGGCTCCGACAGGCTTAATCTGAGCCCGTTCCAGTCTCTGGCACGTCATTAAAGTGACAGTTGGAGAGCAGCACGGAGATCAAAGGGCCGCGGAGCTTCTCCCACGCTGCAGCCCCTCGCGGCCGTCTCGGCAGGGACCCTGCGGCCTCCGGCCACCCCAGCTCCCCGGGCAGCTCTCAGCCCGGCTGCTGCTGCGGGGGGATCACAAATCTGGGTGCATCCGCATTCCCGAAACAGCCTGCGGTTTGGGCATGGCTGGACGCAGAGATACAAACGCAAGATGCACGTGAAGGGGGTTTGCAAAACCAGCGCCGAGGGCAGGCGCGGGATGCAGCAGGAGCTGAGCCAGGAGGCACCCGGCTGAGCTGCAGGGAAGCACCTAAGGATCCTTCTCTCCTCGCTCCCCTGCAGGCAAAACGCACCCGGATTTCGGTTGGGAGCCGGGGCTGAGCTCTCGCACCTCCCCGGCGCGGGATCCGCGCTGACTAAGTGTCTTTCTCCGGTTGCACCGGGAAACGCCGGGCTGGCGCGGTGTATTTACAAGGTAGCCCGACGTGATGCATCATAAAGACACTTTTGAAGAATTTCTGTTATTAAAAACTGCCCGTGGAAAGAATTAGGTCAGGTGTTTACAAGTCAAAGCTTTGGGGATAATTAGGTGGAAGGCAGCAGCTTTAGAAACGCGGGTTATTTTCCAGCGCTCCGAGAAGCGCGTAGTCACGCCAGCGTCAGCAGCAGCAGCGCCTTTCCCGCCTGCTTGCTGCGCCATCGGTCACAGCCGCCGCTTTGGGGACACCGGCGGGGACAAAAACACAGCGCTTCGAGCAGCTCCAAGCAAACACCTGGGTGCCGGGGCTTTGCCCAAGCACCGTCAGAGCCCCTCTCAAGGGGGCTTCTCGTGATGCGGCTTTGAGCTCGCTCCCGGCGCCGCGCACACCAGCTCTGTGCTACCTTTGAGGGAGGAGAGTCGTTTTCTTTTTTTTTCCAAAAAAAAGGCCACTTGTTTGCGGTGGCGCGGCAGGGGTGCCGAGAGGAGGGACAGGACAGGGTGCCGGCTGTTTGGGCACTTCAAGCGGAGCGACCTCCTTGAACCCCGCCGCGCACAATGATGCTTTCCATGGAAAGGCCGCCTCTGTTACCCTTGGCACGGGCTGAGGGCGTATTTTTGGAAGCTTTAAAATCCTCTGTGGGACATGCTTCATTTTTGTCCGTATACAGTATCTTTATATTTATGCAATAAAAAAGGCTTCTGTTTTGCTGCACTTGGCCGCCTGACCCTTCCCCTTCTGCTCCTGTCCCGCGGTGCCCAGTGGGTCAGAAACCAGGTCGCGGCCGCGAGGGCTGATGCAGACGGCCGAGCTCCCAGGGGACAGCGGAAAACACCAGCCCTGCCATATTGCGCTGGTTAAACCCCCGTCCCCCTCTCCTCAACACCAGCTGAAAGTGGGGAGGATGTAACCTGGGCGGCAGGAGACCTCGGAGGGGCTGGTTCCCATTTGCATGCGAGGCCCTGTGGTGCTGCAGCAGTGGAAAGAGGCCGTAAATAGGAATCAGACCCCACATCTGGGCTGCTGAAAGTGTCTTTTGTCTGCAGGTAAAGGCAGTAAATGTCTCCTGAGTGCAGAGGGAGCAAGTGGGAAAAAGCAGAATATTGCAAAGCGATGCGCAGGGCGGGCGGCCGCGGAGGCCGGCAACTGAGCTGCCCTGAGGCTCTGCTGTGTCTTGTTTGATTAGATGTAGGAGGTGAATGTGGCCCTCTGGCTGGTGAAAACCAGGACTTCCAGGAGCTGTTTTACCACTTGCTGTCCTGCATTTTCAGGGTACGTTGCAGCGCTTCCCGAAGCCATCCCGGCCCCGTGTCGCCGATGCCCGAAATGGGACGGAGGAGCAGCAGAGGCCAAGTCCCACGGAGGCTGGATGGAGGTGTCCGGCTGCCCGGCGGGCGGCTGCGTCTCCATGCACGTTCCCTGGTGCCGGCTGCCGGGAATGGAGCCGACGGTGCCCTGAGTGACAGGCGACAGCCCCGCTGGCTCCGCGGGAGGCTCGGGAGCCACCAGCCGGGACGCTGGGATGCTCCGCTCTGCCGCTTTGCCGCGCGGGAACCTGGCCCCGCGCTTGGAGTTTGCAGCCCGCGCGACGGGCGAGTCCGGTCTTGCCTGCGGCTCGTAGCCGGTGCGCGGAGCAGAGCGGGTGTCTCTTGTGCAGAGCCCTGTAATCTGCAGGGAGCTGCTAATCGCCCCTCGCAGACAGTGCCGGGGAAGAGTCTGCGCCGCGACCTGGCTCTGCTGCCGATCGGGCCAAAACTCCTCTAGGAAAAGTCTACGGCCCGGCGCAGGGCAGACCCAGATGTGCCCCAGTCTACAGATGTTCCATCCCCTATGTTCTTGCAAACACCCCATAATGGAAATGCTGCAGCTTGCTCAGGCGAGCTCACTCGACCCTCATAAATTCCTTTATAAATGGCCTAATTGCTAGCGTGAATCTTCCGTGCCGTAGTTTCCCTCCTCGTGTCCATGCTGCACGTGGCCCAGCGGTGCCCATGCAGGATGAGTGCAAGCACCTACTCTGCGTCGGGACCAGTGTTAGTTTTGCATGTTAAAATCACCCAAACAATGCCAGAAATCCCCCCTGCTTCAGCCAGTTTCAGCCCAGAAACAACGTGTGAGGATGAGTTAAACCCCAGAGACCCGGGATCTCTAGCAAAAACAAACATGGGCAGCCTCTTAGCTCTTGCAGCTCCACCATCAAAACCCCTTTTCAGAAAATGTTTAGCTAAAGGTTTAGTTTGGAACAAACATTGTTAAAGCATGACCATGGGGCCGCTTATTGGAGCCAGATGTTGATTCTGAGGCTGGTTGGGTCCACGCAGGGGTTTTGCATGCCCTGATCGGAGTGGAGAGCAGTGAGTCACCCCCTCCACTTGCCCCAAAATGCCCAGCCCCAGTGGAAGGGCCTCGTCCTGTGTCACCGCAGGGACATCGCCAGCAGTGGCCAGGATCAGTTTGGCTGTCTGTGGGGTTTTTTTGGCTTTTTTCTTTTTTTTTTCTGTAAGGAACGTCACACCTCTCCAGTCCCGGGGTGTCCTCCTCCTTTTGTCGGTTCATTCCACTCACTTCAGCCTCTCCGTATCGTGCCTGGGCTTTTAGGAATATTTCTCCCCAAGGGTTGACCTTCTTCAAAAATCCTGCAAGCGCTGGGGTGTGACCGTCCCCCGTTAGCGAGCGGGGCGCAGGCACCGACCCCTGGATGGGCCCTGCAAGGGCAGGCAGGTTCGGTCCATTCCACACGGGAAAAAAGGCACAAAAACCAAGCGGCAACCTTGCAAAGCCAACTGGATTCGCTCTTTTGAGAGTTGCTTCTTTGCTTTCTACTGCTTGTGCTTTGCTTACTGGCTGCTTCGTGCATGGAAAGCTGGAAAGAGAAACTCCACGGGAGAAAAACAAATGCAAGGATGGGCCAAAAGCTACTTCATTTCCTCCGGCCTGGGATGGCCTGCACTTCCATGGCGGAAAGGGCCTTTGGAGCAGGGCTGAGGGGCCTCAAAGGCTGCGCTGTTGAGTCTTCCCTAGGAGGGTTTGTGGGGAGTGGGTTCTGCCCGGCCAGCCCTGGGCCAGGGCCGGAGGGGACGTGGAGCAGCAGGAGGCACCTTGCAGGTGGCACCCGCTGTCATGGACTCACCTGGGGTTTATTGCACGCTCTTCTTATGCGCAAAACCTTGTGGGTTGGATTTTTTTCCACCCTGCCGCTCTTTCAGATGAGAGTTCATGAAGGAGAGGGGAGAAGGGAGGGAAAAACACAGAGCCTAGAGCGGGGGCTTCAAGCCTACGCCGGCCTTGGCGCCGAGCGCCGCTGGCAGCGGGACACGGGGGCGCGTGCAGACCCGCGTCCCTCGTGTGC
>VZSV01000075.1:826250-860622 GCA_013398735.1 Nothocercus julius | reverse complement strand
CGCTCGGCCGCGCGGCCGGCAGCGCGGCACGCTGGGCTCGGCGGGACCCTTGTCCGAGGCTCCTGAGACTTTCCAGCGCCCCGAGAGCCTGTGACGTGACTCAGAGCTGTAAACATTGGCACCGGCTGCTCCCCTCGCTGAAACCATAAACCCATTAGGGGAAATTTGTTTTCTAAAAATAATTTGATCAATGAAAGAAGTCTCTCAGCGTCCCTCCTGCCCGCCCCTCGTAATGACTTCCCCGTAAACACGTGTAGCTGGGGCAGGATGTCTCCCGCGCGGCCCCCACGGGCCCGGCTCCGTTCCTCGCAAGCGAACAGATTTAAGGGGTAGTTTGGGGCCTTTTTAAAGATCGTTAGGTCTTTCGGGAGAGGTGGGACCGCAGCGCTGTTGCTGTGGGGAGAGGAGAAGACGTCCCTGGTGCTGGGGAGGGTTGATCACCCCTGAGCACTGCCTGGTGCGCATGGTCTGCGCGGGGCAGGGGAGGCCGGGTGAGCCCCGCCGCGTTACCCGTCCTCGCTCCGCTTCTCTTGTATCGCCAAGGGACACTCAGTTCATCCTTTGCAGTTTGAGGGGCTTGGAGGAAGAGAGAAAAGCTCCTGCTCTGTATTGCTGGAGGTGTCAGTGCGACCTGGAGGAACGTGGCTGGTGCATCCCTGGAGGCTCAGGGTGTCACGGCCGCAGCTGCCCCTTGTGCCACCGTGATCTGTGTGGGCAGCATCCCAGCGGTCCAGCACAGAGAAAAGCTAGAGGGGGAGATTGAAGCCAAGCTAGTAATCATCATCTTTGTCTTCTCCTCGCTCCTCCTCCATTGCCTTGCCCTGAGTCCTCCCCGATCTTCTTCTCTAGATCAATATCCTCTTAAGTAATGCAGAAGTGATGGTATTGAGCCAGAATCCCTGCTCTCATCTAGTGCTGCCTTCAAACCGGTACCATCACATCTTCGTTTTCTCCATCCGCCGGTACCAGCCCATGAAGGTAGCTTGGTGCTTCCTTTCACAAAGGACCAAATCCCATCGCTGTTGCTGCTGACCACAGAGGGTTGAGTGCTGGTCCACGGGCTGGCGAGGCTCCCAGGATGGCTCTGAGACCTCGCTTGATCTTGCCTACCTCTTATCTGCCCTGGGCTTTATTACTTGAGAGCCTGGAATTTGTTGCTTTAATAAACCTGCTCATTTTTGTCCAAGGTTAGCTTGAAACAAGGCCTACCCCTGTGACTGGGGGGATGTTGGGGAGTTTGTCTTGCTATAGTCATGGCAGACTATTACAGTGGGGCAAGTGTGGGTATGTTGGGGATCATCTTTGCTGTCCCCAAAGCCACTGCTTGGGGTGGCCGAGGGACAGGCAACACCAGCACCCCGAGCAGCCGGGGCTGTGGCTGCAGCCCCTGCACCAAGGCAGCGTTTTCTGCCTGAGTTTGAGCACGAGTCCAGCACTATCACCCTCCCTATCCCCAGTCTTGCCAAAAATAATTAGTTTATTTTTAATGAGCACTGAGTTTTTTTTTTTTTTTTTTTTTTTTTTTTTTTTTTTGCGCAATCAACTCAAAGGAGCTTTAAGATAAAGTTTTTTTTTTAAGAAGTTACTATATTAAGAAACTAGGGCTTGTGATCGGTGGAGACCTTTGGAAAGCTGACATAAAAGCCTGCTGGAGGCTTAAAACCAGAAGGGAACTGAAAAATAACCTCCTATTATTTTTATCCTCCTTGCTGCTGCTGCTGGAGAAGAAATTATAACCAGAGGGATCAAAACAGGATTTCTTAGCAAACCCGTGGTCCGGGGCTGCTCTGACCCGTGATCTTCCCGCGCCGCGAGCGGCGGCGGGAGCCGGCCCCGGGCAGGCTCGCGGGCGCAGGATCCGCCTCGCAGACGCCTCCCGTTTGATGCTCCCGATAGAGCGGAGCGGAGCTTTGCGGCGCTCGGCCGCAGCCCTTTCTTTTCTAAACATGTGTGCTTTGAAAGGGAAGAGCTCGCTGCCAGCATGTCTGCCTCCGCCGGCCCCACAACATCCGACCGGCCGCGTTATCAAGCCTTGCTGGGACCTATCAAGAGACACAGTTAAACAAGCCCGTGTTTATCGGAGGGAAGCGGTATTAATTGCGCGGTGGGATAAAGAACTGGCCGGCACCAGGCAAATCTCTCGCTGGCATGGGAAAGGGACGGGCGGCTCCGCGCAACAATGGCCCATGCAAAAATATCCCTCTTTTCTTCTGTACTTTTTTTTTTTTCCCTCCCCACAGACTCCAGGATTTTGCTTAATAGCAAAGTGCTGCATTCAGTCCTGTTCCTGGGCTTGTGCTGGGCATCAGGTATCTGTAAAAATGGGCTGAAAATGCTCCCAAATCCCCTTGTTTTGCAAGTACCCCAAACATGCGACTTTCTACTTGCTGCACATAGGCCGTGCAAGGCTGAGAGCAGTTGGTTCCTACCCAAAATGAGCCTCTTGCCAACAAGCAAGTGTGGAAACAGCCGAATTCTCCAAAAGGAGAAGTTCTGCCGCTGGGCAGCCACTAGGTTCCGCTTGGGCACGGGTCGGGTGGCAGATGAAGGGAGCCGTGATGGCTGCAGCCTCTGGGAAGCGGGACGCGGGATACCCGGCTGGCGCCAGCAGTGCCCTGGATGTGTCCCTGGTTGTAGATCGGCAGCTTTTGCCTGGTGGTGCTCTGCTCCAAGGCAAGACGGCCCAAAGGGGGAACAGCAAAATGAATCACATCCCTTTTCTGATCTTCCTTTCTCTTGGGGGTGGATTTGGGCATGCTCCAAAGCCACAGCCTAATTTAAATCAGGAGAAAGGTGGCTGTGAAGAGCAGCAAAGCACGGAAGATGGGAACTAGGGACAGAAATATTTGTCCTTCCATGAGCAAGCATCTGCCCTGATGGGAAGCGGCCACATCTGGTGATGGAAAGCAGAGGTTTCTCGCAGACGCTAATCGCTTGCTTTTTATCTGGGATCTGCTTGCCCTGCTACACACTGGGCTGCGATGAGACGGGGGCTGCGGAGGGGGAGCGGCTCCTCCTGCCCGCGTCTGCTGCCCTTCCTCGGGATCCGGCCGAGCGTCGCGGGGAGACAGGGAGCAGCTTGCAGGAAGGAGCCTCTTCAAAGGCTCCTCTCCCTTATCTCCCCGCTGGGGCTGTTTCCACAGTGGCTCGTTGGAGACGGGAGCCCTTGGGGAGACGGAGTTGGGATTGCGAGAGCAAAAACGCAGCGGAGGGACCGCAGGGGTGGCACCGGCCCTGCGCTCCCCTTGCCCTGCCCGGCCAATGGCTCCGGGCATCTGCTTTGGTGTTCCCACGCGTTCAGGCATCTCCAGTTATTAACAAATTTAAACCTGCCTCTCTTTTTGGAGCTTCTGGCAATATTTTAGTCTCGTGAGCTCTGTAATCGCTGCTCCATGACACAGAGAGATAAGGTAAGTATTTAGGAGCAGAGACTGGATCTGGATGAGGCCCAGCTAGTCCTGTGCCCTCAGCCTGACAGTAGCCAGCAGGAAAAGAAGGAGAAATTTTTGCAAAAGTGGCTGCAAAGACGATAAGATGATGTAGCCTCTCTTCCCGGCTGCCCGCTCTTTGGGGTGCTCCTTCCGTCTCTGCAAGGGAGGGAAAACATTTTAAAATATGTCGTGTTTCTGGGATTCACGGTACCAGGTGGTTTTCAAAGCGATTCACCCTGGCATAGAGTCAAGGAGAGCAAGGAAAGGCTGCGTTCTGTGGGCCAAGTCCGGAGCGGAGACAACGGTGCTTTGGGAAGATGTTTCTGGAGCAGCCGCTTGGAGCGTGCGCCTGCCGGGCCTGCTGGCTGTGCCGCTGAACCTCCGCTCTGATGACCGTCCGGTGTCCCCCAGCCCCACGCTGGCAGGTGAGCAAGGAGCTTCCCGGCCGTTCTGTGCCTGGGAAGCTGCCACGGCTCTTACAAGGGTTGCTGCTCCGCGAGCTCCGTCCCGAGAGGTTTCAAGGGCAGAACATCACCAGAGATAAGCTTGCCCTGAAGAGACGTTTGAAGACCCTTTGAAAAGGATGGAAAAAAACATGTTTCCGAAAGCCTTTTTTTCTTGGTCCTACTTTGTTGCTCCTGCGGGAGTGCTTGTATGTGTCCTTATAGGAAAAATCCCACCGGATGCAGCAACACAGAGCTCTCCCACACGTGGGTCTCCTTTAACCTGAGCCAAGGAGCTCTTGCAAGCTGAGTCTTTACGTTGATCAACAGGAGCTCTGCTGGGCCCGGCCTCTGCAGCCACCGCTTCGGAGCACCCGGAGCGCTGCCGGGAACAACCGCCCAGATGCTCCGCCGTGACGCAGCAGCGCTGGCTCCAGCCAGGCCTTGCTGCTCGAGTCCAAGCGGCTTTGATGGTCTGCTGAAAGCCACAGCCTTTGGGTTCAACGCCTCTGGATGGACTTGCAGCAACTGACACGCGTCAGAAAACAGAGAGTGCAAACGCAAGGTTTGCAGTTAAAAAAACCCCAAACAACACCATTCTTCAATTTTTTTGGCCATCTTAAAGTAGCATTGGAGCATCCCCAATGTGTCTATAAATAACAAATTATTATCTAAGGGAACCTTTGCATTAGTGGTTACTATGGCAATGAATCATTTGGTCTCTGCTGGTGCCAGATTGAACATTATTGTCTAACGTTCATCCAAACAATATTCAGTCATGGTGCAGTTAGTTAAAGACTTAGCAGATGTTGTAAAGTAAATTCTGTTCAGAGCTGTGCGCCCTGGCAAAGTGCCACTTTTTAATATCTAGGCTGAACATGTTAAGACTACCGAATTTCTCTACTTAAAAAAAAAAAAAAAAGTTTGTTAATTGTCTGTACCAAGCCTGTCGAATTAATTGCACATGGATCCGCCCTAATGTGCAGGGAGAAATGTAAGTGAATCCATTCTGCCACTCTTTTCAAAAGCATAATAACTGCATGTAAAAGCTGTAATCACTGGCTGTAATGGCTTCCTAGTTGCAGGCTGTTTCATAGACGATGAAAATATGCTGTGTGGAAATAAACCATTTGTGCATTGGACTGAATTAAAACCAAATGCTTGAACTTCTAATTAAAATTTTTCTTCAAGTCAGAGAAAGGAAAGGCTTAATTGCCACTGAAATGCTCTCCTTTGCTGTCTTCCTTCTCTTTTTTTCTTTCTTTATTTTTGTTGTTGTTGTTCATAACTTAGCCACATCCAATGGCTTCTGTGCATCTCGCACTACTGCTCAAGCAACGCCTGAAATCCAGGTCGGCTTTGCAGGATACCTGCCCATGTGGTCCTCATTGGCCGGGCTTTCAAAGTTTACTGCAAACACATGGATTGCTGCCGACACATTCCAGATGCTAAGTAAGCTCTAGGAAAATGCAGAAAAAATAGAAATGCCCCAGTGGGGAGCAGAGGGAAGGAGAAAGAGAGGGCAAGACTGCTGGTGCGGGACATGGTGCTCCTCCTGTCGTGCAGAGATGGCAGGCTTGGGGCTGTCTGTTTTGTCATTTCTCCCTATCTTGATGCTGTGTAATAGAGGACTTTTTTTGAACTTTAACATTTGGACTCCTCAACAGACTGCTCTTTAGTGTGGTTTGGGAAGGACAAAAGAAGACTTTTGTTGATTTGGCATAAATTATACAGTGGGTATTTTTGGCATGAGAGTTGGAGTTTGATGCTTTTTGTTGGTTTGGCAAAATATACCTTGAAATCACAAAAATATGCTTCTAATTACAGAATGTATGTTGCAGTGATGTGGGACAGCGAAGTAAGGAACCTTTCAGTATTTATATTAACTGAATCAAAAAATTAACCTCTTCCTGTTGAATGTTTACAGCTGGAACCCGGTCAAAGAATCTGAGGCTGGAGCTAGTAATGTCTAATATGTTTCTGCCTCAATGGCAAAGATAAGTAATTCATTATTCAGATGCTGAGCAGTCAGCAGCCCAGGCCCAGCAATTAGGGGTTAGACTTTTCTTGAAAGGAGAGCTGGCAGGTAGCGCGGGCCCCAAATTTAAGCTGTGTGGTGACATTTTATGGATATCTATATGAAGAGAAGCCTTGCAGGGAAATGGAAAGGGCGAAAACGCCATGAAAATGGGCTCTTGTGTAGCCTGCCTTGCTTGCCACGGGAGAATTTCCCCAGGCTGCTGGAGCACGGTGAGCAGAAAACAGCAGTGTCGGCACTGCCGGTAGAGCAGAGTCAACCCATGGCTTTCCTGGTCAGAGCACAGCCTGCCATGGGCACCTTCCCAGTGCCCTTCAGCAGCGAAACGTAGGGAAAGATGTCCTAGGAACTCGAACAGAAGCCGTTTCTCTGGATAGAGTTGCCTAGTCCAAGCTGGGGACGTCCATGCTCGGTCTTGAGGACCCGTTGGCTCCGGGTGGCAGAGCCAAAGGAGGAATCAGTGACTCCAACGGCGTGTGCAACGTTTTGCCAAGGAGCGTCCTGCGAGCGGCTCTCCCACCGTGCCCGTCTTGCCCGGAGATGCCCTTCCTGGAATTGCCATGGAGTTGCAGTCTGCCCTAATAGCTCCAAATGGCTGTAAAGCTCCTTGAGCCCTTTCTGCCGTGCAGAGCGCTGGCGAGCGCTTGCAAGACTGAGTGGATCTCAGTGCACTCTTTTTGTAGCCAGAAAGATTTTCTGTGGGCTTTTTAAATGCATATATATTTCTTTTGAAGGGCTTTTTATCAAGTTGGGCAGAAAGTCTAAGTAAAAGTGCAAGAGCAACTAATTCAGCGCACCCTGGATGACTCTGGAGCAGATTGCAAAGGTTTGCTTGGCAAAACAGGCACCAAAAGTGTCAGCATTTGAGGGGTTTCAGAGAGACTCTTATGGCTCGGTATTTCAGGCCCTTCAGATATCCATGGTAGGAAACTCCCTCTTTTTGCCGCACGTAGAAGGAAAACTGCAAAAACAATGAGTGTGAAACCCACTCTGGTTGTGTGTGTGCAGCCTCAACCTCGGCAAATTATATCAGCTCTCACATCATAAAATATGGAAAGGAATAAATGCTTTCCCCTTCCCGTTTCTTCAGGAATGGTTATACAATTCCTGCGGTAAAATCTGCTTTGCTGGGCTGGCTGCTAAGATAATATGATCATGTTTTGAATATGGGGGAAGCAGTCTTTTTATTGCTGTATGTAATGGCTTTTCCTGTTTCTTGGTCATTCTAGTTAGCTCTCTATTCTTTTTCCCTTTTTTTTTTTTTCCCACGTTTCTCAGTCCTTCTGAAAGACATCAGAGAAAGACACTGTTTTCTAAGTGCTTGATGCGGATAAGAACAGAAGTCCATGGAAAATCAGTGGGATACATATAAACTATCACCACTCTCTGGAAAATCTGTCCTCCCAAAATGCCGACAGACCTGAAAAGAAGTTGGTGGCAGCAGGAATTGCCCTTGTTATTGGGGTCATTTTCTTGAAAAGAAGGAGCACCACTGGCACCCGTTGTATGTGCACTGGAAATGCCGGTGTCACCCAGGATGTTTGCGGGTGATGGTTCGGTCAGGATGCGTTTGGGTTCTACCAGAAACACAGTTTCCTCGTTTTGCAGTAGCTCTTTCTGTGATCATCATCACGATGTGTCATCACTCTGGGTCTCTCTTTCCTTACCTGCAATAAGGAGTTATGGATATTCACTGGATGCTGGTGAAAGGACTTCATGCGCTCTACGTGTAGGGAGGGAGGATTTATTCCCACCAGTCAATCAACACTTTTTACAAGCCTTGTGTAACTCAGTCCCTTTTCCCTTTGTGTTTCTTGAATGTTCTCATATTTTTCTCAAAGTCAGCTGACAAACATCTCCCCAGGAAGAAGAAGCCAAGGACTGGCGGTGGTGGCAGTGAGATGCTGCAGGGCAGAGGTTTCTGAAGCCTCTCTCCAGCTGCCGCCAGACACCAGAACTGCTGTCCCCTGGCCTGGGGCGAGATGCGGCAGCCTCCTTGCTGGTGTCACGTCCCTCCAGGCACACACCAGCAACACGGTCCCCTGCTTCCCAGCTGAAGCTTCAGCTTTTGCCTTGGTGGCGCTGACACCACCACGGCTGATGGTGGAGCCTCTCAGAGCCCTTGTGCACGAGAGGGACCTCAGCCTGCCCTTGATATCTCCCCTCATGATGCTTTCTCATGGAAAGAAAAAAGTGATACGTTTCCCGTTCTTTGAAGAGAGACCTTTAACTTCCATGGATAAAATAATGTATAAAACAATGTTTGGGAAACTTCCAGTGGGCTAGTTGTGGCTTTGCAACGGAACCCTCTGCCTTTAAATCCTGATGGGAAGATAAGATTATCCTCCAGCACTGTTTAGTTATCGCGTGTGGTATAAACAGCCATCCTCTCTTCATCTCCTGAGAACGCGGCACTCTTTGGGAAATACTGTTACAGACAATTAGAATAACTGGAATAGACGCCACATTCCCCATGAGAACGTGGACTCTGTCCTCATCTCCACTTGATGGCCGTCCGTAGGGTTGTGGCACTAAAGGTTGCTATTCCTATCCCTTCAGAGTGCTTTGCTGAGGCCTCAGGATGATTTTAGTCTTTTAAAATGGCCCGAACTTTAATTATATGAGTGATCATTGCCTTGAGATCTGTTTTTGGCCTCCACCAAGGCCTCCACTAGTTCTCCAGAAGATTGCAAGTGGCGTTGCAGGGCCGTGAGATGGTCTGGAGGGGGGCGTGGGGACGTTCACCAAGTGCCCCAAGCAGAGCAGCGACACTTCCAGGGAAGGAAGAGACCTCAGGAAGAGTGACCTCCATGCTCGGGCCCTCCTTTAAGCAGGGAGAGAGTTGCGACTGCCACCGTGCTCTGCCAGAGCAGCTTAAATGAAACGGGCAGGAATCAGTCATCTCATGGGTTTGCATCATGTTTTGGGTGGGATTTTGGAGGGGAAGCTTTGCTGTGTGTAAGCAGCAGCCATCGGTAGTGACAGCCGTGTGTCCTGCTGCTTCTCTAGGTCTGCTCGCTAACGCAGTTCGGAGTACGTTGGGGAGAGGTCAGAGGGATTATCCTCATTTAACGGGAGAGGAACTATTACTCATGCTGCTCCTGACATTTCTGTCTCGTTGCTATTTCGTTACTGAGCTCCTTTCAGAGCAGAGCGAGGCCCCTTCCACTCAGATCTATCTGCAGGGAAGGATGCTGGAGCAGTGACAAAATTACAGTGTTGGTTGGAGACCTGCGACTGTAGCAGAGCAGTGGTTAAGTCAGCCAAAGGAATGTTTTGCCAGTTTGCCTCTGTTATTTTTTGTTTATTTGTGTGTTCAGCAGAGCACTCTGTTATCTTCCGCCCGGCCTGACGCCATGCTTTTCCTGTTTAAAATTCCTACTTCTGATTTTCCCTTTGGGTTTTTTTTTCCTTTTTGCTTCCCCAATTGTTCCAGTCGCATGTTCCCAGCATCCATAGCCAAAGGACAGCTACTGAAAGCATCTGAGGACATAGGGGCTGGTGCCACTTTCCCCTTCCCTGCGCGGTCCTTCCTTCCCAGCTCTCACCTGCGAGCCCAGTTGCCTCCTGATGCGACATAGCACGACCCTCTGCATAGCCCGAAAGAGCAAACGGGAGATCAGAGCAACATTTGCAGACTGGATGGAACTGAAAAATACGTTGCCAGAGACTGTTGGCGCTAATGGGTTGTACCTTGCTGGGTGCGTTGAATGGTTTGGAAGGTGCCTTAAAATGGGTTTTCAAATTTTGCTAGAGAAACGCAGGAGGCACTGGGGCTTTGGAGTGATATTAGTTTGTACTTTTTGATGCTTTTCGGGGCTGATCTTCTTTTCATTTGTTGCACAGAAAAGTGGAAGGGATCAAAACATACAAAAACGTACAATGCAGAAGGCTTTGGCAGATGAGACCATGAGAACAACATATAGAGGGTATTCAAGGCACATGGACATGACCGAGCTCTTCTCTGCTGGTGTCAGACATCCCTCCAGTGCAACTCCTGGATGTTGGGACTGGATTGCTGAGTCCTTTGGTGTCCTGGGACTTGTATCTGATGGGACTGGGCAAAAAACGAGTTGGTTCTTCAGTGTGAATTATGCCCTTCAGCCCAGGAGACAGGTTAGGGATTGGGGAAAACTGCTGTGGTTTTAGCAGTGTGGATGTTCACTGCTGAGCCAGCATGGAAAGGACTTTACTGTATCTGGTGTTTGTGTGTGCCTACAGATCATGCAGTGAGAAAGGGCAGACACTTTTCAGTTTTTCTTAGATGATAAACCTCTTTGTATTATTATTTTTTTAATAACCTGCTTATGATTCACTTCACATATAATTTTCATTTTGTATCTAAAAAGGTTCCAAGAAGGAAATGTTCGGTAAATGAGAGCACGCAGCATCTGCAGTACCAATTGGGTATATATATTTGTAGTGTTTAGAGAGTTTGTAGAAATGCCTGGCTTTCAGAGGGAGTAGTGGGGCACCTTCTGTGATGTTGTGATGATCCCTGTGATGAGGTGTTTTGGGGTGTTTTGATGGCAATAGCATGATATAAATCCAGGATGGTTTGAAAGAAACTAAAAATGACTGTCTGCAAATGGGACAAGCATAAACCTTATTTTTCTGTGAGTCATCTCTTCAATGTTGTTTCACTGAGGACTAATGTAATCTAGGTTCATCAAGAAGCAGCATGAGCGTGGTTTGGATCCCTGGGCTATGAATACCAGCAGGAATGCTAAGGAAGCACTTCTGGCCCTCTCTCACACACATGCACAGTATTTTGTAAGGATGTTCTTTTGTCCGTCCTTGGGTGGGAAAATGTGCTTTCCACCCAAACATGAATTACTGCTCGAACTGCAGCTTAGAATTCAGAAGTTGGCATTTGTAGTGTCTCGCTGTGCAGATCATTTTGGCAACAGCACTGGGCAAACACACCAGAAAAAAAAGCACTTTGGGTGAGAGGATAAGAAGCAAACAACCTGAGTTCACTGAAATGAACTTTTTTGGAAATCCTGAAGAATGTTTTCATGGCAGAGTCTATTTTAAAATGCATTTTGAGAACACAGAGGGAGAAAAAAAAAAAAAGAAAGAAAAGAAGAAAACATCAGCAAAACCCAAACTCAACCTCCTAGACAACAGCAGAAACCCATAAAGCTACTGGTGTTTGATCCCAGATCATGAATTAATCCTGGGGACTCATGGTCCTCTCACCCAGACAATCCCAGCTATTCCAGGCTCCTTTAAAGGCTCCCGTTCCAGTATAGTCCCTGATTTGTGGTGTTAAGCTTTTTATAGTTTTGCTTATCCTAGCATTTAAGGTATTTTCAAACTTTCATACACTTTAATTTGTTGCATTTGGAATGAGATGCAGGGTTTAGCGCATGAAAAGGGTATTTTCGTTGGAGACTTGATGAACAGTTCAGTGAGGAGCAACTTCTGCCCTGGCGTCCCACAGGCAGAGCAGAGCCGGGACACGTGAGTCCCACCCAAGGACTCACGCGGGCGGACAGGACCTTCAGCCATCAACAGAGCCGAGCCCCGGCCTTCAGGAAGGCTTTGAGCTGCCCCAGCCCCGTGGAGCCCTGTGGCACTTTGGGCTGCGAGGAGGCTCCTAAGGAATTCTGTTTGATTTCCTTCTCTCTGTGTCGTCCCAGGCCCATTCCCTTGCAGTGTCTCTGAGAGATTCTAAATTTGCTTTTTTTGAAACAACTGAACTACTTATGAGGGGCAAACCTCGAGTGAATTGTGGGGATGTCAAGTAACAGCACCTTTTTACCTCCTCTTCTCCACAGCATCATACTCTTTAGTGCTACTCTTATGCCGAGAGGATTTCCGTACTAATTTGAGTAGTTGGAAGATCAATCACTGCTGCAGGGAAAGAGACTAAACTGGGACAATAAGAGAAGTTCTGTCCATAGTTTTCTACTTCTGTGGATTCATCCCACACTCACTCAGGCCCCTCATTGGGATGGGATGCTCCAAGTAGCACCGTAGTTACCCTTGGCTTGTTCGGTAGAGGAGAAATGCAGGTGAACACCTCCAGGGATTAATTAAGACATTGAGTTGTAATTAAGGTCTTAGGTAGTGCCCACTGGATATGCATAAATCTCTGCGCTTGCTGTGGAGGGAGCCCAAGGTGACCAAGCTCACGGCACTGTGCAAGTCAGTGTACGGTGGGGTGGATCTTGGCTTGGGACTCATTCACATTCCCTGTCTGGGTTGTGCATCTTCTTAGGAAAGAACGTGCAGGCTTGCAGTTTGTGCATTGCTGCTGGACCTGCTGCAAGGCGAGAGCTCGAGCTGAGCTTCAGCCGGGGCTGCCTCCAGGACGAGGAGGACGAGGACTCTGGTGCTGGGGTGGCCCTGAGATCCAGGGCATCTGCAGTTCCTCTATCAGCAACTCAGCGTAAGTGTTTGAGTCCTCCAGGAGATGATTCCTGCAAGTGTTCTAGTGCTTGCAGCCAAACTGAGGACAAGTCACCTGTGTTTGTGCAAGAGGCTGGAGCTGTAGAGCTCCAGCGCAAGTCATCCGTTTTGCCCAAGTTCACTAGCTTGGAGGCTTGAGACCGTGCAAGTCAGCCAGACACGGCCTCAAGAAGCTTTGCTGAACTGCAGAGCGCCCCGTTACAGACCGCGTTCTGTGAAAATAGCAAATAATATGAAACGTCGGGCCTGCAAAATGCAGCGATCTGCCCTTGCTGCCTGGAAGGAGACAGCGCTGGCAGCATCCTGGCAGGAATTTCTGATATAGTGCAAACCCTCAGCCCGCTTGGCACAGCTGCAATATGCCAAGAAGAGCTTGTGGGAATTTCAGCGTTGTGCTTTCTGCTGGGGGCACAGCAGGCTGTAATGGCCCCGAGCCGGGTCGAAGATCTTGCCCCTTGACTCTCTGAAATGCCATTTTTGCGAGCTCCTTTAAAGAGAGGTCCTGCCCTACCTGCATCAGGAGGGTTGACACAGAAGGCCAGGACACCTTGGCAGTGACACATTCATTATCGAGCTTGGTTAGCACAGGGCAGAGATTGCAAAAACAAACAAACAAGCAAACGAACCTTTAAAGTGGCACAGGGAGTGGTGACTCCTGAGAAATGATCTCTGCTAAGATTAAGAAGCTGCTGCATAAAGATGCAGCCTCCTCTATAACACCATTAAAGTGCCACGCACCTCAGGCCAGCGATATGTGCTGCTAATTTAAGTAAGTGTGTCAATTTAGGAAAGTCTTGGAGGAAATCTCTTGTTCTCTGTCACACTACAAAACAAATTCATGGGTGCAAATTCCCACTCTGTACCACTGTGGATGAAGTTGAAAGGCTCACGTGGCTTAGGAGGGCTCCAGGTCAGGAAAGTTTCCAGGAGAAGACATTCCCCACACGGCAAACTGATTCTGTCCCTTTTCCTCAAATGTGCCAACACCAACAGGAAAATTTACCCCCCAGCATGACCCATTATCTCAACCAGAGCTTTAGAGTGTTACAAAGCCATTTCTGCACTCCCTGAAATGGGAGTGTTGTAACAGCTCAGCAGTGCAGAAATTGAGACCAAAACAGGCTGGTGTGACCATCCTGGGGCCACCAGCGATTCGGCTAATGGGCAGTGGCACAAGGTTTTGCCTCGGGAGACCAAACTGCCTCTGCCTCCACGCTGGAGCTCTCTGGAAAACTCTCCCTGAAAGAACATGCAGGGAAACGCAAAGTAAAATGTCCTTCCCTTAAATAAATTTAAAGTGATTTAATATAAGCAATTTCAACCAATTTTAACTAATTCTTAGTTTCAGTATGAGACCTCCATGTCCTGCTGAAATTTTATGTTTACAAGGGAAAAGGAATAGAGGCTTCATGAATCCCATGAAAGGTCTGGCTGTTGCGTGTGGTTTGATGGGAGGGGATTTGGGTCCCGTGGTGATGGGCAGTGCTGTAAAACCCAGCCTGAAATCCTTCTTAACCTGGGAGCAGCCCTGGAACTGAGCTCGGTCCAGCTGCCGCTGCCTCCCCGTTCGTTCTGCGTTAATGGATCAAAGGGACTTCCACGTGTCCTGCTCTATTGATTGGCGTTTTTAATGAGCTCTAAATCACAGCGTGGCTGCGTGGGTCAAATGCCGTGGATGTAGGGATTGCTCGTGGACGCGGGACCCCGGGTTCAAAAGCTGCTCCTGAAACCAGGCAAGACGCCGGAGCCTGGGGCTGCCGAGCGCCGAGTGCCCTTGCCTTGCCCTGCTTATCTGGAGAGCCTGTCAGCATGTGCTATAACTAGTGGAAACCACTTTAGAGCTGGAGCCAGACACCGAGGTGCCGGGGTCCACATTTCATTTCTTCGCATGGGAAAGTTGGGAGGCAGATACGGCCAGATCCTTCTGCGAGCAGCATTTTTCTCTCTATCTCGCTCGCAGCCTGAGCTGGCACGTCGGAAGGTTGACGTAGGCCCTGCTCTCCGGAGGTTTTGCTAGAGGGGATTTGGTAGCCACTAAAAGCTGCTGCAAGAGGTTGAGCAGGACCAGTTTATATGGCAAGCTGAACATTTTAATTGCATGTTGCGGGGAATTTAAGCACTGTGGGAAGGGTGTCCCAGTGAACTTTATACCCCCAAATGCAGCTGGACTTCACTTGCAGCGTATGCGTGATTCATGCCGGTGACCATCGGGATGTAAAGACTTGCAGGAAGCTCGGAAGGCTGCGCGGGGCTGGTGCCATGGGGCTTTTGAGGTCCCACAGGGGTTGGGAGAGGGGGTCCTCCAGGAATGTCGTGGGACACAGGGGTCCTACGCACAAGTGGCCACAAGATCTCACTTAGAGATGCAATAAGAGAGCTTCAACCCATGCAAGCCGTGCTGGCGCGGCCTTCGGGAGCGTCTTCATCACGCGGCATGTTATTATTTTAAGGGGAATTTTTGCTAGCAACAGGTTATGCTCCTTAAGAAACACTTCAGATATTATTACTTTACACAAATTCCTGGTCGGGGAAAAACAGAGCTTAAAACCAGCCAGAGCTGTTAAAATTTATGGCGCCAAAATATATTCTGTCCAAATATTTGTGCCATAAACTAGCATCATTAACTGTCCCCTCACGCTGCTCCTGGGGAAGGAGGGAGAGGGCTCGGAGGTGCCTGATGTGTAAATTCCTTCATTTATCGACATTTTATTGCCTGGCACAGCAACAAAAAGAGGCTTTAGAGTTTGAATGAATAGAGTTTGAATGAGATTTGAAGGCCTGACCGCTGTGGAACAGCCTCTCTGCGGGCTCAAGGGCTGTTTTGTGGGTGACAGACACCCAGCGGCACCTACAACGCGCCCAGCGCCTGTCCCGCGTGCCCGCGCTCGTTATTAGCCTCCAATTGCTCTTCAGGGGTTGAGCAAGCGGGTTCAGCTCCCCTTGAACTGCGTAGCAGCGCAAAAGCACCTGGGATTTTTGGGGTGAAAATACGGGGTTTGTAGCCTACGCTCTGCCCTCCGCACCTTGGCGTGCGGGGCCCCGGGTGCAGCAATGATGTGCGAGCAAAGGGACCTTCCTGCAGCGTCACCCCTGCGGAGCAGCAGCGCTTGCCCCTTCTTCATTAGCCCCCACGGGCAGCGGAAGCAGCGGGAGGGCCGCAGAGGCCCCGGGCTCTCAACGCACATCGGAGCCCAGCGCCTCCGAGCCCCTTTGCTCTCGTGCTGTTAAGATCGAGGGAGCCAAAATCCGGGCTGCGACCGCCCCTTTGCAGGCAACGCGGCGGGCTTGCATGGAAGCAAATCGTTGGGTTTCCTGGAATTCCTGCTTGCTGTCTTATCGCTTATCTGGTAATTACCAGCGTTTTTAGAGGAAAAGCAGCAGGGAGACAGGAGTGCATTACACGTGTGATTTAGGGCGCGGGATTGTAGTGCCACCTTCTTTTATTATTTCACAGAGTTTTGAGTCTAACGCAGCAGTCGTTCATATTTGCATTTGCTTGACTGTGAATGCCTGGAAAGAAGGCATCTATGAGCATATTTATCTTGGCAAAGGCAATCCAGGACTTACAATGCATCTTTAGTTTTTTTTAACAAGTTGAAAAACAGCCTGGAAATGATGATGTCTGGAGACCACGGCGAACTACTTCATGGGGCAAGAACCGGCAGCTGGGGCGGCTGCTGTCGGTACCAAAGAGGTGCTGGTGCCGGGTTGGGTTTTGCCAACCCCAAGGTGCAAGCCTGCCTTCAAAATCAGGCAGACACACATTCTTCTGAATTTTCTTTCTTATCAAGAAAATTTTTCTTTGCTTTGTACCTTTTGCACTCTGGGGGCTGCTGTTTTTCCCTGCTTTTCTCTGTAACTGTAAAGGCTGGAAAATGACTTCTGAAAAAACACGCAAGTTGCGATTCTGGTAAATTCACAGGTCTCCCAGGACTGTGGCTTTACAAATAGCTTCAAATATGAGGATACGATTATAGGAGTTGGCAATAGCGAGGTTTTATGTCCAAATGTTTGTGCGAGCGCAAGCCCAGATTTTCATTTGTCTGAAAACTATATGGTGTGATAAGGCAGCAAAGGGCCTGAAAAACACGGCCAAGGAAAAGCAGCCGGCGGTTTCGAGGACGGGGTGGAAGCCTGTAAAAATGTGTTCCATTAAATAAATGAAAGTAGGGTCTTCCATGGAGCGGGGAGCAGGGAAGACGCCGTTCCTTGCAGAGGGAGGTGCCGGGAGCGCTGGCGAGAAGGAAAACAAACCCCTCTTTCCATCTCGGATGGGCAGCGGTGCCCGGGCGTGTTTGGGATTACCCTTAGAACACGGAGTCTGGGGTGTCTAGGGAAGTTGGTCCACGTTTGTTAAATGAAACAACGAAATTTGCTCTTTCTTTAAGTGAAATGAAAACCCACCGGTTTGAAAGGCTGAATTCCCATTTGGATTTCCCACTGGTGGGAAATCTCCAGCGGAGATGCTCCAGCCAGGACGTGGCTGCATGTTTGGGCTCCCAGCTATGGAGCTGAGCCCAGCAGCGGACCGGGCTGGAGCAGGGGACCGGGCTGGAGCAGGGGACCGGGCCAAGCAGAGACGTCGCAGAACGGGACAGGAGCCTCCCTGCAGGTCGGAATGCGCTGCATCTCCTAAGGGGAGGTGACAGCAGTGACTCCGTGTCCCACCGAGAAGGACACCGCTGGAGCGACTGACCTTGGAAATCCTGGTCAAAGGACAGAGGTAGCTCCGGTTTTGGGACCTGTCGATGAAGTTGTCTCCTTTCATGGAAAAACAGAGCCCTGGCATAGGCTGCCCGGAGAGGCTGTGGAGGCTCCTTCTCTGGAGCTCTTCCAAACCCGCCTGGATGCCGCCCTGTGCCGCATGGTCTAGGTGACCCTGCTGGAGCAGGCGGGTGGGATAGGTGATCCCTAGAGGTCCCTTCCAACCTCAGCCATCCTGTGATTCTGTGATTCTGCGAGGGGAAATCCCGGTCCTCATGGATGTAAATGAGACGAGCCCAAACTGGGCTCCAGAACGTCGCGTGTGGCAAGGGTGGCAGGAGCATCGCCGGGCGAGACGCTGCCCCAAAGGTCAGGATGGGCTGTCGGGCCTCGCTGCCGGAGCCCCGAGCCCCTTTCCGCAGGATGCCGGGGGCAGGCTTGGCTGGGATGAAGGGAAGCAGGTGCAAGTGGGGATTTTGCAGTTACTGATGCGCAAGGCCGAGCTCTTTTTTTTTGCTCGGAAAGGTGGATGATGGGTTTTGCAGGCAGGGTTTGAATGTCCTCGGGCAGCAGACGTGTCAGTGATCACTTGTTACTTTTTAGCACCGTAATAGGAGCAGGGCCAGCACTTGTGTTGTGAAACCTGAAACGCTGCGAATTAAGTGTCGCCAACGTGAGAACGAGGTCAGGTGCTCTCGGCTCAGAAAAGTCGCGGAGCACCTGGGGAATGTGGGTCAGGCCTGAGCTGCTGCAGCTTGCGGGTGGTTTTTGCAGAGTTTCTGTTTTCAGCGGTTCCTGCAAGTGTTGTTTTCAGCTGATGAGACGCCCGGCCTTGCAGAGCGCTGCGACCTCGCCGTGACCACGCGCAGGACCTTGAGGGCCCCTGTTCAGCCCCTCAAAACCAGGGAGAAAACCCCCGGACTGAGTGTGGCCGTGTTCCTATCCGGGGGGAGACAGTGCCCAAGAGGCTTCCCCTGGGAGCAGGACACTCGTTGCTCCGTGCAGGCATCGTGTTGGGGTTTGCATGAACGCGAATCGCCCCGGGTAGCTCTGACTGCGGGCAGAGCTCACGTCTCTCTTTCTCAAGAGACTTTGTGGCACCCAGACGGCCCCTCGCAGCCTGTTGCATTTTCTGAGAGGACATTCAAGCATAGATAAGAGCATTTGCAAAACTATTTGTGTCCCAGCCAAAGGGGGCTGGAGCAGGAGCAGACCTGCATTTTATCTGCTGGAAAAGGAGGAAAATGAGTTTTGCGGAGGGATGGGGTGCGAGGGGACGGTCCGTCACCCACGTCACCGCGCTGCAGCTCGTGCCAGCTGCAAGCTGGGCCCCCCCGGTCCCCTTGGCCTTCCTCCTCTCGAAGTGTCACCGATCGCAGCTCCGGGGTTGAACAGCTCATCGTCTGTGGGGCTGCCGTGTGGCAGGTTTGGATGGACAAAGTAAACAGATAAAGTTATTTGCAGAAGAGTTTAAGGCAGTTGCATTTCCAGATCTCTGGTCAGGAGGATTTGATCAGCTGATTACAGCTTGGAAAGTTCAGTCATGTGCAGGCTGCAAATCTGATTCTCCTTCGGTGACCAGACCTCCAGGCTGCTGGGACAGGCAGGATTTGGCCCTGCTTCCATCCAAAATGGGATGGGCTTCATCTGCTGGGCTCAAATGAAATCTCATTTGGAACTTTTTTTTTTTTTTTTTAAATTTGGCCATCATTAATTAGGCCTGCAATTAATGGCATAATGTAGGCTCCACGATGCCATGATTTGGAGGCTGCTTGGCTTCAGAAAAGGTCGTGAGATGCCAGCTGTAGGGAGGAGGTTTTGCCAGCCCCTTATTTAGGGCGAGCTCTAATGGGCACTTGGCTTAGGAGGGAACTAATGGTCACACTGGCTATTTAAACAAACCTGGGAGATTATAGGTTGACATTGTGCCTTAAACAAAACTATATAATTCTGCAAAATTGAAATGAAATTTAATCAAGCAGCCAAACAAATGCACTAAGAGGCAGGGAAACATCAAGCCAGCAAAAAGCTGGTAGCAGGCGCTCGCCGTCCTGCTGTTAGACTCTAATTGGTTACTTTAAAAAGCTGCCTCTTATTTATTTTCTTTTTCCAGTGCAATCTTGCAAAGCACAGCCCTCCTACTCCTCTTGGAAAAGCAGGAAAGCATATTCAGAGCGCTGATAAAAGGTAAACAAACCAGGAGACACAAAGTTTCTTGATATGCTCTAATTGAGCCCGTTTCCTTACTCCGGCTTTGAAAAGGAACAGCCATGAGGCATTCTCCAGAGAGCCAAGTGAACTGCTGTTATCTCAGAAAGGTCTCCTTAATGTCTCGCTCGTGGGGGCTCCAAGTCTGCTCTGGCCATTGCCTGGAAGTCTAAGAAAAGAAGTCTACTGGCCTCTGTGATAAAGCACCCATTTTTAGGCCTTGGGAAGGATGGGGTTGTTGACAGTTCATTCCTGTGAAAATTCAGTGCGGTCCAGGCTCCTGATTGCAAATGGAAGGAATATATGGCAGCACTAATGCAAAAGGTATGTGATTAGATAGTCCCATCTGCTATCTGCCCCAGCGCTCCGCTGATAGGCAGCGCTCACTGGTGCTAAATGGGAGCCATCAGAACTGCCAGACTGACGCCAGGCCCTTCATCAACTGGGCTGCAGATAAGGGGAGAAAGCTGCAACCTCCACGTAACACAATGTTTCCCAGTGGGTGAACTTGAGTATTCCTGGCTGCATCTTTCACAGACATCTCACGGAGCCAGGCAGAGGATAATATATAGTTTCATCCTGTAAGGAGTCCAGAAGTTCAGCGTAAGAGATCCTGTCGCGGCCACACGCGGCTCTTATCTGCCCAGACTCGGGCTTTCTCTGGAAGCAGACTAGATAGGATGCCAGCAGGAAAAGCAATGCCCCCGGATGGGGACGGCCGTCCGGGCTCCACGCAGCCCCTGCATTCCTGTGGGAGCTGGGGAAGGAGGCTGGAATGTGAGGGCAAACCCGGCCGATAACGCGCTGCAGACCCCGAGCTCGCGTGAGCTGCAAAAATAGAAAAAACCGTGATCTGCTGAGGCTCCGTGAGGCTGCTCCAGGATTGCATTGACAGGGTCCCTGTTTGCAGACTGGTGCCAGCTCTGCCCGTGCAGGTAAGTCACCTCCTCGCAGGTCACCGATGGCCTGAGCTCTGAGGGCCCTTTTGGCTGTAACAAAGATGGTTCAGCCCTGCCATGGTGCCATCTCCAGGCCGCACATCGCTCCAATGAATTCCCTGTACTTTGTGTATCAACACGTGCTGGGAGTGAGTGCATGCAACATTTTCTTGCTTGCTTGAGATTTTGGGTATCAATGTAGGGTTTGGTCCGCAGATCGCTACACGTTGCGACAGATCCAAAGAGATGCTCTCGCAGGTGCATTCCAGCCACGTAACACCCAAATCTCTGGGGATGTGAGCCACAGAAATCAACTCTCTCAACATCTCAACCTTTCCGTAGCTCAACATAGAGGCCGTTTCTGGGTTTGCCGCTGCTTGGAAACTGGAATGAGGGTCACAGGCTCTCCCTGCCTTTTAGCTGGGGCATTGAGCCAATGGAGGTAGATGCTCCTGGTGTCACAGATGTCTCTGCAGACTTCCAGTGATCTAGTTTCTTCCACTTCCAGAAAGTTTCTTGCACCCCTAGCTTCGCCGCTTCCCTTTGCTGTGCAGACAGCTCCACTGAATAATCCTCCTAGGATCGTCCGTGTGGCCCCTGCGACGCAGGCAGCGCATGAGGACGTCTGAAAAACCTGCGAGGCCTCCGGTGCGAAATTTGTTGCAGTTAGGATCTCAAATACACCGGTTCCCATTAGACAGTCCATGAAATATTTTGAAGACACATACATAGCATCAAACGCCAGCTGGGATGTGCTGAAAGCGCTAGGTAGATCTGAAAGTCAGACTTTGTATTTCCTCCTTAATCCTTATCTTTTTACACACCCTAGAAAAACCTCACGGCTTATTCATTCATTAAAACAGAAGGGAACTTTCCTCTAATCTTTTCGTGGTGACTCATGAGCCCTGTCGGAGCTGCCATGGGAGGCGCCGTGGGAGCGTGTGTACGCGGGCCCGGCTTTCCTCCGCTCCTTTGCTGCCCCAGCAGGGGTTTTGTGGCAGAGGGGACTTCAGCGCTGGCTCCCGGCACGTGCACAGTGCCCGGGATGGTGCCCGCGGGGGAGCCGGAGCGGGAGGCACCGCAGGGAGGGCTGGCAGGGTGCGCGTCCCTCCCGTGCGCTGGGTATCGATGCTGCTCGCTGGCGCGGTGCGTCGGCGCGGGCTGCGTGGGGCTCCCCTTAGCCGCTGCGCGGTGGCTGGGCTTGACACGGACGCCGGCAGGGATTCCGCAGTGGCGGCACGGAAGAGCCTCCTGCTGCAAATCCCGGCCCCGAGCGCAGCGGCCGGGCCCGGCCCAGCGGTGCTACCACTGTTACCCAGGATCATTGCGCTGCCTTTCCTTGAGGGTACTGGGCTTTCCTCTTGCTGTGCTCTTTTCTTCCTGCATTGCTTTTTTAAAATGTCCCTTTATTTCTGTTTTATTTTCCGCAGGGTGACTATTTGCCAGTAGTTATGCAGTGAGATTACTGTGAGGTTGCACGCTGGGTTGCTTTCCGATTTTCTTTTAGCTCTGTCAGTTCGACCAGCTTTGTGAAGCAGGAGATAAGTCTGAGCGGTTTCTGCTCAGCTCGGGTGCAGTGCGTGGCTTGAGCTGAAGGAGATGAACACCGTTCGGGGGCTTGACGGTGGCACCAGCTCTACCATCCCACCACTTCCCCGTGAATGTCTGTCTGGATCTGCTGCATCCTCCAGGCGGAGGAGAGCGGCCAAAAGAGTGTCCGAAAAAGGGAAAAACAGAATCCCCTTTTTGCAAGCCTGCTGGGGGGCCGTCTCTGGCCGCTGGTCTGCGTGCGTGCTGCCGTGCCGTGTTTTACAAGGGCTGGGGCTTTCGCACAGCCTGGGCAGATTTTAGCCGCAGCTTTTGAATCTCAGCCTCGGGTTTCGCCCCTGGAAGTGAGGGGGGTGCCGCTCACGCGCTGGGGGCAGCGCTGCCCGCTGCTCCTGCAGCTCCGGGCGGCGGGGCCGACGCTCGTGCCGGGAAGCGCGGCCCATCCGTCAGCGGGAGCGCGATGGAGCCGCCTCGAAACACGCCGCCCGCTGCGCTCCAGTGAGTCACGCGTGCTCAGGACCTGGTCCTGCTAGCGCCGCAGCATCTCCTGGGAGATCTCTGCGCTCTCCAGCTCCGACTGATAATGCGATTACTCCTTTGACAGTGGGAGGTGAAGGCAGCAGCGCGGTTGTTCAGAGAGCTGCAAGGGAGGCCTTGGTGGTTTGGGCCGTGCTAATGAAAGGCCATTAGGGGCTAGCTCAGCCCATTTATTGCCCAGGTAGCATCTCGCAACGCGCCCAGATGTGCCCGAACAAGTGGTTACACGAACAACAGATGCAGTTAAGCACATACCTGGGTGCACCGTGGGGCCAGTTTGCAGGACTCTCCGCGACGTCTATCGCTCTCGAATCCAGCCCTGATTTATGACAAATCATTCATCACCCTTGCTTTTACTCGCAAAGAGCAGATCGCGGCGCGAACCATTGGGCAATATCTGATAAAACCAGCATGAGCAGAGTCTCTTGCGAAGAGACCGAAGCGCGTTGCTCTATTCAGGCCGTTTTATCTCTTTCTTTCACTGTACCTCCTCTCGGTTGCTTGGCGACTAGCATAATATTATTGCACACACATATGTTATGCTAGGTATTACCTGCAGTTAGAATTTATTTATCATTTTCACGTAGCAGATTCCAGCCCTGCGCTTTCGGCGGCTGCACTGGTTGCCCTACGGCGCGGCTGCCAAGAAGGAGGTAGTTCCCAGCGCCGAGGGGGTGAGTCACGTTCCTACCCACTCGACAGGATTAGACATTTCGCTCCTTAATGCTTAAATGGGAGGGCATTAAAAGAGCTCTGTGGTTTGGGGAGGATGGCAGCTCCTCAGCGTGCTTATTTTGGTGGCAAGTGAAAGGCTTGGTTTGACTCTAAATTGGGTCACCCCGTGTCATCCCGAAACGCGGAGCGGCGCCGGCTCCGCTTTGTCGCGGCGCACGTTGCTTATTATGGTAGTAAAAATGATTTTCCCCGCGAGCTGCAGGAATAATGAAGCTCCGGAGTTTTGCGTTGGGACTGGGCTTCTGGTTGCAACGGAAGCGCCGCCTCGAAATCCAGCTTTTTGTGCCGATGTTTCCGTCCTGCCGTCGGTTCGCTGGCGTCCAGCAGCGCAGAGCGCCTGCCCAGCAGTGGTGCTCGGCCGAGTCCGTCGTGGTCCGACTCTGCTGCCAGCCCCTGCTAAATCAGGCTGCAACAGCCCCGCGGCTCTGCGAGCGCCTGTTGGGCGCTGGGGATGGTGTGCACAGGCGCACACCGCTACACCGCGAGTGACTTCGGATGCTTCGGTTGTCTTGGCAGAGCAGGTGAGAAGATGAAGGATGCCGGATCCGGGAAAAGGACCGGTGAAGCATCCGCTGCGAGGCTGCGGAAGCAGGAGAAGAGGCCTCAGAGGGGACGGGGACCCGAGGGGCCCCGTTGCCCCTGGGGACTGAGCATGAAGCCACTTTGGGCTGCTCTGCGTCGTGGGGCAGATGCAGCAGTTCGAAGGAGACCCCCATGGAACTTGTGTCCGCAAATAAACGCCCCATAAATTTGTGTGTAGATTTATTTGTGCGTCCCCAAATAAACAGCCGTGCAGGGTGCCGGGCTGTGTCTCTGCCACGGGCACCGGCTGCTCCGGCAGGCCGAGGAGCCGCGAGCGGTTCGGAAACCCAAAGCCTTTCCGCAGGGTCCGGCCCTGCAGTGGGGCGGCTGAGTCTGGGGGACGGGTGGTGAAACGCGTTGCCCTTTAGTCTGCCGGGATTGTGCGCGTTCCACTGCTTCCTGGGAAGGAACTTCAGCGGGATGAGCGATGCTAACAGCAGCTAATCTGATGGTGCTAAAGCAAGTTGCTACAAATCGCTCGCGTGGGGCTGGTGGAGCTCACAGAGCGGTGGGTTGGGGGATGCTCACCCGGCCGTTGTTGAACCAGGCACCTGAAATACGGGTGCAACGTGTTTTGAGGGCCAAAAATAGGAATGACTGGCCATGGTGAATGCACCAGCCCCAGTCATTGGGCAAGCGATGATTTTAAGAACAGGGAAGAGAATAGAGGCCACCTACTACCAAGTCATGGGGCTTCTTAATGCTGTGGAGAGCCAGTTTTTGTACCCCATGAAGATCTTATGCTTTCTTGTTGGTGGGGATACCAGAAGAAAACCAAGCCTGGGGGTATATTGGGATTTTGAATGGAAGAAATCTGTGAATAATATCGTTGAGAACATTTAGTATTTGGTGTCCGGAGACTGAGTTCCTCACTGTGGGTAGGGGCCCCAGGTTGCGCACACATAGCAGAGCTGCCGAAATCACGTTTAGAGCCTCGGATAAGCACGCCAGACCTGAGGAGACAGGGATGAGATGGGGCCGGAGCCTTGGGGACTTCCGCAGGCCGGCGGCACCCGCACATGGCACGGTGACCACTGCTGTGGTCAGTGGTGGACCCATCCTCTGTGAACGGCTCAAAGACAAAATCTGCTGCTTTTTCCTCGGGCTTGACTCTCCCATTTTAGAGATCTCCCTTTTATGCCTTGAAAGTTGTCCCTGTTCTTTACAAATGCATCTCCCTTCATACAGAAACAACCCCCCAATCTCCGACCATCCTTGTCCTCTTTTGTAGATGTTCTAGTTCCATCATACCCCTGCAGAGAGAAAGCGTCTGGAATTACACAACGTTAGAAATGTTTTTGTATTGGCACAGGGGAGTGCTCCCTGTGCACCTCTTCCTCGCTCCGAACTCCTCCCCTGCTGATTCCAGCTCCCATATTGGTGCTGGGACTCCAGCCTTAATTGCTAGGAGCTTCCAAGGGCCAGAGTCAGGTAGCTATCTAAGGCTCTCAAATTTGCTTAAAAAATAGAGCTGCGTTTTAGGTGCTGGCCAGGACTCTCTGCATGTGCCCACAGCAGGACTTGCAGGTGGACAGGCCCCTTAATCCACACTGGCTACTGGAATTTGAGCCTGGACTCCCAAACAACTGCCCAGTTTTCCCTCCGGCCCTACAGCTTGTGCTGTGCAGGAGCTGAGAGCGCCGGGAGCCTCTCCGGCACGGAACGGCTCCGCACCGCCGTAGATTCGCTTCCCGCGAGGTCCGCGTTCGGCTCGCGGGAGGTTTCTTCATAGCCCGGCCGCGGAGCCTCGGCGACTCCGCGGAGGGGAGTTTTTCTGCGCAAAACCAAACAGGAAAAGCCAACAATGCGCGAGGCCCCGGGCTGCGCGCGGCGTCGAGGAGCCGGCGGGCTGCGCTCCGGCCGCCAGCGCCGGCACCGGCTGCTCCTGCGCCTACGCTTTGGAGGAGTCTGCGGAAAACTGGGGTAAAAGGGGGTTATTAGCAGCTTGGAAGCTTTGAGGGGAAAGGTTGGGTCTTGTTCGGGGTGAAATGCATGGCGGGAAATTTTCCTGGGAAATGATGCTGGTTCGGTTGGGTATGTGGTTGGAGTCGCTCTGAAAGCGCCGTAGTGCTCGAAAATAGAGTCGCCTGTCATTTAGAAACACGGAGTATTTCAAAGCACAGTGACAAAATGTTTCATTTGGAAACGCCTTGGAACCTTCTGCAGCATCCGTGTTGCAGGGCAGTGAGCAACCCTGGGCTGCTGCGTGTCTGAGACGGCTAATTTGGGATGTTCAGCTTGAACTCGCTCGTCTGGGTGGAGGAGCTCCCGAGCCATCGCAGTGACGCCTGCGCCAGGCCCACCTGGCTCCCCGCAGCAGGCCGGTGGCCAGGCAAATTAGCTCCTTCCGCCCTGGGCTCCGCAGCTCCTTCTGCTCCCTCGGATGCCACAAGATTCCTGCGTGTTCGTCATCCCTGGTGCACTTGGGCACAGATTCTTTCCTAAGCGTTCGTGTGTTTTGTGAAGCTAGAAAGACTTAAAATGCAAGAAAAAAAAAAATGGTTTTAATGATCCAAAAAGCTGCTTTTGCTGAAGCTTCCCCATGGGTGAAGGGTCTCGGAGGACTTAGGGTCACTCTGAGCTTGCTAACCCAGGACTCATCTTCTTGGGCCGGATGCAAAGGTGCAGGATGCCCTGCGAGGACCCAGCGCCGTGCACTGCTGGTGGGTCACAGCTTTCTGCATAGCCCCCGTCACCGAGGCGGCTTCAGTCGTACTCAGAGAGAGCAAACACAGGCAGTGGCTGCTGCTGAGAGGTGTCACATCCACACTGGGGACTCGGAATATGAGGGCAAATCCCTTATCGAGGGTGGGCAAATCGTTCACAAGTCTGCATGAAACGCAAAACACATCTTCAGCTGCTTGTTAAGACCCAGATCTGTGTGGGAATTCCCACGTCCTGGTGAAATAGGTTGTGCAGAAGAGGAAATGCAACCGCAAGCCCTCTAAGGGATTTGCCCAAGGGCTCGGCCGTAAATCAGCCGTGAGCTCCCCACGAAGCCTCATGGGGCCCTGTGCCCATTTTGGAAAAACAGAATTGGTCTCGGGAGTTCGAGAGAAAGGAGCCTGCAGGCTTCTGATTTTGCCCGGCCCCTTCCTGATTTCTGAGCTTTTTGACGGCGTGGAGGGCGGCTGGGTTTGCACATTGGGGAGCAGAAGGGTCACGCTCGGACAGCGCGGGGACGTCGCGGCCCCGATGCTTTTGGCAGTGGCTGCAGAGGGGGCACTGGACGCGGCTCTCGGTGGTGCTGGTGATGCCCGCGGCTCCGGGCTGCTCCGGGGTGCAGGCGGCCCCTTCCCAACGCAGCCCGGGGCTGTGCCGGGCCAGGGCCAGGCTCCAAAGGCCGCCAATTGCTCTGTGATTTGAATCTTTGACAACACATGGAAAGCTCTACAGGAGCTGGCCTGCATCACGTCTCCGAGCGGCTTCGTAAATCCCCCGCGGAGGAATCCGGGCGCCCCAGCGGGCCCGTGACGGATGTCAGTGCTCTCTGCAACGCGCTCGCTGCCTTTCTCTCCCAAGCGGTTCCTTCCCCTCCAGCCTGGGATCCGCATCGCCCCTGCAGTCCCTGGATTGCGAGGCAGGACTCAGCCCTGGAGCAAATGCCTGCTGGTGCCAAACCCCCATTTCCAGCCACCTTAGACGCAGGAGCTGCGTGCAGAAAGCTGGGATGCAGAACAGCTCTATGGAACGTATTTATCTGCAAACAATAGCGTGTCTGCATGGAAAAAGCAGAGCTCTGAACCAATCATGTGGTTGTTATTAATGTTTTCCAAAACATCCAAAGGCACCTTATACGCTAAGTGCAAATGGCCCGCATGGTTTCGCTCGAGGAGCTCGACGTGCATCTCTGCACCTCTAACCACTCCAGCTTCCAGCTTGGTCCCGATGGCCCCACGGACAGAGGAATTCCTGATCCCAGACCCGCAGTCACAGGGCTGGATTTCGGAGCAGGCCGCCTCTCCAAGCTTCCTTCGCGTTCCCATCCGAGAGGAGCCGAGGGCGGCGGGCGCGCGGGCCTCGCTCCGTGCTATTCCCGCAGAAGCTGCGGGATGCCTCCCGCGGAGCCGGACGCCGGGCGGGTTCGTGCCGAAGGCAGGAAGGAGCGAGCGGAGCAGGGAAGGGTTCCCAGCCGCGCCGGGTGCGGAGGCAGAACGGGACGATCCCTTTATCCTCCTGTTCCGCAGCCCCTGAATCCCAAGATCCGCCGATAGCCTCGGAGCGGCGCTTTCCATTTTTGGTGCGATCTGGGGCTTAAAATAGACGGTGCTGGGCGAGGAAGAGCCGCTGTTGACAGAGCGCAGGGAACGTCCTCGCCGTGTTCTTTCGCGAGGGCCCCTATCTGCGTCTTTAATCTCCGCGCCGCTTCCTGCCGGGCTCCCGGCCCCGCTTCCCGCGCATTGTTCGCGGCGCGTTTGGAAGTGACCTCAGGCGCTCCGCGGCGAGCGGCGACCCGCGGGCACGGTGACTAACCCAGCCCGGCTCCAGCCCTTGGACATGTCCCATTGACTAAATAAATGACGGGCCCTGACATGTGAATAGGAACAAAAACAGCCTCGCGAGCAAAACCTTAACTCTTTGCGGCGGCGAGGTGCTTCCCGGAGGGATTTACGCCTCTCCTGAAGGCCCCCGGCGCTGGCCGCTGTCTGGCTTCAAGGAGCCGATCCCAGATTTAGGAATGTTTTCTTCCAACCTCGTTGCAGCCCCCATTGCAGCTGGGTGAGAGCAGAGCCCGAGAAGAGGCGGCGCGGGAGCCGCGTGGGGCGTTTGCAGGGGCCCTGCCTTGGGAACCAACAGTAGTTTCACCAGTAAGAATAGGATTAGCGTTAATAAGCTGCGTTTGTGCATTTTTGGGGGGGTTGGAAACATCAGAAAATATTCTCTTTAATACGCTCAAAATATGTTTTACATGCTGCAATTGCACTAATTAAAAAGGCTGCTCTGCAGCTCTTAGCGCTCCGTGCACTGTCGGGACGCCCGCGTTAGCTGAGGTCGAAGCACAAGGTTCGTAGAGACATGGAAGAAGAAAATAACGATGCGGGGAGTGGTTGGAGCGCTGCAGTCTGGTGGCTCCTTGCTTTAATATAGGCAACAAATAATTCCCTCTGGCTTGCAGCATTTGCGGACAAGGCCATAGAAAAGAGAGGAAAAAAGAAAAAAAAGAGAGGAGGAAACCTCAGCTAATAGAAATGCTGCCCTTGCTTTGTGGCCTGGGGAGAAAGGGCTGCCCCGCGCGGCTCCGAGGCTGCAGCCTGGCGGGTCTCGTCCAGGGCACGCGGCATCGGAGCGGGGCCGGACGCCACGCAGGGAGAGCGGGAGCGGGGCGGAGGGTTTGGCGGCGGCGCCGGCGCTCCGGGGTGATGGCCCAGAAGAGATCGAGGAATGTAAATAAATGGTGGCGCTTTGGCCGTGGCTCCCGGAGGTGATAGGAGCTCCGCCAGTTTACGCCCGCCAGGGTTTGGCTGCTGGAGCCGTTTGGCACCAAAACACGTCTGGAAAGAACCCGATTCACAAACGCGGGCAGAAACACGGAGAGCCCCAGGGAGGCGAAGGGGCCCCGGAGGAGAGGGCCCCCCGTCCCGAGGGCTGCGTCCGTGCGGGGGCGGCAGCTCCCAGGAGCCAGGAAAGCAGAGAAGCTGCTTCCAAGAGCTCCCCGGCAGCTTCCCGGGAAGGGCATCGCTGTCCGTGGAGCATCACGGGAGCCAAGGTCCCCTGTGCTGGCAGGGCCTGCTCCCCGGCACCCGCATTCCCGTCGCGACCCGCCTGGGGGTCCCTGTTTGCTTTGGAGCCACTTGGGTATTTTTGTTTTTTCCCTAATTACGGGATGCCGGAGAAGCGCTGGCGCTGCCGCCGGCCTTGCGGCTCCGTGGCCGCGTGCGTGTTTAAGGACGGTTCGCTCTGCAGAGGCCGGTGACCGGGGGCCAGCGCCTCTCCTCCCCAGCCCTGCTTTCCGTTTGCACCTTCTCCAGCACCGCTGAGCCCGGCAGCTCCTGCCACCGCCAGAGTCACTCAAATTCAGCTTCAACAGAAAAAAAAAAAGAAGAAATAAATAAATATAGTTTTGGTGCTAAACAACCATTGCCTCTGGCTCCCTTTGGTTTCCAAGCCGGGAAGGCGGGAGTCTCTTTTTGCCCAGCCATTCCCACATCCCCACGCTGAGGTCGCAAGGAATTTGGGGAAGGGCTGAGTGGTGCGTGCGGATCCGCTAGCCCCAGCCCGGAGCAGCTCCGCAGCATCCGCCCGCTCCAGCCATGGGCTCTTTCCCTACTTCTCTTCCCACTTGTGCTCCGGCTTCCCTAAGGTTCTGCAGCAGCTTCTTGCTAATGTGTCTTGCGGCTGCTCCCTCGCAAGTTATTGCTGGAGATGGCTATGAAATAACAGGGAAATCTTTCCGGAGGCCGTGGCGAGCGGCTCCCGCCGCGCTGCCCGCGACGAGGGCGAGGGCGGAGAGCCGGCACCCCGGGCTGCCCGGCCCTGCGTCTTCCCACGGAGGAAAATGATCATTTTACAAGCCTGCCCTAGTTGGCTCCGGCCAGCTCTTCCCAGAAAGCACCATCGTAAATAGAAGAGCAAACTATTGCCTAAACGGCCAGGCTGCCCTTCATATCTGACCTTTCGCGGATGGGCTTTGATGGCTTCGGCGGGCGACGCTTCCCGGCCGGCTCCGGCAGAGCCGCGCGGGAGACGCTGCCCCTCGCGGCCCCGGCTGATCCCTCTGCTTGCTGGCCCCGCTCCAGCCACGGTAATCCTCCCTTAATCCCGTCCCCTAGGGAACTTCCAGGTTTGTGTTTGCAAATCGTGTGGGTAAATAGGGATAGGGATAGATGGAAAAAAATAAATAACAAATGGGGGCTTGGCACCTTGGCCAGGGTGTTGGTAGGTGACGGTGGCAGCGTGGGACGGCTCCCCCTGCCAGCACAGACGCTCTGGGACATTGCACGAAAGCCAGGCCAAACCGCGGCCAAGGGCAGGTTGGGACCTGGTGTTATCTCCCGGGAAAAGACTCCAGGCAGGCGGCCGGGCTCCCCCGGCGGCTGAATAAATGCTGGTAAAACGGACAAACTGCCGGGTGCTGGTTAGGGGCCGTGCGGGTCTCAGCTGTGTCCTCGGGAGGCCGCGGGTGGTGGCGGTTCCCGTGCGACTGGAGCGGAGCGCCGGGCGCTGCTCCACTCCTCGCGCTGGACCACGAGCGTTCCAGGGCCAGCAGGGAAGGGCGGAAGGAGCCCAAGGAAGCCGCTCTGGGGTCCGCGGGCCTGGGGAGCCCTCAGCTGCTCCCAGGGAGACGCGGCAGGGAGCGTGGAGGAAACAACCATCCCTACGGCCTCCAGGAGCTCCTAGCAGGACCGGGGCTTGAGAGTCGACGTCCTCATCGTCCCCAGCCACAGCCTCTGTTTTATTAGGCTGTGAGTTCAGAAGGACAGCGCAAGCAGCGCTCAGCGGGGCTGCAAAGACACCAACAGCTTTGAGGGCAGGGGGGTCTTTCCCCAGACCAGCAGGTTCTTTCCAGAGCACTAAGGATGATTCTCGCCTGGGCTGGGGTGGCACTCAGGAGAGCAACGTCCTGCTGCCATCTGTTGAATATGGAAAGCAGAGGGAGGGTGACAGGATCCTGCCACCCCTGGGAATTATAGGTTTGCTTTGCAGACAGGGAGATCTGAACATGGTGTTTGGTGGGTTGAGATCAACCTTCTGAGCATCCAGCAGTCGCTCGCCGCTGGCAACATGGATGCAGTTTGCTCATTTAAGGGGAAAAATGGGAAAGAAAGAGGTGGATTAGGGCAAGGGTGCGTGCAAATGCATCCAAGTGAGCTGCGAGCTCCTGCGCTAAGCCAGGCTGCGGCTCTTCCCAGAGGCGGGACCCTGTGGAGAACCAGGACAGCTGCCGTGTCCCAGCAAACTTGGCCCCAGGTGGAGGAGCGTTTCCCTTCTGGACTTTCTCATCAGCTCTGTCCCCTTGCGAGCACAGACTCTCACTGTTTCCTTGGGCAAACGTCCTCTCCTGGGGTAAGCAGAGGCAGAGACTCCTGTCTGCCATGGGACTCTGTGACTTGGTGGGTCCTTCCAGCTCCAAGTCCTCCAGGGGAATAAAAAGGGAATTTAATAGTAATTCAGTGCCTCCCTGGAGTGTTACAGGAATAAACACGTTGAAGGTAAATTAATGGTGCTTTTGTGTGACCAAGAAGAGCACAAGGAGGTGGTGGGTAGCAGAGACCCTCTAGAGGTTTCGATAGACTGATTGGGTGAGGCAGTCGGAATGGCAAACTTGGCCAATAAATTGGGATTTACCTAATTCTGTGAATGTGCCCAGCTGGCCGGAGATGGCAGCGCTCACATTGCCGGTCCTAGAACACGGAGATTTGTCCTGGCAGAAGCCCCCAGGGCTGAGGACCGCTGTGGTTCTCGGGTGTCCCTCGCTGATCATCTCCCGCGTTGGGTCCCGGTCCCGGTCCCGCAGCATCCCCGGCAATGCCTCCTGGAGCAGTTTGCCCTTTAAAGCATGGAAAGCTCTGCTTTGCTGAGCTTACACTGCATTTTTGGGGGCTGGCTGCTTGTGTCTGCCTGGCCTCTCCACCAGGATTTCCAGCACCACTGGAAAAGGCAGGATAAGACCCTGCTTGTTTTCCATGTCTCACTGCGTGTCCAATGACTGACAGAAGAGCCAAGGGCTCCCTTCAGCTCATTCTCACATCGGAAAAAATCCCAATTAGCCAACAGGAAACGTTAGAGGTGAATAGTTTTTACGTGGGAAGGGGCCCGGATTCCTGGCTGCGATATTTGCTGAGCAGCCTCAGAGGGCTCTGCAACATCTTGCATCTTTTTGCATTTTTTTCCTTTCTTCCCAACAGGAAAAGGAAAGGAAAAGGAGAGCGAGCGGGAAAAGCAAGGGAAGCAAGCACAGAAAGGCAGGAGCAAGGAAGAGAGATGGACCCAGCAAGGGACCTCGCTGGGGGTGGCATGGATGTCCCTGAGATCCCACCTGGAAACGCAGCCTTCCCAAACACCGCTTCATGGAAACCAGTAGGTGGCTACAAAATTAAAGTAAGTAAGTAAATAAATAAATAAAAAGCTTTAAATTTGCCAAACTGGCATTTTCTGACACCAGAATTAACCCGACAAGCCGTGCGGCCCTAAGGGCTCCAGAGCTCCCGCTTGCTGCCATCCATCCCCAAGGCTGCATCGCTCCGTGCTGAAATGCGACGGCAGCCCTGGAAACTCTGAGTCAGCTCGTCCCACCCACAGCAGATCCTCGTGGGAAGGGCCTCGAGGAGCCTGCGGATGCGGCGCGCTCCCGCGCGCTTCCCATTAACCACGAGCGCTGAAATCGGGGCCGGCAAAGGGCACTGGGGGGCCGATTCCCACTTGGTTTGTGTGGCTCCCCCACGCTGCCCCGTCTCCAGTGCAATTTGGGAGGCTGCTCTGCATGCTGCAGCTCTTGCAGCCTGGAAAAGAGGTGCAGAGATGAAATGCAGGTGCTGAACACCTGCTTTTGTATATATTATAGATATATT
The DNA here is from genome assembly GCA_013398735.1 of Nothocercus julius. NCBI lineage: Eukaryota > Metazoa > Chordata > Aves > Tinamiformes > Tinamidae > Nothocercus > Nothocercus julius. The sequence goes on along the minus strand of VZSV01000075.1, from coordinate 827,532 downwards.
TATTTTTAAAAATAAATAATTACATTAAAAACATTTTTATATATATAAATTTTATATGTATACATATATAATATATATATGTATATTTAAGTGATAATTATTATTTGGAGTTTTTAACTTCTGCAGCTTTGGCTGGAAACATTTGAAAACCCTGCAGATTAAAGAGGAAAAAAGCTGGAAAATTAGGAGGTTTTGCTTTCGTTTTGAAAATGCACGGAGCAGGTCCCTGCCTGCAGGTTGGGCTCCCGGGAGCCCCTCACTGCTTCGCCCCATTCCCGGCCGCGCTCCGGCTTTGGGCACGACGCTGCTCCCGTGTCCTTGCGGCAGCCGCCGGCCTCCCGGGCCCGGGAGCTCTTGGCTTTATATAGTACCTGGGAGATCGATGTCGGATAAGGCTGGCTGCGTTTCAAACGCTGCTCTGCGGCTCCCGTGCCAAGAGCCGTAGCCCTGGCTCGGAGCATCTCGCAGGAACGTACAGAGGCCAAGAGAAATGGGGGGAAGGCAGCGAAAGAGCCCATAGCTGTTAATTACCAAAAATCCTTTAATAACCAACATTATTATAAATTATACGTGCATTAGGACAAGTACAATTGAGTTCTCTGTTTTGCCTGCCCCATGTTAGGGCATGAAACAAGGTCGTCTTGTTGGGGGAAAAGACAGCGGAATGGAGGGTGCCCTGCGTGAAATCCGGACTTCTCCAGGGCATGGATGCGCTCGCTGCCATCGTGGCAGTGACTCTGTACCGTGGGACAGCGGGGCAGCACAGCTGGAATGGCGCCTTTGGGACACTCTCGGCAGGATCTCATTTCCCAAAGGATACTGCAAAGAAGCACGCCCAAAAAAGCACCTTTAGGGAGGTGAATCCGTGGGTTCTCTTTGATAGGTCAATCCACGCGGATGCAAAACAAACGTGGGAATCTTTCAGGAGCAGCCTGGTGATGGGATCCGAGATCTGGGAAATCCTGCGTTCTGCTTCCAGGCCTGGAGCTGAATCTTTTCGCAACCTTTTCCATGACATTTATCTTGTCTTTTCTCCCTAATGAAAAAACAAAAAAAAAAGATGAGGAGCATTTCCCTGCCTCGGCTGGGTGCTGACCAACTTCGGCAGCTGGCTGTAAGAAGTGAAATAGGTGCAAAGTGTGACTGTGCCGAGGGGCGGGAGAAGAAGAAAATGTGACGGGTAAAGCGAGTCCTTGCAGGGCTCGTCCTGAGCCAGCCGGAGCTGAGGTGGCCGCCGCGGGGTGCCTGAAATGACATGACATAAAGTAAAATAAAGTAAAAT
>VZSV01000075.1:747068-822170 GCA_013398735.1 Nothocercus julius | reverse complement strand
TTTTTTTTTATTTTATTTTATTTTATTTTATTTTATTTTATTTTATTTTATTTTATTTTATTTTATTTTATTTTATTTTATTTTATTTTATTTTTGCAGCTTTTGCAGTTGCAGGGCAGGTACCAGGGTAGCCCTTTCGCGCCTGCTGTGACTTGGTGCCAGGGTGGCACCGGCTCCGCTTCTGCTCTGGGTTGGGAGATGAGGAGCCTCCTTGCCCAGGAGCGCTGAGTGACGGCAGGCCATAGCAAAGCCACCACCCCGCAAGTGCTGGGGCCGTTTTTAATAACTGCAGTTCAGTTTGGGTTATTTTAGTATATCAAATAACTTGTTTCCAGGTCAGTGTGGGAAATTGGAGGGTGTGTGGCTGTGTCACTAGTCTGGAGCCGATACTGTGGCGCTGAATTTAAATCCAGCTTCCCATGGAGGTCAGGGGAGCATCTCCTCAATGCGGTGCTGACTCAACCCAGCCAGTAGCTCTAAGGTTAGGAAGTTATAACTTTTGAGAAATCACTGTAATAACTTAGTAATGAGGAAAAGCCCTCCCTCTGACATGTCCCAGAAGGTGATGGGAGACCCGTCTTGAGGAGCCCTGAGCTCTTTGCATGCTCCTCACTCCCACAAGCCCAGCAAGAACCACTTAAGCATCCTGATTCAGCTAAGTGCTCTTAAGGATGCGTTTAATGTGTGCGTGAGGAGCTTTGCAGAAGGGAGGCCAGGGTGAGGAGCGTCGAGGCCGCTGAGCATCCCTGGACCACAGGGCCCCTGGCTGCTTCTTGGGCCTATGGGCGATGGCCAAAGCCACGGTTTCTGCCCCCAAAGCAGCGCTGCTGAGGTGCGGGTGTGTTGAGCTGCGGAAGTGGCCGTGGAGGGCAGCGGTGTCCCCCAGCCGCACACCGCGGTCCCCGCGCGTGGGGCTCGGTGGGACACGTGTCCTCCTCTCCAGGGAGATGCCGCTTGGCAGCCCCTTCGGAGAGCTGCAGCCGAGCGCCAGATCCTCCAGGGTTTGAAGCAGTCCCAGGCTGGGGTTATTGGCGAGCGGGTTTTGTCTTTGTTCAGACCTGGGGTGTGAGACCTTAGGAGGGTCCTCGACGTGGAACAGAAAACGCAGGTCTCTGCCTTACCAGCCGCTGCAGCACTAACGCCAAGCTCTGTCTTTTCCAGAGTCTCCACCACCTCCTTATTCCCGGCTGTCTCCCAGCGACGAGCAAAAGCCACTGGGTAGGTGTTTTCCCCTTCTCCCTGCTGCTTGTGGCTTGGGTTATGCCAAGGAGGCCTCGATGGGCGCGTTGGGCCAAGCGGACGCGCGGGGACTTTGCGGCCGCTCGTTATTTCTGAGCAAGCGTCAGCTGGAGGGTTTTAAGAAGCAAATGAATGTCAGCCTATCATGGCAAATTACTGTGTAGACACACGCGTATTTTCCAAAATAATCCGAGGCGCTATTTTTAATGAAGGCGTAATGAAAGGCTGCGCGACGCCGTGTTGTGTCTGCGTGCGTAACGCGCGGGATGGAGGGCCGGGAGCCGCGGCTGCCGGGTGCCCTTTCCATGCCGCAGGAGAACCGCCCGTGACTCCCATTGCATTTATTAAAACAAAGCCTGTATAATTTCTGAGTGGCGTTTCACTTTTTCCCTACGGATTACGGAAGCCTCTTGGAGCGGGCGGCCAGTGCAATGTGGGGTTTTGCTAAGGGTCTGTTCCCACCTAGAAATGGCTCAGCTGCCTTCAGCGGGCGCCTCTGTTCGCACTGCCCACATCCCAACCCAGGGAAATGGGAAGAAAAGCCTGCAGGGAGGGATCTGATGCCATGGTAGAAATGGGGCAGCTTGGCCATGGCAATGCTCCACGCATCCCTCTGCCAGCGTTCCGGATCTGCAAGCCCTAGGGAGCAGGGAAGGCTGCGTCCGGCTCGCAGTGCTGGTGACACAGGGCTTGTGCCCAGTGTCCTGGAAAATAAATTTGCCAGTCGTGTTTGAGGTTTTTATTCCCTTTTTGTTAAACCTGGAGGGCAGAAAAGAAGAAGAGAGTAAAAAAAAAAAAAAAAAAAAGGAAATCCAGGCATCCCTCCTGCTCTCCCCCTTCCGAGCTAATTCCCTTCAACAACTGCCTGCGCTGCAGGGAGAGGAGATAGGGAGCAACACGTGATTTTTATTAAAACAACAGCCGGAGACTGAAATTGGCTTCATTGGCTTATTGGATTGGAAAAATAATAGTTAATCGGTGAGTAAACAGTTGAGCGCTTAATTAGAGGGGTGTAAGCAAGGCAGAATAACAAAGACTCTTAACTTGTTAAAACAAAGTTTCCTTCGCTTCAGCAAAGAGGAAGGAAGGAAGGAAGCAAGAATAAACAGCTTCAAGAATTTTAATGGTGATAATTAAGTATAGTAACTATGAATTGTTTAGGGGCTTAATGTAACCTTATCCAGTAAGCACCAAGTTCCTACTTGTTTGATCAACTTAGCTGCAGTTATTTTTGTGGTCGAGGCAATTGCAGCTCTTCGTTTGCATGGCAGGAGTGGAAAGTTAATCTGGGCTTTCTGGCCGGGCCGGGGCCGCGGGGCCGGGGCGGCACCGCTTAATGCCCCTCTCCCTTTCCCGGTTGTTCTTGCAGATCTCTCCGATTCCACGTTGTCTTACACTGAAACAGAGGCCACCAACTCGCCCAACGTCACGCCCGGAGACTTCTCAGGTTGGCAGCGGCGCCCGCGGGCGGGAGAGCTGAGGGCGGCCGCGCTCTGCTCCTGGGCGGCTTTGGGGCGAACAGGAGGGGAGCAGCAGCTCTCGGAGGCACCGAGGCGCTCTTGGGGCGGCGCTGCTGCCCCGGCCGCGCTGCTCCGCCTCGGGACGGGGTTTTGTGGCTGCCGCCCTGCTCGCTTGTCCTCCGCGTGCTGGTAGCTCTGCGCTCGCCTTCCCTCTCCGCCTTCTCCGCGTCCGGGAGGCCATTCCCAGGCCTGCGCTTTCCTTGGGATGCTGGCGCGGGCGGCAGCGCGCGGGGCCTTAGGCCGGGTGTCGAGGCACCGCGACGTCCCGCTCACCTTCCCGGCCCTGGCGAGCTCCGCAGCGTCGCATTCGGAGCCGGGCCGTCGGGAATGCGCGCTTGCAATTCCAAGCAAACCTTCCTGGAGCTGGCAATGTGTCGGCAACGCTCCGTGCCCCTGGCTCTGATGGCAAGCCCATAGGAGATGTGAATTATAGCAGCCGGGGTTGGAAATCCGGGCTCTGAAGGATGCAGTGGCTCGGCTTCGATCGCGGCTCAGCTCTTTGTGGCACATCTGGTGGGTTTGCTGGAATAGGGCAGAGAATTCCACTTTTCCGTGAACAGCACGATGATAACATGTGACCGAGATGGCGCTGAAACTGGACACCGCCTCTCCCCCCGCGTCGCTTCCAGCGCTGCAACTTTTAATAAGAGTCTGGGGCGGCGTGATTTATTTTTCCCCAGTGCTCCTGATTGCTGAAAGAGGATAAGAGTTTCACTGGAGTTAACCCATACTTGTCATCACTGGAAAGTTTAAAAGAAGGAGGGAGAAACACCCAACAACCTCGGGCTGTGCTCTCTCTGCCATATTCTAGTTTGTTTATTCGCTGTTTCAGCTTTTTTAATGGGTCTGCTTGAAACACAGGCCTGGATGGATGATGCGTCAAACCTGTGGTCTTCCCTGCCTCCCTGTGCGTACCGGGGGAACGAAGGGCGCGTTTAACTCCCGTTCCAAAAATAAGTACGTTTTGGATCTAGCATCAAGCCACTACTATTTATTGCTGCAGCTTTGATCATCAAAAAGGCTTTTCCTACTAAAACCACAGAATTCAATTTTGGATAACAAAGAGGACCATTCTTTCCCTGGTACTCCTTTACTTGATGAACTTCTAAACAGGAAGTTTTCTCACGAAGTCAAAAGATTCTCAGTCATATGTATAAAAATGGGGAAAAAATCCCCTCTTTTTGAAATAGACCTTTTCATGACTGCAGCATTTCTGTGAAAATATGGGAAAGGCTTGAGCGAGCTAACGTGCTATTTTTATAGCGAGCTCTTTATGGATGGTGCTTTGCGCTGCTTGGGAAATGAGCACCGACAAGAAAACGTCCCATCATCTTTGCAGGAACGTCTCCCTCGCGACCCTCCGGGCAGCCTTTAGCTAGTGCAGGCTGTGCAAGCTCCTGCATGGGGAGCTAGGCTGGCGGCGGATAATATCCCAAACTCCTCCGTGTCGGGAGTTCACGGTGCTTTGGTGGTGCCTCTCCTGCAAGGACACCCTGTTGTGCGGCTGCGACATCCCTGTGGGATGGGGCTTTGGAAGTGGACGTGACTGGGTTGGGGATGGTCCTGATTCCTCAGGAAGACACAATGTCTGGACAGGTCGGGATTGATTGGAGAAGGGCTGGATGTGTGCTCGATCCCAAAATTTATAGCTGCTCGGTTGAAGCAGCGGCTGGGGAGGCGAGGGAGAACCGGGACGCGCATGGAGCGATGCGCGCGGTCCCATGCCGCGGTCCTCTCCATGCAGAGCCGCGCGGGGCGCTGCAGGAGGGTGTGCGGTGCTGCTTGCTCTGTCCAAACCCGTGGGATTTTGGCATAAATCCCAATGCCGCCTGCTAGACTTGCCAGGCGCAGCCCGGCAGGCGCGCGGAGCTGGTGTGGAGGCCCCCAAAAAGCGTGGGCCAGCTCCGAGCCCGCGGGAGCCGAGAGGCTCCGTGGACCAGGCTCAGCAGGAATTGGGTTTTCCAGAGCCGGCGGAGCCGCTTGCGGGCGGCGTTGGGCCCGGGGCCGCCCCGCACTGGGGAGGGACACGGTGACTCACGGGGCTGCAGCGGTGCCGCGGCCGCACAGCGAGGGCTGCTCTTGATTTTTTATGTTTATTTTTTTATTTTTCTTTTCCTGCTTCCAGCAGTGTTTAGGATGAACTCAAGGCAGCCTCTGGGAACGGCTCCCTCCCTCCCACCCCCCCACCAGCAATAACAGGCTGCAGAGATTTATGCTAACAAGGAAAGTTATGAAGATCTTCTGTGTTAGGGGAGAAAAAAAAAAACTATAAATATGTAAGGCGGATACGTGCGGAAACTGGGCAAACAGTCCCCCTTCCAGATTCGGAGGGAGATTGTGAAATTACCTGTTAAAAGCAAAAACTGCTCTTCTGCTCGAGAGCAGGGCAGGCACTTAGAGCAGGGGCTCCGCGGCGAGCGGGACCTTCCCTTCCTTGTCCCCCTCTCCCTGGCTTGTCCTCAAAACATAAACTCGTTTTAAAGCAAGAGCTGAGCGTATCTGTGCATCCAGTTTAATCGCAGACAGATGTTTATTTGGGCCAGCGCTGGTTTTGGTTTCCCTTTTCTTTCATAGTTAGCTTGAAGTGAGCTGGCGCGGCGCGCGGGGCTCGCGAACAATCCGCGCTTGGCCCGGGCGCTCTCTTGTCGGCGCAGCGCGCGCTGCCAAGAGCTACTTCTTTGATGCAAAAAAATACATCCTGGAGGTGCTTTGTCAGATGTTTTTATATTAAACATTTTTCCTCCATAGCTCAAGTTTGCCAAGGGGAAATAAAGCGCATCTATTTTCCAGTTTACTTTAGGGAGGAATTTGTTGCTCCTTGGGAAAGGTTTTCCGTGCGCAGCCCTCGAATGCAGCTTCGCGCCCGGTGCCTGCAGAGAGCAGCCCGGGACGGGAGTGCCCGTGCGCTGTGACGGGAATGGGAGCCGACATCGGAGCCGGCTGCGCCCGAATAGCTGAATTCATCCCCAAAAGGGAAGTCAGGGAGAGTCTGTGGGGTCCTTTGGGACTTGTCCTTTTGGGGGAAATGCAGGCGCGGGTTTTACTCTGCAGCAAAGGTGCAAAACGCCTGTGCGGGCTGCAGGTCGGCACGGGAAGTCCGTATCCCTGCAGGAGGGGTGGCTGGGGCTTGGAACGGGGGTCCGGGCTCTGCGGGAGTTGGCTGGGGCCGGGCTCGCAGGCGCTGCTGGCCCTGGGGTGATGCAGAGCTCGCAGAGGAGCTGCAGGGTGCCCGTGATGCCGAGGGACGCTCGGGGCTGCAGCCCCTCGCCGGGGCACGAGGGGAGGCTGCGGGGGCAGATTTCGGCAGCTCTGCAGCTGTACGGGGGTTTCTAAGGCGAGCGGCACCTGCTCATAAAAGTGCCCTGCTGGGTTATGAAATATGAGCCGTTGGGTCCCGAAATGAATTCGGAGTTGAGCCAACTTGGGAATTTGGGGAGGCAAAATGAGTTTCGGGGAGAGTGTTGGGCTGCTGGGGGGTTTGCTGTGGATTGGGAAGGTCCCTGCGGGTGCCGGAATGATGCTTGGCACCCGCATGATGAAGGTCGTCTCACCGTTGCCCAAAGTACCGCCAGCCAAGGGCACCGGGATCTTCGGCACTGGGAACCAGGGACGTGTCCCTGCCTGGTGAGCGGCAGGGAGGTGTTGCAGGTGGGCACGGACACCTGCCTGCCCCGAGGAGCATCTTCGGTTGGGACAGCTCTGCTCTCGGGGCGGTTGTTCGTCCCGCCTGACGAAACCGGGAAGGATTCCCTTTTATTGCCGCTTTCCTCCTATGGGCAGCCAGGGAGAGACTTGCCTGGGGCTCCCATTGCACAGCGGGGAAGGGAGTTGAAATCTCAGCCTAATCCCAGCCTTGACTTCCCATCCTTAACATGCAGGAACATCTCCCCATCCCCTGCTAGTGCTTTAAGCTGCTCTCACACTCTCAGAGCACTTGAAAAACGTGGACAGTCGCATCTGCCCCTATTGCAGAAGAAGGAAATAATAAATAAATAAAAAGCCAACCTGGCTGGCAGCGAGGGAAGAGACTCGGCGCCGCTTGCCTAGCGTAACGCGGGCTGTGCATTGCAGCACTGTTGGAAGAAGATTTTTCTTATCGGGCTTTGGCCGGGCGCCTCCTGCGGGGCTTGGGGCTGCTGTGCAGGTGGTGCTTGGGCTGCGCGTGAGCCCGCGGCTCCCTGGTTGTGAGCGGCCGTGGAGCCGGCTGGGATGCGGGAAGGAAATGCCGCTGTGCGGTGCAGGATGCTCGGCAAGGCTGGGCACTTTGCAAGGCCACATCCGACACCTTGCTACCAAGGGAGGGCAGAAAGCTGCAAACGCAAAAGCCCGAGAAAGGGGTTTTCCTTCTGCAAAACTGGCTGGTGTGCAAGGTAAGGAGAGGAGCCGACTTTGGGGCTCATCGCTGGTTCTCCGGCACGGCGCCGAGCGGCACCGCGGGGCCGGAGAGCGTCGCCCTCTCCTCCCTTCGCCTGGAGCCGGGAGGGCCTTTAGCACTCGGCCAGGATGTTTTCAGCACAGAAGTTCTTGGAGGAAGCACAACACGCAGATAAAGTCTGTTTTTGTCTCTGGTTCATTGAGTAGTTTTGATGTTTGACTTTGAATCCCGGGGTAGTCGCATTCCCCGCTTCTCCGAGTACCTCGGCATCGCGCTTAGCAAAAGAAACACCAGGAAGTAAGCGAGTCACTTAAAAGTGAATTACTTTAAACCCTGTAGCCAAAGCGTTACCACGTTCTTGCACCCTATTAGGAGTTGGATGCAGCTTTCTAGGTAGTAAAAGCTCTTTTGATGTAGCCCCAGTTGTGTGTTTTACGCGGTGCGTATCTGACGGCACGGCTTTGTTTGAACTGCGCTTTTGCTCCATGCGCGTGTTTTGCTTTTCCAATGGATTTGCTGAATACTGGACACAGTGTATTTATGACCTTTGAAAGTGGTGAGTGTTTTGCAAGAGGAATTTTGGCTCCTTGGAGGAGCCCGTAGAGAGAGACTAGTATTCAGAGTTGCAGTCATAGATGTTTTTGGTGGTACTTTGATGAGCGGGAGGTGTTTATAGGCTTGATTCATAGCTGCCTTACCAAGGTTTTCCACGGAAATAACTTATTAAATCCGCGGCGCTCGCCGAGGCGATTGAAGTCTGTGGAGTTGGTATCCATCAAAGGCACCTCCTTTCCTGTGCTCCGAGACCTAACTCAGCACTTTGCCTCCGGAGGATGCTCGGCTGTGCGAGGGGCGCGCGAGGCGGAGGCTGGAGATGGGTTTTAGCAAGGGAGGGAAGAAAACACTCTAGGACACAAGGGGGGGAAAAAGGGAAAGGGCAGAGGGGGAAGACTTCAGGAAAAACATGGCCTATCCTTCGGAACTGCTGATGGTGGGAAACCTGTCCCGTGGAGCTCTGCTTGTTTGTGTGGGTTTTGCTCTGCAGCTGAGAAGCACATCCCTTTGCTGCTGCCTTTTTCCCTTGGGAAAGGGGTGGATGTTCCCTCCACAGGCAGCATCCCGGGGGCTCGGGAGGAAGACTCGACAGGGCTGTCCCTGCTCCTGCGTCTCCTGCTGCCACCCCCGTAGCCCAGCTGGTGCGGCTTCGGTTTTGATGAAGGACCAGCGGGAATCCAGAAGGAACCAAATCCTTCAACACTGACAACATCCAAGTAACATCCAAGAAGAAGCTGTCGGGATTGCCTGGGAAAGCTCGCAGCAGCGTGGCTTGGGACGCAACTGTGTCGGCTTTATCTATGTATTCCATTAGCAGGGGGAAAACGCGCCAGCAGAAAAGCTATTTTTCAGATCTTTCCATTTATTAAGGTCAAGTTTGCTACGGTTTTTCCATTCCAGGAGCCAGCAAATGCTAAGGACTCTCAAACCTGTCAGCCGGCTCCTTTGCTTGCTCACACGCAGTGATGCAAACTGCTGTCGTGCCCGTAGTAAAGAGAGGAGCGTGTTCCGTGAAGCAGGATGGAGGACTCCATGGATTCGTCTTCCTTGATTGATGCCTGCGCATCCCTGCCTGCTCCGCACGCACAAGTAACGGAGGAAGCAAACCTGGGACTGCAGCCCACCAAGCTTTGCCATCAGTCTGATGGGTTTTTTATATATATTTACATATTTATTTGCAGAAAGGGAATGATGGAATTACCCTGAGTTACCCTGGCCTTGTGCTCAGAGCCTAATGCTTGCAGGAGGGAATTGAGGAAGCAGGCAATCATCTCCCCGCAAATCAAGCAAGCAAAAGCACGTGGGCAGCAGCGTCCTAAGCTTTCGTTGCCTTGAAAACCCACTAGATGAGCTACAGCCTCTCCGTGTTGGCACTGCAGAGGGAATTACACGTCGCAGCCCTTCGGGTGTCCGCGCCAGGCAAAGTCCCAGGGAGCAACGCACCAGGTTAGGCTGAATGTCCCAGGACCAAACTTGTCCCTGGGGGGGAAAAGAAACCCCAAACCCAACCAAACAACAGCAAAACAACCCCCAAGCTTTATGAATCGACTGGGAAGTCAGTAAAAATTAGTAGTAACAAGCTCATTTCGGGAGAGCCGGGTTTGCTGCTCCGCCGCCTGCCAACCGTTTATGAGACTGGCTGCGTGCCGGCCGGCGGGGTCCAGCGCGCGGCATCCTTCCACCCTCCTGCTGCTGGAGCTCATCTGGGACTTAGGAAAAAACAAATAAGGGTTTATGGCTGGGGCCGGGGCCGGGTGAGGGTGGCAGCTCTGGATGGCTGCGTGCAGGGCCTGGGGCTCCCGTGCAAAGCAGTGATGCCACCGCTGGGACAGGGAGAAGTTTCCCAAGGAGCCGGATGCAGCCGACTGCGCTGCCGTTGGACTTGCCCGTGGAGCTGGGCAGCCGGACACGGGGCAGAGCCAGCACGGAGAAGAGTCCCCGCAGCTGCAGCCCATGTTTAAGTGCAGGGAGGTGCTCCCGGTGTGCAAATCCTTGCTCCCGGTGTGCAAATCCTTGCTCCCTTCCCCTGCCACTGCGCTGGCTCACACGGAGGGGCTTCCGTGCCGGGAGGCTCCCGGCGCTGCCGTCGGCAGCCGAGCAGCTTGGTGCGTCGTTCCCGGTGGGAGCCGGGTTTGCGCCCGCTCGGCAGGACGTCCCATCTGTGTTCTTTTAGCCTGGCTGATTTATGCCTGTTCTCAAAAGATTTATGGTCATCTCCTCTTATTTTTATTTATTTAAAAGAGAGCAAACCAGCTTCTGCGATGCCATGGGACTCTATTTTTGTTTTTCCCTTCTATAAAGTGAATTGCACGTGACACAAACTGCGTGGATCGGTGGGAACTTCCACTCTGGAAGAGATCAAGGAAATTCCTTCGCGAGTACAAAGTAAGGTAAAGATCCTATGCGGGCAGCGAGTCACTTTTCCCCCCATTGTTGAGCTATTTTCATGCAAGGGAAATGTCAGCAAAAGTGTGTTTAGAAGAGAAATGTCCCTCACATATGTCTGCCTTTGGACTAGGACTGCGTCGCTTCTTGGCTTTCAAACCAGAAAATTTAGTGTCGTTTTTTATTTGCAGGTAATCACGGCCATATATTTTAAAATACCCATAGTCTTTTCCGCGTTGAATCATCAATATGGATCTTTTAGAGCTGGATTGAATTCAGCTGTGCTTGAAAGGGTCGGTCATCTGAGACTTTTCGCATTAAAGGTCTTTGCAAATTAGTTTTGCTCTTGCCATACTGAATTTGTTTGTGTAAAAGCCTCGGTGGAGTTGGAGTTGGTATGCGTCCGGCTTTGAAGGGCTCCGCTTCAAAGGCGGCTCGCGCTCCGTGTTCTACGTGCCGAGATGGGCCGTGCGCGGAGGCTCCGCGTGGAAGCGGCCGCTGCTGACTTGGTTAAAACCCACAGGAAGGAAAAGCCGAGCTGAGGGTTTCCAAGCCGTCAAGCGGGATGCCCAGAGCTCATTCCTGATAGGAAGCTCACGCGGCTCCGGAGGGGACGTGGGGACAGATGGACCAGTGTCGACCCCCAGCTTTGCAGCACCCGCGTGAGGATGATCTGGACTCTGCCCGTGCGTTTTGGGGCCTTGGGGTAGTCGGTCTCTCAAATGCACCTGCGATCGTGGTGGTGGGAAGCCGCCCCCTGAGGTGTAGCTGAACTATAGATATTGTTTGTGGGAAACCTTTGTCCCCCCAGAAGTAATTTGGTAATTTTAAAGAAAAAATGTAAGAGCCTGCCCAGCTCGGTGCTGATTTATTTGCACGTTAGTGCTCAGTCTGCCGGCCGGCAGGCTGCGGGCGCTGCCTTGCAGGAGGCTCTTCCGCTGGAGCCCGGTGCATCCGTGCACACACCTGCACGCTGCACATTGGAGTCATTCCCGTTAAAATACATAGGCAAGGAGACGCACTGACGAAGCCTCTCTGCTTCTTGGGGGGTGTCCATGCGCCTGGCTGGCCTGTTGCAGAGCCCAGCCCTGCCCCGGGAGCTGCTGGTGCCAGCAGGGAGCCCTGCGTGGCTGCAGGGGATGGGTCCTCCAACACGTGAAAGAACTTGTGCAGCAGCTCCAGTGTTTAAAAATCAATCCTGAGATGGATTCGTCGTGAGCATGAGTCTCAGCACTGGTCTCATGTGGGACCAGCTCAGCTGCTGCAAATGTGATGGAGCATCTTGATGTCTTTGGTGGTGGAGCATCTCCCCGCAGGTCTGCGGCTACCTTGAGGTGACGTTGCTTTTCCGCGCAGCTGAAGGGCAGGTGGCTTTTCTGGTCGTGTCGGTGCTGTTGGGCAGCAGACCTCCCGGCTCATCGGTGACGCCCGCGGATTCGGATCCGCGTGCCGGGCGCGCTTGGGCTCTGCTCCCGGCTGCGCCTGGCCGGGCTGCTTTCCCATTGCTCAGCGTGGTAGGGCCGGGCGCCCTGCCGTGGCGCAGGCAGGAGAAAAGCCCTTTGGAAGAGGGGGATTAACGCGCCGGCCGCGGAGCCGGTCTCACCGCGGGCCGCGGCAAAGTCCTCGGCGGCGTCCGCCCGAGCGGGGTTATCCGCGCGGCGCGATAGCGTTCGAGGGCGTGACGTAAGGGGCCGAAAATAGTGTCCGTGCTATCAGCGTCGCGGCCGGATCCTGCGCTCCTCACCGCCCGCCCCGGCGAGCCGATTTCCCGGCGCTTCCTGAGTGTTTTTCCAGCCCCGTTACGCAACGGGCGGCCGCTGGGCTTCCTCGGCAGCTCCCGAGCGCCGGCGGGAGGCACAGAGGGGCCCTCGGCCCTGTTTGGGTTTTGGGGCTTGCGGAGGGAGCGATGCCAAGATAAACAGCAGCATCTGCTGGCACGACACGCTCTCCCCCGGCCAGGGGAGCAACGCGAGCGGAGCCGGGCACGGCAGCGCCCGGCAGCTCCGGAGCCTCGCGCCTCCCTGGGCCAGCTGTGGGTTGTCTTTTTTTTTTTTTTTTTTTTTTCCCTTTTACTGCTGGATTTCCAAGCAGGAAGGCGGTCCAGGAGGCTGCAGCATGCGGGATGAATCCCACGGTCGTGGGGCGCATCGTGCAGCCGCATTGGAGCAAGAGCGGCCGGGGACGAGTGTGCAATCGCATGCAAAAAGGCAACTGCATGGACTGGGCTCTGCTCGGAGCCTGCCCAAATAGGGCCGAAGGGGAGTCACCTGAGTTATTTTGAACTTAGAGTCAATATCTGGAGCAGAATCTGGCTATGCCCATTTGCAGGGGGAAAAAAATTGCAAAAGGAAGAAAACATGATGGTGGTTGGAGACTCTGCAGGTTGCAGTGCTTGGAGTCCCTTTGTGCAGCCTGTAACAAACTTTTTACAATCCTGAAGGAGCTTTCCCTTCGGAAGGGAGGTTGCCTCCAATTGCTGTGGTCGCTTGCGGAGGGCACTGGGTTATAACAATAAATAAAAGCGAACAGAGCTTCTAGAAATGCGAGGAATGTGAAAATGTTTAAATGATTTAGTAGGAGAAAACTTTATTTAAACATTTAATCGAAGAGCAGGCTTTCATCTTTAAGACATTAACGTTTGAACTCTCATCCAAGTTTTTTTTATTTTTTTTTTTTCTTCCCCTCCGAACTTTCCTTGCACTTCATCATACGCAAAGCAAAGCCGGGTTTGCAAAGTGAGCGAACTTCCACTTCCCCCTTCCCTGTTGTTGTTGCCATGGCTTTGAATGCACCTAAAATGCATCAAAGAAGCCGTTTCAGGGGAAAAGAGCAAAACCCGTCATTTCTCTTGTTAGGAAGATGCGCACTTATTTGTAGAATTGTAGCTGGAAAACTCGAAGTCCAAGCAAATCCCGCAGAGTTGCATGGCTTTCCATAAGGAAATCACCCCGGGTGCAGATGTGTCCATCGGCACGGCATCTTTTTTTTCCCAAAGCGAGTGGATATTTGCCCGCTGGGCCGGCAGTGCCCACGGGGCTCCGGAGCATCCGCTCTGCCGGGGCGGCTGCGGAGTCGGCCGCGACGCACTGGGCTTGGTTTCCAACTTGAAGAAAAATCCTGTAATGCTCCCAGGGGAGAATGAAGCTGCCAAGCCCGGAGAAGAGACCGGTTGCAGTTTTGCAAAATGTGCAGAAAATCTAGTGTTGCATTTGCTGCAAGAAGGAAGATCCCAGCGCTTCTATCCTCAGTGCATCGCAGGGCATGGAGCGCATTCCCGAGGGCTCCTGCCGTGTCCGTCCGCAGGGTTCCAACCCTGGGGCCCGCTGGGTGCCACATTAGCCTTGGAAGTGCCGCTGTTTGTGCTGCTGCCGCCCCGCCGGGCTCGGAGGTGGAGATTTACGGTTTCTAAGCACATTGTAAAAGTTTTATAAAGTACCTTAAATATTTACACAATAAGCACGTCTCCACTACGTGTCTAACGGGGCTGTTGATCCTTTAGGCCCCTTGCACTGCTGATAGGTTTTTTTCTTTTTTTTTCTTCATTCTCTGACCTCCAGGAATTTTTTTTTTAACCTGATTGTTTTTAAGCAGACAAACACATGGCAATGCATACACAGGAACCTATAAATAATGTTAATGGCCCGGCTTGTAGCCTCCAGCGCCAGGAAATTTAAAATCAGGACTGCGCGTTGGCCTGTAGGTCACCTAAGGGTGGGAAGAGCCAAGGCTCTGGGCAGGGGCCCTTGGAGTCCTCGAGCCTGTGGGACGTGGGTGGGATGAGGGACATGGATGTGGGGCAGTGGGACCCGGGATGGGTGTCTGTCCCCAAATGGGGAGGTGTAACGGATTCTGCAGGGAGAGGAGGTGGTTGTGCCTGGATTTTCCTTGGAGAACCTCAAACTGCAGGATGGTCCCTTGTGCTCCTTTGACTGTGATCCCTGCTCATGCTCCGAGTCCCTTTGCATCCGGCCTCCTGCAGCACAGAGATGGATTTGACCTACATGAGTGTTGGCAGAGTGCCGGGACCTGGGGAGCCTTGTGCACCCTCATGCTCTGCACTGGGAAGCTCCAGTTTGGAAGCAAAACGCCGTTGCAAAGCGAGCTGCTCGCACCTCCCTCCTGCTCTATTGTAGTCCAGTTCCAGGGAGAGCCCTGCTATCCCGGGAATAACCCGTCACTGTGACTTAAACCGTTAGCATCAATGAGATTGCCCGGATTTCCTTATCCCTGCTGGCATCCTCGGCGGAGCCACCTTCCCGCTCTGCCCAGCTTGGCAATGGCGGGAGGCGGGTGCAGGACGGATGCGCGTTTCGGTGCTCCGAGCTCACTCCAGCGGGATCGGAGCCGGAGGGGCCGCTCCGCCGGGTCCCTCGGCACTGCTAGGGATGCACATTTCTCTCGTGCGAAGCGCGGCGGGCGGATGTTTGGATCGCAGAGGAAATCAGATCGCTCCTTTCTCGGCTCCGTGTACAGCAAACAGCTCTTCAAAATAACTCCAGAGTCCTAAGTGCCAGGAAAAAGAGGGAAGCCAAAACCCTGCAAACAAATAACTGTGTTTTCTGCTGCATTCCCCTCCTGAGCTCCGAGTTTGCACATCGCTCCCGGTTTCTTCCAGTGTTTTTAGTTTAACAAGCAGCTATTTCCAGTGTAAACGGATTAAACACGTGCCAGGTAACCAGTTTTACTGGTCCCTTTTTTTTATTTTTTTTGACTCTGGGTGATTTGCTTGGATTGAGGAGCTTTTTGGAAGGGAAACCCTAATTGTTGCTTGCTGCTTTGGGAAGCTTGGGTCTGGGAGCGCCGCTCCGATGCTGCACTGAGCCGTGTCCCGGCTGCCGTGGCACTCGCCTCTTCGTGCTGCTTCACTCCAGCTCCCCATTGGAAAGAATGGGGAAAAAAAAACACCTTTCCACTAGTTTGGGGCCCAAACGTAAGAGTTTGGAGTGTTCCCTGTGCCTGGCTGGTCTGGGAGCGGCTCCGTGCAGGAAGGGTCCCGCTGGGATCCGCGCTCCTTCCCGTGATGGGGAAGCTCGAGGGCAGGTTGCAATTACTGCAGGCATTGTGGTGCGCCGAGATGGGGAAGGGGGGAGAGCGGGGAATTTTTTTAGGCTTTATTTTATTTTTTCTCTTGGAAATGCAGCCTCTTGCAGTCATGCTGTCACAGTTAAAATAAGGTTTAAATTACAGGGCTGGCTGTGGCTTTTTCCCTTTCTTTCAGAATTTTTGCCAACTTGCAATTTACTTAATGAAATCCTGCTATTTCGTTTAACAGGGATATTTTTTGCAGATGTTGATTTAACCCAGCTTTATAAAATATGTGAACTGTGCAGTTTCTTTCCTATTTTTAACAATTTAAGGATTCTAGCACCGTAACTCGGCAGAATGTCCAACGATGATAGCGGTGTTTGCTTGTACCACGGAAATACAGAGGTTTAGGGATGCGCCGTCCATCCGTCCCATTCCTTGGTCCATCCGGAAGAGGCAGGAGGTTGCAATAAGGAGCCAAAGTAATGCAAAGTAGGAAGCAGGGTGCTTGTTGGAGCCGTTTGGTTAATGCATCTCTGCAAAATACTCGTCAGGGATTTTCCACCGTTATTCTGCTTTTGTGCAGGGTTTTCTTTTGCACACATGTAGCTAATGTAAGATGTGACCTATTCTGAAACAGTGAGAAGGGAAATGAGGCTCTTGTCATTGGCTGACAGTCTGCCTTTCTAATGCACATAACCAGGCATATTTCCCCCAAATACAGCTTGCTTTGGTTTCTAAACACAATTTCCCTCGAGGGGAGAGGGAGAATTTGGTTTTTCTCTTTCAGTGCTCAGCTCTTTCTAAGGCATATGGTCTTGAACTCGTTAGCCATAACGAAGTGTTCACGTGCTCCCTTCTTCTCCCTGCCCTTGATTTATGAAGAGCCCTATCTCTTCTCCTTTCCGTTTTCCTCCTCAGGAGAAAATCATTTATCCTAGCCCTTAATTCTCAGCATTTATAACTCTAGGTTCACAGAAGTGTTTCGTGGAGAGAAGTTGGGGACAGCAAAGTGACAAGTGGGAGCCCTGGCCTGGCCCTTCCTGAAAAGGAGATTTTTAGCTTGGAAATTCGTGCTGCCCTCCAAGGACAAGGCCAGGAGAGGTTGGAGAGTTCGAACCGGAGCGAGTCCTCGCTCTGCTCACGGCGGTGGCCGCTCCGTTAGGGAACACACCAGTGACATTGGCTGCTCCTTGCTGGAGCATCCCCGGCAGCCCGGAGCTTCGGAGCGGGTCCCGGCCATTCCCACACACCACTGATGGAGCTGGAGTATCGGGGCAGCTCGGACTCGTCATGATGTGGCGGGACAAGATGCATCCCACTGAGTGTGCCGGTGTATTTTGGTATTTTCCTTTTTTTTAAAAAAAAAAAAAAAAATCTGTGGTTTTTAGAAATGAAAACAAGTCCTCCTTGGCCTGGGAGGGTAATTAGCATGAGTCACCTCCACTGTGGATGTGCAAAGACATGGTTAGGAGTTTGGGAGATGTTGGTGAAGATGCCCCCGGAGACCCTGGCCGGCCGTGGGGCGTTCCTGTGGATTTGTCAGCGTTACGGCTGCACTGCTGCTCGCTCCCACTGTGCCGGGACGCGGAGGGGCCAGGAGTTGCGTGGCTGCACCCGACGTTGGCCTTCCTGCTCATCAGCACCTTGTAATTAGCTGCTGCCACTAAAGCGTTTGGAAGTTCTCCTGGAAGCCCCTTGGAGAGACAAACCCGTCATTCCCATTGGGATGCTGTCCTGCGGGATCCCTGCGGCACCTCGAGATGCTCTGGTACATGGGAGCGCGCCGGGAGGAAGCGGCTGGAGCGAGCGGCATCGCGGCGGGCGTCCCCCGGCCTCGTTAATTAATAACGAGCGCTGGCGCCGCGCCAGCCCGCGGGATAAAGCGGGGAAGGAAGAGTTGGACCTTGCTAGGGCTAAACGGGAAATCTGCAGTCGAGTGATTTATTGGGTGTTTTCTCCCGGATCCTCGGCATTTCTCTTGAGCACTAGGAATAAAAAGAGATTGAGGATGTGCTTGCTCGGAGGACTGGGAAACTTCCGAGTTCTCCTACACAAAATGGAGGAAAAAGGCTTTTTCACTCCTATTCCTTGTCCCATTCCAGAGCTGAAGGTGCCATTGGAGTTACCCAGGGCCGATTTCCAAAACTGGATGGTGACGCCCTGCAGACGCCACGACCGAGCTCCCCCGGCGCGTATTTTTATTTGAAGGACATAAAAAAGAAATCAGCACAAGCCGATGATTTTGTGGAGCGGTTTCTATTCTGCCGAGAAGATCGTTCCCATCGGAATTCTTGGCATTGCCTGCCCTGCGTTCCCTTTGTTTCCCAGGCTGCCATGGAAATGTCCCCCTTTCCCCCCGGACCTCTCCACGCGCCGACTCCACCGGCGTCCCCTCCGCCTCGCATCGGCTCTGCTACCCACCAGGCCCTTTTCGGAGCTAATTACATTAATTAACCCAGCACAAGTGTTCTCCTGAGTTAATCGTCTCTGGGTTTGCACGTTCAGTCAGCTCCTGGAGGAGCCGAGGAGGAAGAGGAGCAAAGGGTTTTCCAGATGTGTTTTCTATGGATTTGTTTTCCGTCGGATGAGTGAACCGAACTGGCCCTCAGTTTTCCCACAGCGTCAGGCGGGAGGAAAACGTTGGGAGCTGGGCTGGGATGGAGGTGCTGGGACCGTCCCTTGCAGTGACACCCACGGTGCTGGAAGAGCTCTCTGGTTTTAAACCAGGGGCTTTGGCTAGGCTGGATCCCCTAGGAATCCATCGGGAGCCAGCCAATGGCTGTGGGATCCAGGATCATTTCCATAAAGATCTTGTGGGAGGCTGCATATAGATATGTTTTTGCTTCCATTTTCCTGGAGAAGTTGTGCAAGGGCTTGGGAACGTGGCTCTTCCTTCCTCCGCATCCACCCGCTCTGCGGTTTGGGGGTATTTTCCTAGAATAAGGAGATGGCAGCTTGGAGCAGGGACGCGGGTGTCCAGGACCCCAGTGTCACTGAGAAGTTACTTCTTTAGTTGGCTACTACAAATCCATGATGGTGGTGGTGACGTTTTAACTCCAAAGTGCCCAGGTTGGATTCTCTGCAGCTCAGAAAAGCAGCTCGGAGGGGAGGGCCGGGGGCCCAAGCGATGCCTTCCAGCTGCAACTTGTAGGGCTGAGGTATTTTAAGTATATTGGCTTAATGAGAACGATTGTGAGCTTTGCTGGGGCAGATTGACGATTAATTTTTTTTTTTTCCTCTTTGCAGGGCCATAAAAATTCCATTTCTGCTGTGCAAAGTTTTAACCTCTTCCTTGCCCTGCAGCTTGTTTCTAAGGGCATTAATCGGGGATTATTTCAACTCATGGCTCCCTGGTGAACTGTGAAGGGATTTGAGGGGGGACGTGCATGTGCTTTGGGCTGTGCTTTGTATCTGGACCGTGCTTAGTGGCTTGTTCATAGTGACCCATTTATGGATCGAAACCGTGCGCTCGCGTGTTGGGTAGGATAAACCCACTTCTGTCCTGCCCAGGGCTAGAAAAACAAGGAAAAAGAGTGAGCATCTGTCTAATAGTGGAATGAAGCTAAAAGGAAAGGCCGTGGCTCTCTCTGCTGTTGCATGAAGGAGGTGGCTGAGCTGCACAGTCAGAGCAGGTTGTGTTGCCCACGGTGCCGCAGGAAAAGCTGGACCAAGTCATGGGTCTTGAAAATCCCCCTTCATCTCGTTAGCAGCCCCTTGGGACTTTCTAGGTGCCCACGTGCGCGTTGACAGGGCAGGGATTTGTTTTCCCGTGTTGTGCGGGCTCCGTCACGGGATTTCACGAGCAGGACGAGGTTTCCCGTGCCGCAGCAGGCTCGGGAGCCGCGCGGGCGATGCCGAGCGTGAATCAGAGCTGCTTTCATCTGGTGCCTTTTGTGATCTGCCCATGGTGCCCAGCCTTCTTTTAAATACAACATCAATCGGTGGGCTGGGCCCGCGCTGGGTTTGGTTTGGGAAAACGCACTTTTCTTAATGAACCGCTTTGAACTTTGCTGGCACCCGGTGCCGTCGGATCGCAAGCGATGTCCAAGCCCGATCTCCCTGTGCTTCCTGGATCCCCTTGGCTGTGGCAGCGCAGGAGGGCTTCCCGGTACCTCCCGGTACCTCCTGCTTCAGATTCCCCATCGCCCTTTCCCTACCGGCCTTCTAGCTGTCGTCTTCTGGAGCGTTTTGCTCGCTTTTTGGGAGGCTGCTTTCTCAGCGAGAGCTTTTGAAGCCTCCTTTGTCCATGCCCTGAGCCAGAAGTGGGATGGAAAGAAGCCCTTGGCTGCTGTGCGTATGCCCAATCCATAAATTGCATGGAAGTCACCTTCATGGAGTGTCCAGCCATGACTGGTCACGTCCTCCAGGCAGAAGCCTGGAGGCTTCAGGACCCTGCCAAGGTCCAAATGCAGCCCAGGTCCTGTAAACTGGCACAGTATCATCAGTGGTGGCACCTCTTGGGGTGCCCTTCTCCTCCTGCTTGAGTGTCACTCTTCTGGGGACGTTCATTTGCAACCAACTGTGGTGAATACCCGTTTAAAATGTACATTGCATGTGCAGTTAGAGAGGGCTTTGTTTGGGTGGGATTTGTGTTGATCCTCTCAGCTGGGTTCACAGTTTCTGTAAAGACTGCAGAAGTCCTGTAAAGAGGTTCTGAAACTTTCTGTCCCCGGGTTCCTTGGAGTTTCTATTCTCAGTGGAGATCTCGGTATGTCCTACTGGGACTTGTCTGCTTATTTAGTCCTATTTAAAATTAAATTTGAATCTTCTCTTCCTTCCCTAAAACATGATACTCCCATGCCTGGTGCTTTGCAAGGCGTCGTGACAGACTTTGGGAAGAGCTGAGCCCAGTGGGCAGCGCTGGATGATGATGGATACGACAAACTCATCCCACAGTTGCGGATGAAGTCATGGCAAGCCATGTTGCTCCTCTACCTCCTTGTCATCCAGGGCCAGACGGTGCCTTCGAGGTGGCTGAGAACATGTAGGTTATTGGCCAGAGAACAAGAAAGGAAGACAAATCTTTACGTTTACTGTTTCATTTTGTTGCTAGAAGTGAGTGGCGTTGGGATGAACTTGGTTTAAGGGACTCCTTGAGCTGTCCCCAGCCCTCTAGGAGGGTGGTGGGGCAGATTTCGGTGAGCTGGGGTTGACTTGTGGCTTTAGCAACCAAATTCCCTGGGGTGGGAGGCTCCTGTTCGGGGTGCAGCGTCTCAGCAAACGCTGTCATGGGACTGCGCAGGATGGGGCTTCCTTAGAATGATTTTCTTAGTTGAACAGGAACTTGCGCTTCCGCCTCAAGGCTGGACAGGGAACTTGGAGCAGCCTCTGCTTGCGCATGGACAGACCCCAGGTGGATGCAGCAATTCGGGGCTGACGAGGGATTGCGGCCGGAGAGCAGCTGGGATGTCTGTTTGGGCTGTGAGCTAGTTAGAAGCAGATTTTAAA
This sequence comes from Nothocercus julius, assembly GCA_013398735.1. Classification (NCBI taxonomy): domain Eukaryota; kingdom Metazoa; phylum Chordata; class Aves; order Tinamiformes; family Tinamidae; genus Nothocercus; species Nothocercus julius. The sequence goes on along the minus strand of VZSV01000075.1, from coordinate 801,620 downwards.
TTCACTCTATTTTTGTGTGCATGCAGGAGCTGCAGTTGCAGAAGACAGATCTCTTTGTTAATGTGCAAAACTGAACTAAAACGGGTTAGCATCAGTGCAAAAGCAAAGGGTTTCCTACCGATGAGGCAGAGAGGGCACTTGCTGCCCTCTCAGGCTTGCTAGCATGCTATGGGCACGCGGGGAGCATGCCGTGTTTGCCGTGTTGTGCTGTTCTCCTTGCACTGCCGCGGCCGATCCTGGCCGTGCGGCAGGAAAGCTGCCCATGGAGGATGTGACGGGGCACCAGAGCCCCGCTGGGGTCGCGCCGTGACACGCTCAGGCTGGGTGTGTGAGCGCCTGCCTCAGAGGCCACAGCCCTTGTAGCCTCTGGGAGAAAAACATACAAAATCCGCAGCGTTTGTGGTGATGAGAAGCAGGAGGTGATGATGCTAAAGTTGGAGGATTCTCCTGGTTGGTAGAGCTGTGGATGCTGCCTGCAAAAGCAGCCGAGCTGTGAGTTCCTGTGCTCCATCTCGAGGCATCAGAAATACCCCAGGAGCTCGAAATGGGCTCCTGGCTGTCCATAGCCCTCCCTGAACGTCATTCCTGGAAAGAAAAGCCCCTTCTTGTTGTTCTTGAGGAGGATCCGAGGTTTTACATGAGAACGTGTGCAGTTTGCAGAAAACACTGCCCGGTGGCACAAAGCATCTTCTCAGATTGCATGTTCCCCGGGGGAGCAGCTGAGTCCCCGTCCAAAGACCGTTCACAGCAGAGGTGCTGTCGGCTCTTCTGTGAGTGGCTCGTGGACATCCCCTCTGCTTCAGCTCAGCGGGCGGTTGCCTTTGAAAATCAGGGTGCAGCCAAAGTCCCTTCTGTCTTCGGATGTCGGTTGGGTTGATGAACCGTAGCTGGTCCTGCAGGTTATGCCGGGGGCTTCTGCGTATCTCCATCAGCGTGAGCAGCGCGGCAGGGTGATGCGAGTCCCTTCCTTTGAGGCCATGTGTCGTCTTGCGTTGAAGCAGTGATTTGGGTGCTGCAGCCCAACGGCGCCGTGGGCGATGTGTGTGACACACAACGGCCCCGCGTGCCCTTCGTGCTTGGAGTTGGTCACCTTGGGCATGGGAGCAGCAGTCCCCGAGGCTGCAGGGGCCAGCGGCTGCCCTCGAGGTGCTTGTGCCCATGTACAGGGCACCCTGTACCCTCCCAAGGACGGTTTGAGATCCCCAGGAACCCAGCGGTTGGGTGGCTGGATGGGTGATTGGCCTCGCGTTGACTTCCATGGTGACATCTGCCATAAGCGTTTGAATGGAAGTTTCATTCGTGTGTGCTTAGAGCTGGTGGTGGCAATAGTTGTGTTTTCACGTTGACCCTACGTCCTTTTCTCCAAGCCCTGACCGTGTCTGTGCTGTTCCCTGCAGATGCCAGCACGTCACCCGATGCCGTGAAAAGGAGCCACTGGTGCAACGTGGCCTACTGGGAGCACCGGACTCGCGTTGGCCGCCTCTACACGGTGTACGAACAGTCTGTCAGTATATTTTATGACCTACCTCAAGGAAACGGCTTCTGCCTCGGACAGCTAAACCTGGAAAACAGGAGCGAGACTGTGAGAAGGACTCGAAGTAAAATCGGCTACGGGATTTTGCTGAGCAAAGAGCCGGATGGCGTGTGGGCCTACAACCGCAGCGAGCACCCCATCTTCGTCAACTCCCCGACACTGGACATCCCCAACTGTAGGACTCTGATCGTGCGCAAGGTGATGCCTGGCTATTCCATCAAAGTGTTCGACTACGAGAAGTCCTGCCTCCTGCAGCACGCCAGCGACCTGGACTACGCCGACGGGCCCTACGACCCCAACAGCGTGCGCATCAGCTTCGCCAAGGGCTGGGGGCCCTGCTACTCGAGACAGTTCATCACGTCCTGTCCTTGTTGGCTGGAGATTTTACTCAGTAACAACCGATAACAGTCTGCCTCCGGAGAAAGGAAAACAGAAAAAAAAAGACAAAAAAAAAAGAGACACAGACTATCCCAAATATCATCTACCTAGATTTAATATAAAGTTTTATATATTATATGAAAATATATATTATACTTGTAATTATGGAGTCATTTTTACAATGTAATTATTTATGTATGGTGCAATGTGTATATGGACAAAAAACAGAAAATGCACTTTGGCTTATATAATTCTTTCAATACAGATTTCTTTTTAGAAAGAAAAAAATTATACAGCAAAAATAGGAGAAAGCCCTAATTTTGATGTATGTTTTTTTTTTTTTAATATTATTAATACCCAGACAAAAAGCTAATACCAGTCACTCATTGATAATAAAGTATTCGCATTATTGGGGGGGGGTTTAGTTGTCTTTTTTGGGGGGAGGATTCCTTTTTTTTTTCTTCCTTTTTTTTTTCTTTTTCCCCCTCTTTGTAAGTGCTCAGCAGTGTCTGCTGCATGTCCTGCCATTTCCTGGGGACAGCAATCCCAGCACTAATACTTGGCATTGTGAGGTTTCGTGCACATTACAGGTGTTGGTGTCAGGGGATGGTGGGAGAGAGTGTCGCAGGTGTTTAAGGCAGTTTGGGGGAATTTTATGGATTATTGTTCCTTGTGTCCCTGTTGGTTTAGGTTTGGGATGTTTTGCTGTGCTATTATCATGGAGATGATTAAAAAGCCGCTTTTATTTTAGGTAATTTTAGTACCCAGATGGGGTTGGCCAATCACATCTTTGTTTTAACATGACCAGCCAAAAGCCCATCTGCCCGTTGCTGCTCTGTGCTTTGCTCCGCTCTTTTCCTGGCATTTTCCCCCACCATCCAAAGGCTTTGGAGTCCGACCCGGGGAGGGATGTCTGTCTGCTCCTCCGAGCCGTCCATCCTCCCGTGGCCTCCTCCAGCAGCACCGTGACTCTTATCCCATTCTCCTGGTTTCTGAGGACAAAGGGCCAAGGGTGGATATTCCCTTGGGATTTTGTACTATTGCAAGTAATTCCAAGCCCTCCACTCTGTTTCATATTTAGTGTTAAAAACTGTGCGGCCAAGGGCAGGGCACGCACGAAAAGCACGAGGGGAACTTCTAATGCATCCCAGTCTCTCTCTTAAGCTGTCAAGTGTTTTCTGAGGTCTCTTGCTGGAAGGATGGGGACAGGAAGGTGCCATCCTGGGTGCCTGCGGTGTGCAAGTCCAGGCGGAGCCGTGGAAGACGCGAGGCCAGCCCGCCTTTCCTGACTACGCCAAGGAAAGTTCTCAGCGTGGTAAGAAAGGATGGGTTGATGAGCCCTAATCTATTCCCAGCATTTTCTTTATGAGTTGTGTTTCATTCAGGTCTGGCTCATACACCCGAAAGGGTTTCCCTGGCCTGAAGCTTGAGGGTTAACTTTCAGGCTCCCATTGGGCAACTGCCAATTTTGCTTAATTTTTCTTGTTTCTTTTATTCCTCATCCACTTTCCCTAGAATAAATTTAGAGTTTTATTTCAGTTGACAGGCTTTAAGGGGAATAGAAAAGATTTTATGAAGAAGCTGTGAAAGGAGACATCAAGTCTTCTCTTCCACCTCATTTTCTCTACTTGAATAGTGGCGTCTAATCATTTCAAGGACACTGAAGAAGCTTTTAGGACACTGTGAAGAAGCTTTTAGGCTAGCGAAGGCCTCACTGCAGCCTTGCAAAGCTCCAAGCTCAGGTTTGCAGCTGAGATGAAGGGCCACGAGCCACTTTGCCAAATCCCCTTTTAATGAAGCCGGAACAAAAGATGCGAGAAGCATTCAAAACGCTAAGCTCCAGCAAAGCGCCGGCGCTGCCTCCTTGCAGCGCTCCTTGCTTTGAGCAGGCGCTGCGATGCACCGGGCCGGGCAATGCAAACTGCGGCGCTTGCTGCTGCAGAGCCCCACAGTGCGGGATTTCCAGTGCTTGCAAGGATGCTGCTGTCTCCCGAGAAGCCAACTCGTCCTTCTGCAGCAAACATCCAGCTGGGAGCGAGTCCTGGCACAGGGTGCTTCCTTGCTTAGCGGCTCCCGGGGGAGATTTCCTTCCCTGGGATGGGACAGAGCGTTCCCAGCTAACGCGTTTGCAGGAGAGGGTGATGCAAGGCTGGTGACACAAGGTGTTCTCAGGCAGCGCCCGCTCAGACCACGGGCTTGAGAAATTTCCTTGTCAGCCGTGGATAAGATCAGGGAGGAACGAATGGTCTGACCGGCTCTGTGGGTCATTGGCGGAGGTGGTGGGACGCGGACCTGTTCCAGCCCGGACTCGCTGGGCGCCTTCATCTGATGGTACCAAAGAACTCGTGCAGGGGCAGATGGTTCCTCACAGTGTTACCTTGGGGTGACCAGGAGGAACACTGAGCCTGAGTAACTTTTGCTTGAAGTTCCCAGCGCTAAATACATGCGGATCCCACTGGTGTGGAAGCCCTGAACTAATCCCAGAACTGGACCTCCTTCTGAGTTTGGGTTATGGAGTGTGTTGAGTTGGCAGGGTCCTCTTAGCAATGCTGCAGTTAAAGAGGTGAAGCTAAAAGATAGAAAGCTAAAAATACCTCTGTGGCAAAGCTTTGAACACAATTCTGCAGTGGCTGGTAGTCCTTAGCCTGCAATCCTCCTTTTCAGGGTTTTATCTCTACAGTAAAAATTCCAGGGAACATTTTCAAGGCATAATTGGAAGTTGAATATTCCCTCCCCACCCCCAATACATGCAGTCTGGCAAGGGAAAAAAAATCACTTCACTTTGGAATATGAGAATGAATTAGAGGTTTCTGCCTCAGCACGTTATGTGATGCTGTTTGACTTGGTAAATAATGAAAAGTCCAAAGTTCTTCACGTGGGATATGTATTAACATTCTTAACAAAGCAACAGAGCCTGGATAATCTTTATGGGGATCAATATCCTTGGGGGACCGAGTTGGAAGTGGGGGTATGGGGGTGTGCTACACGGGCACTGACTACGTGTTTCTTGGGGGGTTTGAGCCTTTGCGCTGGTGAAGGGCACGGACGGTAGCTGTGCTGGCCTCTGAGCACCCTGGCTGGCTTTGAGGCAGAGCTTTTGTAGGGAACCAGGAAAACCTCCAGGAGACGCATTCACCAGTGGAGCAGCCCAGCCCCGTTTCCTATCAATAACTTCTTTCGCTTTCCTCCAAGGCCTTATTTTCCTCCTGGTGAAGAAGCATTTCTTGCTGCTTCGTGGGTAAGCCTGCCTGTATTCCTGACTTATGAATGTGCTGGTGCAATGCACAAAGTAGCATCTGTAGTGTACACACTGTGGGAACAGCCCAAAATTGCTCTGAAACTCCACTGGCTTGCAATTATATTGGATTCTATTAAATTAAAACACATAGCACATATATTACACAATAAACCACAGCTATTTCATGGATCAAATTAAGTTTTATTTGGGCAAATTACAACCTTTCTTACAGTTGGGCCTTTGTGAAACCATTCCTTTTTAATAAAAGCAGGCATTTTTGGCAAATGCTCTTAAAGTGTGCATTCCTAATAATTGCATGTGACCGTGCTGTTCTTTCTGGGATCTATGTAGCTCATTATCTGCTATTTAGGATAGGTTCGAGTGAGTAGTATCTTCCCTTTCCTCCTCCCCCACGCCCCCCTTCTGCTGGGATTTCTTATTGCTTTCCGTTTTTATTAGTTTGGCTGTGGAAATCGGCACAGAGAGAGAAAAAAAAAGCTCTTCTCGTTAAAAGCCGGAGCGCATTTCCCGGAATCGTGGGGGTAACGTGACTCTCCGCACCCTTCGGCCCCGGCCGTGGGGCCCCCCGAGAGCAAAGGGACTCGGGGGGACCCGAGCGGGGAAAGGAGTGTGGAAACGTCCCCACGGGTCCTGGATGGGGCACGTTGGGCAGAACGTGGCCCTTTGGTGCCTCCGGGGCATCGCTGCCGGCCGGGAAGCTCTTGGCGCCAGCGGAGGCACCGGGATTGGGTTGGAGGTGCCAGCGGGTCTCATCAAAGGACTGCGCGCGACGTTGGATATTTTGGGAGATGGCTGATCCTCATGTGGGTTTTGCCGAAGTTGGGCAAATGCTTCCCAACCACTTGGGCTGGGAGCAGAGAGGTGGCTGGGGTGACCACGCTCCATGTTTCCGTAGGAATCCAGGTTAAAAGAAACCAGACTGGCTTTTCTTCACTCTTGAGAAACACCGCTAAGCTGTTTTTCCTGACTCTTGTTTTCCGTTGGCTCGAGGGCAGGGATTACAGCTCTGCTAGCTTCTGGGAATCATTTTTCTCACAGTATTTTGAGCCTGGACCAGGAAATAGAGGAAATGTCCCAAGTGCGGTCTTCCTTGGGCATCGTCCAGTGCTGTCTTCGGACCAGTGAGATCCAGGTAAACAGCGGATCAGCATCCAAGCTTTTCAGTTCTTGAATACACAAAACAAGACTGATGCAACTCTTTGGTCCTTTATATACAGCAGTGCTCCTATGCAGACTTTCTTCTGGCATGCCTCACCAAGCCGGGCTGGTGCAGCACACGTTCTTCACTCAGTATCTGTCAAGCGAAAAGCTATACTCGGATTTTTGCTTGTTACTCCGTGGTATTCCCCGGATCTGTGCAGGGATGCACTATTTGCAAATCCGTCCCAACACGGTCATTCCCCAGCGTGTGTTTTATGAGGGGCTGAGCGAGGACAGGCTCGTGGCCATGGAGGCTCTTGCTGCCAAGCGAGCGGTCACAGTGCAGCTCCCTTTGCCTCTGCACTTGCCCCATTCTGGGCTGTCACCAGCGAGGGCTGCAGTGTCCCTGATGCACGGACAGTTTATCTCAGTGTATTTCCTATCTCTCTGCACCATTTCTTTTTTTTTTTTTTTTTTCTTGTGAAATGGGGGATCTGGTGCAGGAGGGCAGGATGTTGGCCGAGTCCTGGTTTGGTTTGGGCACTGCAATGCTGGGCTCGTATGGATGGCTCATAACACGGACATCTCATAGCGTGGAGGCCTGGTAGCGTGTCCGACATGCGTGCGAGGGTGCGTGGCAGCCCTTTAGCTTGGGCTGAAGCAACATTTCTTGTTGTCGGTGTGAAAGTCTTTGAAAGCAGCTGTCCCAGCCCATTGCATAACACTTCAAGGCCTTTAGTTACAGTTCCCCAAATCCTTCTGGGCTCTATTGTGGCAAGATCAAGAACTATTACTTAGCCTCCCAAATCGCAGCCACCCTTCATCCCCCGGGGCAGTGGAGGTGCCGTTGTCCCCCACTCTTTGCCAAGATCTACAGCCCCAGGGCTGTTTGTAGTGGCCACTGGGGAGAGCAGGTCTACCTGCCTGCCCTGGTGCAGACCACGTTCTGCAGCAAGGAACAGCCTCCCGCTTCCCCACTGCCAGCCCGTCCTGGCGACGGCCCCTTTCCGCCCCGGAGAGCCGCCGCATCCCATTTACTGCTCGCCCTCTGGCCGGGCGTCTTGCCTGGATAAACAAGGCTTGTGTCTTCGCTGGAGACCGGATGAAGGATCCTCCGAGTTAATTGCTTCCCCATTGTTTTACGATCGCCTTCAAGTGTTTGCTCGGAGGTTATTATCTGCCTGCTCTGGAGCTTCCCTGCTTTTTCCTGCCCGGTAATCTGGGAAGGAGGAGGTGGGTGCGGATTCAGGGGCATCGCGAGGCACCGTGGCCATGTGCGGTGCCCTCGCCCGCCGGGTTTGCTGCTACCCTGCTGGCTCTGGGGGCAGGCAGTGTCCTCAGGAGCCCCATGGAGGTGGGCATGGACCAGCAACGGCGGAAAGGGAAGAGGAAATGGGATTAGTCTCTGCACAAGAGACTCCCAGTGCTGCCTTGATTTTTATGCTTTTTTTTTTTCTTTTAGCTTAAATAATAAATTCAAAGCAGCTCTCTGACCCATTGACTGCTCAAAGATAAGGCCTGGGTGGGGTTCCCGGCCATGCAGGGTGCTACTGCAGGTCAGAAGACTGCAGCACTTCCTGCATCGCTGGGAATGGTGCTGGGGCAGGACAAGGTGGCACCAGAGCGGTCCCCAAGGGCTGTGTAGCCGCAGAGCGTTGGTTACCAGCGTAACTCACCTCTTGCCTACGTGCATGAAATGAGGTGACCTAGTTGATGATGGGAGGTGATGGGCACTCCATCGCTGACAAAAACCCCTGGAAGAAAACACAGGCTGGACGGAAAAGGAAGGCAAGAGCTCCCAGTATTTTGGAGCATCAAGTTTCAAGTGGTGCCGACCCCCCTGCTCCAGTCTCCTGTAGCTTCAGCACAGACGGATCATCTGCTGAGGAGGCCAAGAGGTTTTCAAGGTGCTTCTGGCTGCAGCTTGTCCCCAGTTTTTCACCCAAGGTCTGTGGCCTCTAGCATCTTGCAGGTCGGGTTGTATTTCTCCAGTATCCTGGTGAGCCGCAAGTGGTCCATGTTGGGATGCAGCGCTAGGCATTGGGTCCAAGGCGCTGCCGCAGCACGTGGGGAGCTGCGACTGGGAACGAGCTTGGCCCTGGCTAAAGAGCAGCATGTGAAACGTGTGCTGAGCATGCACCGTGCCTCCTCCCGTGCAGCCGGGATATCTGACACTCCGTTGGATGTGACTGTGGAACACGAATTGAAACCACAAGTCTTCTCTGCAGAGCAGGCGCGATAACTGCAAGGCGAGGAGTGTTCCCTCGCGAAGCCCGCGGGCGCCCAGGGCGAAGTGGGAGATGAAACCCTCAGTACCCTCTGGAATCCACCCTCCTTTTGCTTTTCCTTCCAAAACAACATAATTAAAAAGGGAAATAAGCATCACGGCACTGTTAGTTTGGAAGGTCTCACAGGCCGAGCTTGGGCATGCAGAGCTCCACTGAGCCGGTGCTGAGTGCTCTTAACAGTTAATTATTACCCAAATGGTGTCTGAGTTAGTCTGAAAGGATTGAAGAATTATGAAACTGTAACAAGGGAGGCCCATTCTTGGCAAAGGCTGAAGTGATCCAAATGCTGGGGAATTCAGCATGTTTTTCCCTTTCTTCTTAAGACTTTGCAAGCCAGCGATGGTCCAGCTCTCACGAGGTGGATTGAACGGGCCCATCAATCCAGGAAGCTGATGCTCTAGTGGCTTTTGGTCGTTCTTTTCTGTCAGATCAGCTGTTTAAAACCAGGTTAAGTTGATAATTAACCTATTGTTATTTTTTAGAAAACTTCCAGGAGCGTGGAATTTTGGACAAGATGTCTTGGCGTTGGATCTGAGAAAGAAGCCTTCTCCAGGACGGCGTGCTTGGGCCTGCGTGGTGGAGCTGGGCACAGGCGGGACCTTCCGTGGGGATGTGGCACGTAGTTGGGGTGTTTGTCTCACTCTACTCTGCGCAGACCTTTGCGTGCTCTTTGGCCTCAGATGTGCTTTCAGGTGGAAGGTGTCTATTTTGCTACAGAATTTTCTTTCTTCTTTTGCCTTGGAAGATCAAAAAAAAAAAGTTGAAACAACACACTGGGGGTTTTGGCTGAAACATCTTAGTTTTTCCACTGAAAATATGAATGCTGCAGAACCCTTCTTTCTCTCATATTCAAACCATGTGTAGTCCATGTCTTGTCTCTTTGGGAACTTGACTTGTCTGCTCCTGCCTGTGGAAATCTTCAAGAGGTCTCTGCCTGACTTTAGGTCTTAGACATCTCTGCAATAACTGTTGAGGTTCATCTTCCTTCTAACAGGATTCAAGTCCCAAATCTCATAGACTATGGACTCATCGTAATCTTGGGTAGAGTCTGTTCTTTGGTTGTTCAACACTGAGCAGAGCAGCCCTGCTGCTCCATGACACGATGCCTCCAGCCTCTTTCGCTCCTTAGTGATTCCCTGGTGTCACATCCGGCCTTGGAGACCCACCAGAGAGTCCTTCCCCTGGCAGGAAGGGTGGCAGGGCACCAGCTTCCCTGAGATCTGCAGCCATCCTCTGCTGAGGAAGGTCAGGTTGGCCCCTGCCTTCCAAAGCTCTTTGTTGTGGTGGCTCAGGGCTATGAGTCTGCAGTCTAGTAAGTGCTGCTACCCCATCATTGCAAAAGGTCCACACTAATGAAAAAATAGTCCCAAGCACTGATCTCTTAGATTAATCTATCAAACACCATTTTGGACGGTTTTGTAGTTGTTTTTTTTTTGTCTCAAAATCAGTTTGCTCTTCCTTGCCTCTTGCCGAGTTTGAGGGCATCGCCAAGCACATCTTGCGCCTCGGGCTGTGGGGATACGCTTGCTGCAGGAGCCTCCCCTTCCCCAGGGGCGACGGGGTGCCCCAGGGCCTGCCAGGGCCACGAGGCACGCCGAAGTGCTAAGTCAACATTTAATTGCGTTTTCAAGGAAAAAGGCAAGACTTTAAGGACTTACGAATGGATAAAATTGGAAATGGGTGCATGGTCCCATTGGCCTAGACATCCTTTGGTGACTCTTGGTTTCTAGTGTGGCTCCCTGAGCTGGTAGAACAGCCCAGCCTACTTTGAAGGAGGAGGCTCCTTCCAAGTGACGATTTCTTGAGGCTGACATTAAGCCTGCCGGGTCCGTGGGAACGTCTTTGGTGAACGAATCTTGGGGGGGTTTATGTCTTTCTTCTAAAAGGTCCCTCATTTTAGCTGCTGCCCTTGCAGCATTTCAAGGACCGGTTGCATGTAGCTGGTCCGTAAGGCTGCTCTGCTGTGCTCAAAATGGGTCCCGGCAGGAAAGTCCCCACTGAGTTGTCTTTCTGATGTGACTAACAGCACAAGAGTACCCCTCTTGTCGTTGTTTCTAGTATTTCATAAGGGCTGATCCTCCCCTCCTCCTTGCTGGCTGCGTGAATGATCCCAGGATCTCTGCCCTGCTCCAGACGGTGACTGGTAGGAGCCGTTACCATCACTGAGCTGAGGTACTTCTAAGTGTTCTGCTGATTTCTCGCGGGACACACAGTCCTAGTAAGACTGCCCGGGATGCACGGAGCAGAGCCTCTTTGGTAAGCCAGGGAGCATGTTCCTTGGAAAACGTCTTGGACATCTGGAGTCTGCCGTGTGTTATGATACTCACCGATAGGAATAAAGGGTTCCTGGGGTGCCACAGTGCACTGGAAGCCTTCTGGTCCTGAGGTTGAAGACAAACTCTATGAAAGATTTGAGGTTGAAGGTACCATCTAGGGAAGGAGACAAGATCCTCCTGTGTCTCCTGCAGCAGAGACACTGTCCTGCAACCTGGGATTTCTTCTGTGTCCTTACTACCTCTGCCATGCCTGTCCCCTCTGAGAACAGAGGACAGCGTCTTCTGAAGCCTAATGGAATGTAGGTCAGTCATCTTCATCTCCACTGGAGAGGATGGGTACAGTAAACTTTTTAAGTAAAATTCATCAAAAAACTGCCAGAATCTTTTTTTTTTTTTTTTTTTGATTTGCAGAGAGAAATGGAAGCGCTGAAAGAGCTAATTCTGGAGACATGATAATCTTATTGCTATGCTTTCTCCATACATTCAAAATGTATGTTGCATTTTAGAATATGGAATAGAATATTTCAAAAATCATGAAGAAACTAGTCAGGTTAGTCTGAAAAACCCTCCGTTTGGCACTTTCCAGCTATTGCTCAGTTTTGTAGCTTGTCCTAACTCTGCCAGGTCAACATTTTCTGATGGGGAACAATTCTCACAAATGGTATTTTGCCCAGCTGTGAAGGCACCGGGTTCTGCTGGCACCATAGGGGGATCCCTCAGCCAAGGGTCGCGAGCCCGGCCGTGGAGACCCTGCTCTCCCACGGTGATGGGGTGGTTCCGAGCGTCTGAGCAGCTTCCCTTGCGTTCCTTTGCATTCCCGGTGTTGCTCCTAGCTGGAGCACCCCTGTGAGCAATACAGCCCGTCCAAGGTCAGCGTCCCCACCTTGGGGTCCTTAATTAAGTGCTAGGCCCTCGGTAACGAGTCATTTGTGCCAAGGCACGTGCGGTGGTGGAAGCAGGCAGAGGTTGCAGGGATCGCTGCTCGAGTTGCTTCTTCGTTTAAAACAGTGGGGCGAAAACATCAAAATCACCCTTCTGCCCCTGAATCACCCTGCCTCCCCCTCTTGCCTCAAAGAGGCATTAAGACATGATGGGGATGGGACCGTTTTTATGCAGAAATCAACTTTAAAGGATTATTTCTGCCAAGACAGTGACCCCTTGTGGATTTTTACAAATGTCTATGTATCTTATTTTGTCTTCTAAAGGCAAAAAACCTCATTGCAGACCTTTGCTTTGTCCCCTGCAATCCAGAGCTATCAGAAGATTTATTGTTAAACGGAGGCTCCAGGGTGATTTATGAAATTACAGCTGAGCTGTATTGTGCACCGGTTACAAATTGCAAAGATATTCCATGGGACGTAAGCTCCAACGAGCGCTGGATATATGGCACTACGGGGAAAAGGGGAGCTTAAAGGCAGCTGGTCAACTGTAACAGCTACAGCCACTTTTCTTTGATGAGAAGATGATATACATCTGGGTTTAATACAAAACACGATGGACTGACACCGCGTTTCGGAATATCTTATACACACTGGATAGCTGTTTTCCATAGCTGTTGTGCCACTTTAATCGAGTGATATTCCTTTTTTTCCTGTTGTTTCTCCATATTCTAGCTTCTTTGCATCCGGCTCTCTCAAAAGCTGTGGATCGTTTCCCACCGGTTTCTGGATGAAGGGTTTCTCCCCGCTCGTTTTGAATGTATGCTGTGAGTGCTGGAGCTTGAAAATGCCGATGTTGCGGTACCATATGTGGAATCACTGAGCTAAATTGGCTACCTATAAATACACCCCAGATGTTGGTAGGGAAAAGGAAACTGGAACACATTATCAGGAAGGATGTGTCTTCTTTGGCGTAAATCCCTCCCACGGAGACCCCTTCTCTAGCTGTTGATGATTGCACTTCTCCAGGAAAAGCCATCTGAGAGCTCTATAGCATTGGGTTCACTCCGGGGTGTGTGATATACATTAAGGACACCTCTTGCAACCTTCCAGACAGAAGGAAGTACCACCGAGCCAGGTGCTGTTAGTCGTAATGCAGCGTAGTTACTCTGAAGAGGAGCCCAGTGGAGCCAGACTGAGTGGCAACACCTGCTCTAAAGTCTTCTGCCATCCACAAGTGCATATAGTGGTCAGGATTTGGTGACCCATGAGTGGGAGTAATTTGTGAATTGTCTCCTCTGCCTGAAATTCTCCATGAACAGATTGCTGCTGTCTTGAACTGAAGTATTTGAAACTGAGATTTCTGCATGAACAATCCCATGCTTCAGCTTGTTAGTAGGTCATGGCACTTTTAACTCTTGACGGGGTAGCAGATGGTTGAGCGCTAATTTTGCTCTTCAGACTAGGTGAGTTTCTTAAATCTTCACAACAGAAGTTGGGGCTAATGGCAAGCCTAGCATTTTCTAGCATTTTTGGTTTAAATGGAATGTTAAGAATAACTAATCCTAGCATAAACCCTCTTCTAGTATATAATCCAGCAGAAAGTGTGACTGCAAATGCAAACATTTTGGGGAAGTAGCTATAAACAACCATTTTTAATAGAAATCATGTTTTTTTAGTAGTTAATTTCAGAGGTACTTGTGTTCTTTCAAGAATCCGACTCCTCACCATGCAGTTTCACACTGATAAGGGAATAGACTGAAGTTTTTTGTATCTCTAGTAGCCACAGCTTTAGTTAACATAATCTTCCAAGCTTAGCTCCTTGTCCTTGGGCTTAAACTAGCTGTGGTTGTGGTGGAGTCACCCTGGTGCAGAGATGTGGCTTGCAGGCTGCAAAGGGGTTTCCAGGACAAGGGTCACCTGGAGACTGCAAGAATGTCCTCATTTGTCCCCCTTATTGTACCCATCTCCATAGATTACTCTTGCGAACCTTCAGTGGGGAAATGATTGGCAGCAAACAAGTCCTTTAGGGTTGCAAGCCCCAGTAGTAGGAACACCCTGTCCCTCTGCCCTGGAGAAGCCAGGAATTATAATACTCATCCTTGTAGTCTCAGTCATGGGTTTCTCCAGTCCAACTCTGGGAGCTGCTAGGAATATCTGTGCTTTCTTTATCTACTTCATGGGCCAAGCTCTAGATGGCAAAGTCCTTACCCTGCACAGCTGGTAGGGTGCGGGATGCCCAGAGCATGTGGCTGGCGCTCGTTCCAAGCCAGGGTACTCCAGCTCCCGGGAGACCCCATTTCCGTCATTGTTTTAGGACTCTCCAGCCCCCAAATGAGCTTTGACTTCCAGCAGCTTGGCCCCTGGAACACCAAGGCGGTTTGGCCTCGGAGAGGTGTTGTGGGGACGATGGAGCGTTAACTATAAATTTCTGCAACACCAAGGAATTCTGGCTAAGCCGCGTTGTTCTAGCAGGGTTACGAAATACTTGCATGGCTTTCTCTGAGATACTAATTAGGGATGGACAAACCAGAGGGAAGAAAATAAGAAGTCCCTCTGCACTCTTTCTTGGGGTTACCGAAAGTTCAGCTGACTTTCTTCCTCTCCCATGCTTTTCCCTTCTGCGGAGGCTCCTCTGCTCCAGGTTCCTGCAGGCTCTGGATTGGGAGCTGCCAAAGTCCTAAGGGAGGCTGGAGCTGCAGAGTTTGCAGACCAAGCCAAAGCAGGATGGTAGCCCAAATCAGCCGTGTGCCTGCTCCAGGCAGGGCCACACACTCCAGCGTACGGCTCGGAGCTGTCTCGGTGAGACCCCGAACAGCGTGAATAAACCGAGGCTGTGTAGCATAACCTGCAAATGCCTGGATGCTGCCGGAGGTCACACCTAAGTCTTATTCCCACTTTACAGGTGTGGATGCTCAGAGCGGGGAAGGATCCTTCGGCATCTGCCTGTGCTCGTGGGGTCCAGTCTGTGGGTGCTCCCCAGCCTGGTAGAGCTGGGTGCCCTGGAGCAGCTCCACCTGGGAAGCCCATCCCAGCCCTGCCACTTCCTCGTGCATCCCTCTTTTTCCTACAGCCTTTACTCAGACAGCATAGCCAACACTGGCAAATCCATTCTGTGCTGCTGAGGGTCTCACGCCTTGCAGCTCATTGAATGCATAACAAAAATGGTTTTTTTTTTTCCCCTTCTTTTTTCTCCTTTTTTTTTAAGGCAGTATGAGTAAATCACCGTGCATCCATGCACGTGTCGCTATGCTCTGCTTATCTTGTTTGCAACAAGACCCTGCTTCCAGCAGTCTTTCTACAGACCTCCCCAACATAGTGTGCTCTGCAGTGCTGAGCTCGACCCCGCATGTATTAAACCCTTGTGATCTGGCTAATGAAGCTCTGTATCTAGTGCAAAATTCCTCTAATGCATTAGGAAATAGTTGTAATTTTTCTTTGGCACTGCACTCTGCATTTGATAAGGAATTGCTTTTGGCCAAAAGCTCTGCCAAGATTTTACTGCTTGTTACAGAGCTAAATATGTGACATTGCAACACATGTAATTGGGATAATTTAGCACCCCATTAACAGTATGCAGGAATGGCTTCTTCTCATGCTGTTGTTTTGGTATACTTTTTATAAACCTTGTGCTCTTTGGGGAGAATATTTTCTAGCAATGAACAGACCTGTTATGCATTAAAGTAACTCATACTGGAGCACTGAGCAGAAACTTTCCTGCAGCATGGCTGGGAGGAGCTGCTGATTAGCAATAGGAAACCTGGAGTTGGCTGCATCTCCCTTTGGTAAAGTGGGAAGCAGGAATTCCTGATCTCTATTCCTGCTTGTTCTCTGCCTTTGGCTTCAGGCAAGTCACTTCTCTTAAAGGGATCAAAACCCAAATATCTCCTGAGGATTTTGGGATCCCTGTGGGGCTCCCATGGCGTCCTGGGCACAAGCTGGTAGGGGCTGGAGGTTCTTGCTCGGCTGGGGGGGTCAGTCATGGGACGTCCCTCTTCCCACCCCATCCTGGGACTGCAGGTGGGATCTGCACGTGGGTTACTTCGATCTCTGAAGTGTTTTCAAAAAAGCTCTTTCAGAGGGATTCCAGCTCTTATTAAAGAGGGAAAGACTGGATGCTGCAAGGGATCCTGTTCTGAAGCTGCATTTCTGGTTGAACCTTGCATTTGAGTCCCGGGAATTGGGAGGGATTTATTTGCATCAGTGGTTGCTCTCTTGATGCCAAGTGCCATCACAAAGCCCTTTGATGTTCGTGAGCACGCGCGTGAGCTCCTCTGAGCTGACTGTGCTTGATACCGCACTGTAAAGAGGTGGCAGTGTCCTGCCACCAGTCCAATCCAAAAGCTAGTCCAAATGCTACAATTAGACCTGTTAGTCTTCCCATAAGGATGTGTCATTAAATTGAACTTCTACTGAGTTTGTGAGTGAGAGCATCCCTCCGTTGCATTAGAGTAACGTGGTAGCTCGTGTGCAGGGTGTGAAGGAACTACATCCACCGTCCCAGACTGGTGTCGCTGGCAGCAAAGCTGAGGCTGGAGGCTGTATTTGGGCACCCAAACATTGCCGTAATGTTCACCCACACCCCGCTCCAAGGGCTCCTTCCAGGAGCCAAGTGAGGAGCCAGGAAGGCAGGAGCAGAGGCAGGACCTCACTGCTGAAATCTGTGCTCCTCGGTAGAGCCTCATCCTGCATGGGAGGCACGCGGGGCGCACGTTGCCAGGTTCTTCTCCTTCTCTTAGGCTTGGTGGAGCTTCATGTCACTGCTGCTGGTGGGTTGTCTGTCTGCAAGACCTGCTAAGTTCAGAGCAGCAATGTGCACAGCACAGTTTTAAGCATTCAAAAGAAGTGCTCTGGAAAGATTTCTCAGAAATCACATGAATTCATGGAGAGGTATTTGCTGCATCCCAGACCTTCCTCTGTGAGAGCAACCTGAGCCCCAGCTGAGCTCCAGGGTGGGAGTTCCCCTACGGGAGCTCCCACTTCACATATATTATTCTTTTAACTTTCATCTCCACCAACAGGCTCCTTCCTTTACAAAGCCCTGGAAAAACTGTATTTGCAACAGGAAAAAAAAAAAAGACTTTCTGAATTACTTTAATTGTTATAATGGCATCTCGATGCTTATTCTGGTACGTTCTTATCGCTGCAATGCCACGGGGCAGCTCTGAGGCGCAGCCAGGTTTCCATGGTCTGTGCCATGGAGAACAAGAGGTGCATTTAAAAAAAAAAAAAAAGAAAAAAAAAAAAGGAAAGTAATAATTTGACACCAATCTTTGTCTAATTATATTTGCATTTGATTTAATCTTCCTCCCTAAATAGTAAATTCTTTTTCTATAATGTCAAATTTTTATGATTTAATTGATTCCCTTTAAGTTGTAATATGAAGGAGACATATATATATATTTATGTAATTAAACTCCCAAAAGCTTGTTTCTTGAACCAATTTTCTGCCTGGCCTAAGTGTTGCAGATGACTCTTCCCTGCTCTGGAAAGTTTTTGACCCATTCTTGCTCTTGTTTCCTTTTGGAACCCTAAGAGGACATGTGAACTGCTCAGCTTTTGGAGATGTTGGACTTTTGGAGATGTTGCGTTTGATCAATGCATTCAAAAGCTGCAGTTTTGCACAACCTGAAAAACATTTTCTGGGGCCCTGGGTACATTCTGCCAGGGATTCCTTTCCTAGAGGCTGCTTGGGAGGCGTCTGACCCATCCGTTTGCATCAGAAACGTGGCTCCTGTGGTCTTGCAGAGTCTACAAGAGCCTCCCAGCCCTGCTTTTAGCAAAAGACCTTTCAAAGGGCCCGCACAGTCTCGGAGGGCTCCTCTTTTCCTGAAAACAGAATTGCCTGTTGATTTTGGAGGCCTGCGTTCCTCCTGGCAGCCTTCCACGCATATATTTAGAAAGGAAGATCATACCTTCCATCTCTAAAATAACCAGACCTGATGACTTAATTTAGAGCCTGAAAATTAAACATTCCCTCTTAAACTTTGTCCTGTGTTGCAAGCTAGCCAGACCCTTGGAGCCTCTTTACTACGGGCTTTCCATGCTCTGCTGTTGGCTTCTTTTGGTGAGTTCTCAACATCTCGTAGAAAGGCACCCCTAGGAGCAGGCAGTAGATGCTGGAGTCTCCAGGGAGGGCTCCAGCCTGGCCACAGTGAAACAGAAATGCCCATCCAGGCTGGGGTTGCATGGAAACATGTGGGTGATCGTACACCGCTTTCTGCCACCACCTTCTCCTCATGGGCAGATGTCTTCAAATCCTGCTCTTCCAAATGTCCATGCAAGCCAAGAAGGAGAATTTGGTGCAACTGAATGCTACAGCGAGTCACTCTTTGGAGGACAATGTCTAGAGGGGATTGATGGCCTTCCTGCAAAAGCAGGAGGCTTTGGGTGTGTTCAGGAAAGGTCTAGTCCAGCTTTCCCCATCCCTGTGTCCCCTCGCCATGGCGCCAGCCTCTTGGGCATTCAGCTGCACGTCGGGACAACGGCGTTGGGGTGTTTGCAAGACCTCCGATTGCTTGTCTTGTTGGCCACTCTCTGCCATCATCGTCCTAGAAACGCTTGCAAAGAGGAGTTCTTTAGTTATTTAGAGACTTCTTGGTGCTCCTCTGGCTCCTCCTCACCTATCGCGGTGACTCAGCTCCTCGATCCCGGGCATCTCCTTTCCTTTGGCTAAGCCCAAAGCGGAGCCTTTGGGTGCTGACATTGGGGTGCCAAATCTATCCCGCTGTGATGCCACGATGGAAGCCTCTTGCAAGCCCACGTTTTGCAGACACGAAGCCAAGATTTAACAACCATGTGTGGGTGTTAAAACTTATTTCGATATCAATAAGGCTCAGGAACCCGTGGGACAAAGGCGCCAGGTGATCAACACATTTCACTTGCTGGAACCTTGCCCTATAGCTGCCCATCACACCCCACTTTTTCTCTTCACTCCGGGTCTATCGGCCTCGTTATCTGACGTGCGCTCGGAGCCATCGCAGCTCTGCAAGGCCCCTGAGTGACCCGGCATCGAAAACGCCGCTGTATTATTAGGTGTGTCTTAATGCCACAGTCGCCTTCGCCTCCTATTTGCTTGGGGCTGCTGAGTAAACGCAGCGATAAAAGCCGGTGGCATTAGCACTTCTCACGCCTGCACTCGAGCCAAGAGGTGTTATTTTCTTTTCTGTGGGTTCAAGCCTAAAAGTAGCTCAGGTATGCGCAAGTTTAAACAAGACCGACGAGGCCCCATTAAAAATTGCTCTCTCCTGGATAATATTCAATGTGGGATTAATAGTAAAGAGCGTGATGTCACCTCCGTGCTGCGGTGACCCTTTGCACTTATTTAGCCTGCTGTTGAATTAAAATGTTTGCTAGATGGGAGAATTTGGCCCGCTGGAAAACGCAGGGCTGCTGTGTTTCTCAAAGCTTTGGGAAAGGCATCTGGGGCAACGTGCGGAAAAAACCATTGGGAATTAAGAGCTGAACCTGAGAAACCACCTTGGTGGGATTGCCCCCGATGGACCGCAAGGCCACCGTGCCTGGGGACAAAACTGCTGTGCGGGGCTTGGCTTCTTTATACAGGTTCTAGGATGTTACGTGGCTCTGGCATTATTCACCTTATTCTTGCGTTTTTATCATATTTTTATCTCCTGAGTCCAGGCTAGGCTCTGAAACCCCCTCCCATGAAGACTAACAGGTTTTATTTCTGGCACCGAAGGGCTGCTCGTGCTCTAGCAGGCGTTTAATGGCACCCAGCGCGTGCAGAAGACCCGTCTGCAATGAGCTTAGGGTCTCGCTCTGCTCACGCTTGTTCCAGTGGGGACTTTTGCAGCTGGGATTCGGCGTTGCTTGTCCGGATTGTAACTGCTCTCTGCTACTGTGTAGAGCCACGGCTTAGGGTGCACCAGCGGGGCTGAAAGCGTGAGGTCTTGGTGTTCGTGCACCCAGTTGAAAGCACGGTGTGCGGATGGCGCTTGCTCACAGCTTCCCTTGCACCTACAGCTGAGTTTAAATCCTGAAATGTTTCTCTGCGAGGCGAACACGCCGATTGACTAGAAACAGACTCCAGGACAACCTTATCCCTATGGAGCAACCTTATCCTCGTGGAACTTGGCTACTGGCCCCAGTGGGGATGCAGATAAATGTTCTGCTTTATGCAGCGCTGCAGCTCTGAGCAAGTGGCCGCGGGACGCTGGGCTGATGACACGATGGAAGTGGCATTTCAGCTGTGTGTGATGTGGCTTTCTCTGACATTTCCCTCTGACAAAACCAGTTCAGCTCCATGAGGTTCTGATTCCTGGGAGCATCCTGCTGCTTGGCAGCCGCAGCCGGTGCCTTCAAAGGACACGCCGCCGAAGCCAAAAACCTCAATAAAGGCTGAGCGGGTTTTGCCATCAGAAAAACGCATTTCAGCCCCGAGAGGCCACGTGCCACACATCTGCAAGACGAGCCACTCCCAAACTGATCCTATCACACGTTAAAAATGCCTTATGGTTCACTCTTTTCCTGAAGTAAATCCCAAAGTTGAATGGTGAGGCGCCATCGAGGCAAGGAAGCTGCAGTCACTGATTTAGGACCATTTTGGAAGTGCTGGAAGCAGGTGCAGACCCCGATGTGTGCATTTTCACCCTGATTTCCAGCAAGAAATAAAGGTAAGGAAAAATCAGTGTTGACGATAGCAATGTTTTGAGTATACAACCGAGATGCAAGCCCGTATGCAAAGCAGTGTGCATGCATCTACGTAGGCAATGCTTGCAATAACTTGCAGCAGGACTCCAAACTTTCTAGATAAAACAGGAACCTGTTTCACAACTTGCCATTAGTGCTCAGTTGTTAACTTTGCAGACAGTTAAAATTCTTGTTTATAAACTGGGGCAAGATGACAAGTCTGATTTGAGCTGCGCCACAGACTCTGGGAGCCTGCAGGATTCAGAGGGGTGACCGCTGTGCGCACACGAGCCTTGCACATCGATCATAGCTCAGCTTCACGTCTCAAAATGCAAGAGAGAAGCTGCATTTCATAAAGCTGATGTTTTTTCCCTCTGGGAAAGGAATGGTCCTGGGCTTTAGCATTTACCTGCAAGATCAGTAGATGCAAAAAAATGATTTAGGGAGATAAGGGCCGTGCTGGCACTTGCTGGATGTCTGAGCACCATTTCCAGTTGCCATGCCATGCTGCAGGTTGCTCCAGCAGCTCCTTTCATGGAGAAGAGGAGCTGGGAGCACCTGGATGTGGCTGCACTGGAAAGAAGCCGTTCCAGGTGGGAGACGACTCCGGCTCGTGGGACACCTGTCCCAGGCCCCTGCAGGATGACAGTGACCACATGCAGGGGCTGCTGGTGCCACATCCTCTTTGATTTTCAAGGGTGTTTGTCAACCAGTGTTTCTGTTAATATATGTCCTGTCACCGTGGCACTTGAGCTGCAAGGCCGGTTTGCCGGAGATTTATTGGTGCAAACTGGTATTACATCTGTCAAAATAATGAGGGCCACTGCTACAAAGGGGGACGTAAAAAGCCGGTTTTCTCTGCCGGAAACGCGGGAGATTCTTGCAGATGAGGCCAGGGTGTCTTCAGCTGCAGGGGACGTGTGACAGGCAGCCCTGGGGTGACAGAGCCTGAGTGGGAGGGTTTGGAGACAGTCAGGGCCCATGGGGTGCTCTGAGGGAGCAGAGATTGTGTGGATTTAGGGGCACTGACACTGAGAGACTTTCCAAAGTTATGTATGTACTAAAAAAAAACAAGTCCCACAATTATTTAGGAGCTGCAACTTCAGCCTTGACGTGGGCTCCAGACCTAAGAAACTGGGACATCCCTAGGCCAGCTGCTCAAAATGGGAACCATCATCTGGCTTGAATTCCTCATCCGACCTTGCTCTGCTCTGGAAATGTGTTGTCCCGACTCACTCACGACGGGCAAGGCGTGAGGACGCGGCGGGATCTGTGGGCAAGACCTCAAGTCTGGATGCAACCCATGGTGGAGGATCCTGCAGGGTTTTTCTTTCTGCAGGAGCACAGAAGAGGCCGTAACTTCAAGATTTCACTCTTAAAACTTTCCTGCCCAGTCGTCTCGTGCTTTGCATTGATCTGGGAATAAAACCTGCTCTTCTGTCTCCATGTGCCATTGGGTTGCAGGAAGCCACCCGTCCTCCTGAGCACCAGGCACGCTTTTGTTTTGGCCTTTGGCCCTGAGACCTGGTATTTTCTTGTATTTACAAGCCTGATAATTACTGTCCTGAACCTGTTATCAGCATAAATACATAGAGGAGAAATTGCAAGGTTATGGTTGAAGCTTGCAGGTTTTTAGACTAGCAAATATTTTAGCCTGAAGATATATTCAACTTTATTTTTCTTTTAAGTGGCTCTGGGTAAGATGAGAAGTTGCCTGTCAAATTTGATGGGGTCAGTAAAATTCAACCATGTTCTACTGTAATTAACATTCAAAAGGAATTTGTTTAGGAATTAGCTGTTGGCAGTGAAAAGCACCTCGCTGCATGGAAATAGAGCAAGCCCATCAGGTCTGAGACGGTTCTGCTAGCACAGAGCAGGAAGGGAAATCCATCCATTAACACTTGTCTTCCTTGACAGTTACTTGAAGATTCATCATGGGACGCTGACTAGATTAACCACAAGTGTCATCTCTGTGTCATCCAGAAATGCAGCCCTCAGCGTAGTGGAAAAGACACTGCTGCAATGAAAACGGGGGGGGAAAGAAGGTTGTAATTAAAAGCGAAATGATCTGGAAGTGGAATTGCCGCTTGAGACTGAATCTCCTGATGGAATAAGGAGGCCGTCCTGCTGGGAAGCTGCATCTACTCTGGAGCTGGGAGTCTGCATTATCAGAAAAGCCCTGGGGTGTGCACTTTAATGGGACATTTGCAGGAAATTCTTTTGGTGGCGTTTGCACCCGTGGAACGGTAAAGGAGCTTCCAAGAGGGGAGGCCCCAGGAAGGTGGGATTCTGATAAAATAATAAATAACAATAATAAAATAATAAATTTCAGCTGAGAAATTTAGGGGGCCACCCTGAGAAAATACGGGTTTGTTTCTCTGCCCGCCCCCAGCTCATCAAGCCGGGACAAAGCGTTTTCCACCAGCGTACTGAGATGAAAGATTTGAGTGTAAAAGGTCTTTGCCTGCTGCGGCCATGAAATAAAGTAGTCACTAACCCTGTTCATCTGGTCGCTTTGTTTTTCAGTGCAAAAACTAGCAAAATTTCAGGTTTTCTGAGTGGCAGGAAAATAGCCCTTTGTCATCATCACTTAATGACAACTGCTCAGACTTCAGATTTCAAAGCATTAGGGGAAAAAAATGCTTCATTTGAGATCACAGGGAAAATGAGGTTTCAGTTTATCAAAGCTTTACCAGTTCGGCTCAATCTGCAAAATCCTTTCCTAATAAAAAACTTGACAAGGCTTTTTCAGGGAACAATAGTGTTACTTAATAGCGCTCTGTAATTAAGGCTGAAATTGTATTGATAGACATCCTAAGGGCTTTTTCAAAAGGACCTGGATTAGAGTTGCAGGGCTTAGAAGGTGCTGGGCTAAGCAGCCCCACGTACCTTCTGGCAGCAAAGTGCTATTTCCAAAACTGAAAAATTGTGCCTGAAAGCTATTTTCCTTGTTCTTGACATAACTCTAAATAAGATGCTGTGTGCGTGTAAGACTGGGGAGTTCTTTAAAAAGTATCTGCTTAAAAATTAAGCATCACTGAAGGCTGCAAAACGACTTGTTAAGTACCGCAAGAAGCAGCGGATGGGCAGCGCTTCAGGTAATTCAGCTCGTTAATGTGATAGAGCAGCTGTTAATGGTCACATTAAAGAAGAACTGTTGTGGTTTTGACCTATTACTTTCTAACACGGTTAGAGCTGGCGGAGAGCTAATCCCTGCCCTCCTCCGCGCACAGGCAGCCGGGGTGATGAGGAAACCTGCGTGGAGCCGTTTCCTTTGCAAATGCCGAGTTCTGGGCTTTTCCCCCCAAGTTTTCTTGTTGGTGTTTGAAACTATGCAGTGACAGGCACTCTATAAACACGACTGTCTCATTGCATTTGCGGGTTTCAGGAGGGAAGGGCAGCGGGAGCGCTGTTCCCCTTCCCGATTTTATGGCTCCTAAGTCCCCATTCCACTGGGGAAATGGCCTGGAGTTTAGAGGAGTCAAAGGTTTGAAAGCCTGAAAAATCAAGGAATTGGAGCACGGAATTGGAGTAGCTTGTGCATGGCGGTAATTCTTCACGGAGCAACAGCAAAATCTGCCTCTCTTTGGTGGGCTGGAGCACTGCTTATGGGCTGGGCTGGAAGTGTGGCAGCATTTTGTGCGTGTTGACCTGTTAATGCAGCAATACTGTGTCGGCTGCATGGGACAGACACTATATCGGCTCTGTGGGACAGCATGTGGGCTGGCGTTTGCCGGTGGAGATGGGTTTTCTTGCCGACACTGCGCAGTTTGTGCATGGAGTTAACTGCTCCTGGTCTTCTGTGTCCGGCTCTTCGTGGAGGGTTTTTTTCAGTGGGACAAGGAGCTGTGGGAAAGGCTTGTTCCCAGCGACATCCACCTTCCCAAATGTTTGTAACGCAGCCAGAGGTGGCTTAGGATCCTCTCGCTTGTGGGGCGAGTGACTATGGACTGCTCTTGCTTGCAGATCCCTTCCCTCCCCAAGGCACCGCGGGGCCAGCAAAAGACTAAGAGAATTGCAGGAATTGCCTTATTTCTGCAGCGTCCCCCGCACGGCCAGCGCTTCACAAACGCCACATTGTTCGGTCCGGGGCTTGAACTTGAGTCTTTGGGCACCGCGGTGGCTCCGCTGGCTCCGACCCCGGGCCGTGGCAACGATCCCTTGGGCAGGAGCCCCCGCGTCTGCGGCGGGGGCAGAAGCGCCCCAGTGGCGCCGGCACCGTGAGCACCCAGGCTGCTTGAGGCCTGCAAACGTGTGCGCCCAAGGAGCCGTTTTCAGGAGTTTTACTTCTGCAATGTGCGCGTGCTGCTGGGAGAGTTGCTGGTGGAAATGAGCCGCGCGTGGAGCCGTTTTATACGAGCTCAGATTTTACATCGCATGTTGTTGTCCCCAGTACTGGGAGCCTTGCTGCAAAATTGGGAATTTTCTTCATTGTTTTTGCCCAGGCTGGTGTTTCCTTGGCGTGCTGGGAGAGGCTGGTCTGTGCTGTCTGGTAACTGGGCAAAAATCATCAAAAGGGAAATAAGGGGCAAGATAACCCAAAAGGCTGCAGTTTGTCCTGGGAGCTGGATCCTTGTTTTGGAGAGATGCAAGACTAGGTTGCTACAGACTCTTGAAATTCAAAAGCCCCTTTTGGTACCAATGCCACAAGGTACCTAAGTCACAAAGGGAGCTCAGTCGTCACTGGGGAAGGATCCTTCCCCCCAGGCACCCACGTAAGATGTCGTGTGACTTTTAAGGACCTGTTTCCAGTCTGACCGTGTTTTGAGAACCAGTTTCAAAGTGGAAAATATATAGGGTTGGACCCGTCCTGGCTCATCAAAGCAGTCGGTTGTTGTCTTGCCACATCTCCCGTCCAGTCCTTCCCTCTCTGGACTTCTCCAGCGACAGGGCCTGGGTCTGCTTGGATGGCTGGTGCTTGACAAGCTCCTGCAGCAGCTGTGGAGCCTCTGGTCCTGCCAGGTGACCCCGTGTTGTGCCGGCATCTCAGCCCACCGTCCTGGAGTGCTGCTCCTCGGGTGCCTCTGAACACAGGGAGCTCAACACTGCATCACAGCAGCACAAATATTTAGAGACTTTGATGGGATGCACTCCTATAAACTGTGTCCTCTGACCTGTTTGCATAAGGGACTAATTTAAAGATCCATAAACACCTTTATTTGCTAAATCCTTTTTTTTTTTTTTTTTCCCCTCCACTTATAACTCCCTATTAGAGCAAAACTGGCCGCAAGTAAAATTGAATGCGAGGGGAAAAAAAAGAATGATCCAGGGACCAGGTTTAGGCTGGGCTTCTGCACAGAGGCTGCTCAACCCTTCCCCTGGCACCCAGATGCCACTGGGCCACTGCACAGAGCCCTCCTCCGCCTCTGCCACTGCCACAGCGAAAGGCAAGAGATCTTCACCTCCAGCAAGGGAGTTTTTTGTGGAACTTGGCTTCGAGTTCCTCTGACAAAGCGCACCGAGCATCTTGCTGAAAAGGGGATGATAAAAGACAGGAGTCCTTCAGGGAACGGAAGGTCAGGGACCACTGGGGCCAAGGCTGCATGAGAGCTGCACAGTAATCATCCACTTGGAAACTTAATCACTTAATTTCAACTCACCAAGTGGGTAGAGATGGTTTAAAAAAAAAAAAAAAAACAGAAGACTTTCTCATGATGTGAGCTGTAATTCACTGCTACCTTTTTCTGCATAAAGTTACTGTCTCTTATTCCAAAAGAAGCTACATTTGAGAACGGTAATGAGTTGCCCTGGCAGAACTACAAAGAGCTTCTGCGGAACAGCTACGCTGGGGATGAGGTAAGTGCCGTTCGGCTGAAATAGGTGTGGAAAGTGCACTCTGCACACGTTAGGCTTCAAAGCCAGCAATAATTACTGCATTTGAGACTGTATCAGTAAGCAGGGCTGCGATTCAAGCCGGGCAGGACTCCTTGTGTAGTGCTTTTGTTCTTTGCACATCCAAACTTAGCATCAGGGCACCGCTTTGCAAGCAAGAAACACTCCTGGAAGTTCTTTGGCTTTGAGCTGGAGATCGCTTTCTAAGTTCCCGTCACCCTGTCTTTGATGCATTCATTGTGTCTGGTGAATCTATGAATATGACTAGACTGTATTGTTTTTGATCTTAAAACCATGAAGAGAGAAAATTAGAAATAGGGTGGGTGGCAGCAAGATAGATCTTGCACAGCACTGGCTGCCGAGAGCTCTGTCCGCGCCGGGATTCTGGAAGGGGTCTGTTCTCCGGGAGTGCTTTTCTTGGTTCCTTCCCCGCAGCCGTTGCAGAGATTCGGAGCTGCCGCAGGGGTGTGGGGCAGATGTCTCCAAGAGGAGCTGCACCTGTATTGATAAACGTGGACAGAAAAGTGTGATCTGCTTAGCCAAAAAACGGCCCTTAAAGGGCAACTAGCAATGGATCTGTATAAAGGAGGTCAGGAGGTGCTTGTTTTGCAGAGGAGAACAAACAGGTGAAGTGACTCACAGCAAGCTAGTGACAAAGTTAAGAAAATTTCCAGATGCCCTGAGTGGGATCTGTGCTGCTCCGTCCACCCTGGCATGCTGCGCTCCAGGTCCCGGTTTTCCTGAGCCTCGTGCTCCTCAGTGCTTGCAGATAACATGGGCTGCAAATCCATGGTCCCAGCTATCTAGAGAATGTCCCTTTCTGTGAATTCAGGGGTGACTCTCCCGACTGGGAATAGCTTTAACCAAATCACACAAAGACCGTGTCAGACGCTCTCCCAGATGCTGTCACCGTTTTTATCTCAGATCATAATAGCAATGAAGTGACATGGTCTAATCTCTCCACAAAGGCGCTTGATGAAACTTTTCTCCCTAAAGGGCTCTTGTGCCCTGGAACAATAAATGCCATGGAGGCGCTGCCAGGCTGGGCTCGCTAATCATATTTGAACTCGTGGGCATTTGTTTCCCAGGGCTAGTGGGGCCTTAGTACCTCTTTTTTGGTCGCTGCCCACGCGTGCACAGCCTGGCGGCGCCAGGTCTGCTGGCCCATGCGGACGCAAGCCGGAGCTGGGGCTCTCCGAGCGGGAAGCTGCAGATGCCGGCGGGTGCAGGAGGCGCCGGGCCGGCAGGGTCCCGCCGCGGCCACGCGCCGGCATCGCAGAACGCACGAGGAATGTGGCCCCGGGGCCTGGTGTCACCAAAGTCCGTCAGGACCCCGGGGGAAGGTCAGGCCAGTGAAACACAGAGGAGCTTGTTGAGCCAACAGTGGCGATGTGTTGTCCCGGGACAAACGGGCTGATCCAGTGCGTGTCAAACGTTTACCCTGGGTTCTCACACAGCAGTCAAAGGAGGACTGGTGTCCCCTGTTCCTCCTCCAAGAAGCCGCTGGCAGTTCCGGAGGCTTCTCAAGGGTGGCCATGGGCAGCTGGAGAGACACTAGGACAGTCCTGCTGGTGGAACTAGCCATGGCTGAGAATGGGGCCAACTCCACACATTTCTCTCCTCTTGTTCCATCCTTCTCCATGGGTGAAGGTAGTTCTTGTGCAGGGCCAACAGCACTAGCAGGACTGGTGGGTGATTGATGGTGATATCGGGCGGCTACGTGGCTCTGGAGATCCACGTCAGCCCATGGAAACCCTTTCTTAGGCCTCATGCACCCAGAGCAAGCACCTACCGTACACATGAAATGCCCTTCAGCGTGGCAAAGACCTTCTGCTCCTGGCCAACGTGAAGAGCTGCCTCCTGGCAGTGCTGTTGGCTGCAGAGGGGTTGGTTCTGTGCGCATGGAGTGGCTTCCAAGTTGCTTGTAGATGCTGGCTGCTCCTGCTTGCAGTCCTGCCTGGTTCAAATGCAGCAAGAAACTGGTGTGGCAGCCCAGGCGATGTTTCTGAGCGGGTCTCAGACTAGTGCAGAGACATTTAAAAAATATATTTGAAGCGTACCATCCAATGCACAGTGGAGTCCGTGGGATTTCTTTCCATTTCTCTGGAGCAAAGGCAAAGCCCCCTTTTCCTTAAGTCTCTAGTAAGAATGAGGGACAGTCCCCTCAGCTCCTAAGCTGTGCTGTGACCCCCTGCAAGCCCTGGGAGCAGAGGACGCTCGCGGCGCAAGCGCAGGCAGGGCCCGGGGAGCGACTCGCACGTCGTCTCTCCGATACTCGGGCAATGCGCCGTCCCACTTATTATTAGAGGGAACTTCACAGGCTTTTAATACACATTCCTGGGTTTAATTTACTACTTGGAGAAAGATAGACAAGGTGACAAAGTGAACCAAAATATGAAATTACTTTAATTGCAGAGGAGGACAGTTTATAGGCTTCAGAATCCCAAGTAATTTATTTTAATGATCTCCTCTTCCCTCAGTGCATAATTACAATTCTTACTTAGAGCTGGTTTTTGGAGAGGTATGCTGTGAAAGCTGGTTGGACCTGTTCAGACGGCAAAACTTCTGGCAAGTAATAATCTGAGATGAAAAATGAATTAAAAGCAGAATATATTGTAATGTGAGAAACACTTTTCAGTTAAGGTACTAGGTTTTTTCCTAGCAACAGCTGTGCTACATCTAAAAGAAGAAATCTAAGGCATGCTGCATGCCTAGCTGATTTCATTTCCAATCTTGCACAGTAAAATGCTTGGAAAATGGCTGGTACTAATACAGTGACCAATGGGTGATATTTCCCCTGGGGAGAGAAGATGGAAATTCTTTTTACCTCATTCATTACATTGTTGGATATAAAGAAAGAAGGAAAGAAAGAAAGAAAGGTGAACTTCAAGAGAAAGGTGCTATTCTTCTTGCACGAGTGCCTGCTTTTGGCTGGTCGTATTTGAAAATAATACTGAAAAGCTTGATCTGGAGACTTCCAGCCCGGCCAAGGTAGTGATGCCCATTAAAAAGAAGCCTAGACCTGCCTACCTGCATGAGCACCTGGCTCCGTCTTCAGGAAGCCCCTTAGCTGCTGATTAAAGGCTGGGCTGAGGTTTGCACTTGGAAGTTGCATCTGGGGCTACATGGGGCAAAAAGGAGCCAGCACCTGTGGAGCTGGTTGCTAATGGCAAAATACCATGACCCACACAAATAGCTCTTGGTCTCCATTAAGCAACGGTTCCTAAGGATAACACGGCTGTCCAGGGCCTAGGTGCTTGACAAGCAGCGGTTTCCTTGATCCTGCTGGATCTTGCATGTCCATAGGCACACAAGGGATCCAAGATGCTCTTGTGTCATTTCAAGTCCCACACTGCACAGACCTTGGACACTGCTGAAGCCTTTTGCCGGATGATCAGGCACATGGTCTTCTCACTCCCCGGCTCCAGTGCTCCAGACATGTGTGACTGTTCACACAGGTAAGGCCTAGCAAGGGTGGGCTGTTGGAATTGCAGTGAGACTCGACTTACCTTCGCTGGCAAAATGGGATGAAAAGCAAAGGAATGCAAAGCCTTGTGCTGGAAGAGTCTCTGTTGGGGTCTCCATACATCCATGGCTGAAATTGAGGGGCAGAGAGGAGGGTTTCAGGAAATGAGAGCCCAAAGCCTTTCTAACCCCTGGCTTTTGCAGACAACATTTGCCTTGGATCTGGGCTGGACTGATGTGCTCCAAGTGTAAGTGTCCGGGGGGGAGGCACTATGTTCCCACGGCTCGCGTGCTGGGAGCTGCTCACGGGTACAGACACCAAATGCTTTCAAAGCCAACATTGCCTATTGCGGGTGCTTTGCTGGAATCTTTGTGCTTGGTATAACCCACATGAGTGACTGCTGGACGTGAGCAGCAGCAGGTGAGGGCAGCACTAGAGTCGATGTGGCCTCACTGATTCACAGCCACTGCTGCTCTAGCCTGTAAGTCCTACTACAATACCAAAGAGTAAATTAATTTTTCCGGGTAGCTCTGTTTCCTCCTTGGAGAGATCCAGAATGAAATGATCCTGGCCTGAACGAGAACTGTGACATTCCTCCCCGGGAAGAGACATCCCAGATGCTCTGCACGCCACCCAGTCTTGGACAAAGCCTCTCTGGCCCAGCTCCCATGCCACCTCCAACATCTGTGTTTTAAAACCACATCCAAAATAAACTATGCGAAAAAAGAATGTGAAGGGTGTAAAGTTCAGCTCTAGAAATTGGGAAACACTGCGATAAAGCTGCTCTTGCAGGCTTGTTTCAGGGCTGAGGTTTGGCAGCGCGCGGGTCAGGTCCCAGTTGTGTTCCCCCGTGGTGCAGCCAGGCCTTGGTGCACGGCCGCCTGCACAAAGGATTTCAGGGAAAGGCGCTCCGGGCTGTGCCGTAGTTTTTCCCAAGTAGTTTTGCAACGGCCCCTCTGAGAGCTGCAAGCGAGAGTCAGAGCATAGGAAAGTCCAGGGAGCTGCACAGACCGATTCCTTGCTCATTCCCCATGTCAGTTCCTACAGCTTAGGGAAAACATCTTTTTTTGTTGTTTTGAAGTTCACAGATTGTGTTTTTTTTGCTTTTCTTCTGACCTTAAGTAGCAGCAGTTTCCAGACAGTTTAGACCTCGGAAGCAGGGATCAAATTGCTTTCTTAATCCTTTGTTTTTCATACAAGGGTGTGTGAACTACAAGAAGTATCTTGCTCAGACCCTCACTTTCTGCTGTATGTCCAAGCCAATAGGACACGTCTTGGAACTGCAATACTTCTTTTCGGGAGGGGAAAAAAAACACGGTGGGAACATTGCGGGATTGGTGATGCTGCTCAGCAAACAGAAAGAGGAAAAGCAGAGTGATTCCTCATTCTGCTTCCTAAGTCCAAACATGACCCAAAGTTTTTATAAACTTTCTGCTCAGGTTTCAGGAAACTGCAAATGAAAGTGCATTCCTCTGGGTTTTTTCCTTTTTTTTTTTTCTTTCTGAGATGTAATAAAATATCATCACCTACAAGGCTGTGGCCTTTGAATGTCTTCCCCAGGGAGCAGGCGCAGAGTGGAGGCGGATTGACTGACGGCTGGAAAAAGGCTCTTTATCGTCGCCGGGATTATAATTTCACTCCTCTTGGAGCGCGGCGGGGGCTCGGTGGTCCCGCTTTGCCTGGGCTGGGATGTGCATGGGAGCCTGGGCTTGGTCCTTGGTCTGCCGGCAGGAAACTCCTCTATTGGAGAAGCTGAACTTCTCAACACCTGGGGATGGAGCAGTTTTTCTAAACCCTTGAAGGCTTCGAGCATAACTAGTGAGAAAGAATATAAAAATAGCATAAAAACAGCAGTGCTGGACTCTGAGTGCTGAGGTGGGAACTGTAAGATTCTTCACAGACCTGAAGAAAAGAGTGAAGAAAAAAGAAAAAAATAAAGAAAGAAGTGAAAGAAAAAAAAAAAGTAGGAGACATATGTCTTATTTGTCCACTCCGAATGTATTCATCTCTCGTTGGCAGGGCCCAAAGCCTTGCTCAGGTAAGGGGCTCTAGGCAGCAGGATGCTCTTCCCAGGCAGCCTGTTCCATAGCTGATGGGGCTGGGTAACGCTGCAGGCCTGGACCGTACAAATCCCAGCTTTCCTCTCCCAGAGCTCCAGGCTGGCGACAGCAAAAGGCATGGGGGATGCAAGGCAGAGATGTGTCTTGTTTGGGATAGTGCAGTCCCCAGCCTGCTTGCTGGGAGGTCCTTCCTGGTTGCTCTGATTATTCCTACACTTTTCCCTGTTCTCCTCGTGATCACCTTGGAGGACAAGCTCAGGGGTTACACGTGCATGGGGTGGTTGTAATTTGGGGTGGCTGCCGTGTTTTGTTAGTGCCCTTGCACTCCTTAGAAAATCCATGTGGGCTGGTAAATGTCCAGTGTGGAGAAGCCGAATTGTTTTTAATAATTAATCTCTAGGTTGCATATAAGAGTAACACAATCCGTGCGATTCTCCATAGAGCATAGTGCATGTGAAAGTCCCCGCGGTGCTGGGTAAGCTCGTTGCGCTGCGAGTGCAGACCTCTGAAGCAGGTTCCTTTTTTCCCTTCTACGTGTTCACGGCAGCTCCCGGCCCCATAGCTGTTCCCGCTCTGGAAACGTGGGCCCTGCTCCCGGAGGAGATGAATTCTGCAGAGACGGAGCCCGGACGTTCCCGGCACCGTGTAATGGATAAGAGTGCCCAAGCCAACTGCTGGCCAGCACCAGAGAACCCAAATCATCAGGCAGAGGCAATGAGGATGCTTGGCTAATTAGAGAAGACCCGTTGCTGGCAGACATAGGGCATATTTATTTTTAAAGTCTGTTGCTGACAGTGAGAACTTGCCTCTGGCGGGAGATCTGAGCTTCTGAAGATGTAATTCAGTTCAAAAGGGGATTTACTTTTCTCAAAACAAAACCATCTCCCATGTCCCACCTCCTCCCTGCCAAGGAATGGCCATGATCAGCTAGGCAGCGAGCTGGACGGGTACGGACTGTTATTTATGCAGAGTTTCCACCTCCTTCCTTCCTTCCAACTCGCCGTGACCCAGACCTGCCGAGTGAGGAAAACGGTTTCCACAGCCTTGCCAATTCTGGGATAAATAGGTCATCCAAAATATGCAAAAGCCAGTTCCAAGACTTCCAGCCATCGGAAAGACCTCAGAAGTCTTTGGATGAATAAAGCCCATAATAACTGCTTTACACACAACGAGGTTTTGAAGTCCTGGGTCTTCCAGGAGCAATCTTCTACACATCAGTCTGGAGGCAGCAACACAGCTAGTGATCAAGCAGAGCAGCAGTTACAATTTTATTTCACCACTTTGCTTGTTCAGGTCTTCCAGGGGTGATGGTGTCCGAAGTCTGCACGATCGTTTGAAAAAAAAAAAAAAAAGATTTAAAAAAAAATTGCACAAAAAACAGCTTAACGCAGCTGAGGCGTCGGGCCTCGGGTAGCGAAAGGTGGGAAATAAAGGAAATGAAATGTCATTAACGAGTGTCAAGTTAGTTATCAACAGCTTCCTGAAATTGTTGCTTCCCGCTGCACGTGCAGCCCTGCGCCGTGGCGCGCGGCCAGCCGCCGGCAGCCGGTATTGCCCTGCTCCCACGTCCCTCCGCGCGGCCATCCCGGCTCCACGCCGCTGCGCGCTGCAGGAAGCACCACAAGTACCAGGCGTGGGAAGTTTGCAAGCCCTGTACCCGGCGACGGTGTCCTCAACTGCACCTCTGGCCCTTGATCTTGGCCAGCTGTTTGAGCAAGTCTATGAGGGTCGGGCGCTAAGGGAGATAGCAGGGACCCAGCAGCTGCCTCCCGACCCCGGCAGCGCGCGATGTTCAGAGAGGGGATGCAAGAGAGGCCATTTCTGCATTCCCTGTTCTGATGCAAAAGAGAAAAAAAAAAAAAAAGACGAGAAAAATACCCACAGGCCTTAAACTTATGGATTTTCATGAGTTTACTGCGAACATTTCAGTCTGTGAATTTTAGTCCTTTTTGCTTTGAGGCCTTCTCTGTTTTTTTTGTTTTTTTTTGTTTTTTCAAATGCTTTTTAGGAATTGCTTCTTTGAGGAATACTTTTCAGCCTCTATTCAGTGCTATTTCTACAGTGAAGCCAGCCGTGTAAGATAAATAGTAGCTGACCTGTTGTTAGTGAAGTGCATCCTCTCCTTCATGCCTGACTTGAAGGGAAATGCAGAATGCTCTGCCATCTGCTCCAAGCAACCGCCCGGAGCCAGCGCTGCAAGCTCCAAGTCACTCCCAGACCAGAGCAAAATAAAGAGCAGAGCCACAGCGGACAGATGTGTCCGCGTAAAACAACCTTGCTTGCCCATATAAAACAAGCTTTCAATTCCTTTGGAGGTCATCCCTTCCGAAAAATGTCCCTTACACCTTGGGGTACAGCACGTCAGCTGGGCAAAAGTCTGCATTGGGATGTTTCAAGTCTCCAGAGTCAAGTTTTTGCATGTTTTGTTTATTTAAAGAATGAAACAATACTGCAGCAATTGGATTTTGTGGCAAGTTACAGGGAAATATAAAATACTTTTAAAGAGGTAAATACGCGTGCAGGCATCTGCCCTCCAGCTTCCCTCTGCTGCCGTCTCCTGCTGCCTTCCAGCGCGCTGCTCGTTGCTTTTCAGGCATTTTCCAGCTCCCCCAGTTGGCAGGGAGGAAATTCTGCACTTGGAGATACCTTTTGCTTTTAATTTAATGGGATGTGCTAGGGTTATTCTGTCTTAAATGGCAGAAAAGCAAAGACATCACTTGCTCATCCTGGGAGCGTGTTGCTCTTTCCCTGCAGAGCTGCGGCACATCACCCAAAGGAGAAGATCAGGAAGTGACTTCATTTGTCTTTGCTTAGATCTCTTAGATTTGAGGTTTTTCTTTATTTTTTAATCAAGGAAAAAACTGCTTATTTTTCCAAATAGCAAATTAACTTCTTAAAACTGTCACCTGCAAAAGCATCTTTTGGGAGAGTGGCTGGTTTTGCGCTGCGTCCAGTCATGTCCTTAGTTTCGTGCTCAAACAATAAACTTGGTGCGGGAGGAAATGACCTCCGCTTGTCTCGGTCCTTAACCAGCACCAAAATCCCCTTGGCTTCCTCAGGTGAGGAATTGCACGGGAGCGGCTGCGTGCTCGGGATGAGCGGGCTGCGTGTGCACTCCTCTTCCCCTTGCAGTTCCTGCAAAGCGAATTTAATGCAGTTTATGTTGTGCTACAACAAAGTCGAGCTCCAGATCAGAACCACATGTTGTAAGCGCTGCAGGCTCCAAGCGAAACCCGATCTGCGGAGGTTTCCCTGAAATCTGCACTTTCTCATTTGGCTCTCATATTAAAGCTGTATTTCAGGGCTGTCTAACCCTCTCGAAAGATGATGAATAACAATAAAAACATTCACTGGAGGACTGTCATCATTTCCAAAGGAAGTGTAATAAATACTTTGTGACAGGACTTTTTTCCTTTTTTCTTTTTTTTTTTTTTTTTAATGTACAGCCATAAACTGGTTTTAAGTTACAACTTATTAAGCCTCTAAACAATCAGAGCTCTCCGCGATGCTGCTGCCCTGGCCGGGCTGGGGCTCCCCTGGCTGCTTTTGCCCGGCCCCGTGTTCCATGGGCAGCTTGCAAACCGAACCGGGACAGACGATGCTCCATGGGGAGCCAGCGAAATTCAGGAGAAGCCACCAGGCTCTTGGATCAATAGGAGAAGGTGGGTGGGAAGCGCCTGTTTGCTTTTAACCCCTATGGTGAGTGGCAAAATCGTGAGAACAGGCACAGGAGCCGTAATCCAAGCAGAGACCGAAGGTGGCACCAGTCCCCATTTTGCTTTTCTTATTCCTCCTCATGATTATAAAACGCAAAACTGCTCGACGGCACAGATTAAAAAACTATAACCTGAACAGTGTTTGTGTGACCGGCGGCTCCGTAGCGATCCACTGTATCCTGCCGGAATAACCAGCCCTACGGCTGCTCCGGTACAAAGTCCCTTCCCCCCGCGGGCCTTTACAAGGGGAAAAAGTGAGAGAAGGCGGCTAGAATTCCTACCGAGGGGATTCAGGTCTCACTTCACTGTGCCTTTCATTTCACTTTTATTTTGGGATAATAAAGCGGGAAGGGGACTATGGACTGAGAGTGCCGCCTTTCCCAGGGTTAGCCTGGGCCGGCTGCAACAGGAGTCTGCAGACAAAGTCTTTTTAACTCCTTTCTCCTACCCTAATACAAGCGATTTTTCAAGTGACTCAGACAAGTGTATTTCTAATAAAGTCTTTGCCCTTCTTGCTAGATCTACGTTTTTGATGGCATGTAGCTTCTCATTCTCTTTTCCTTGATTTTGTTTTCTTCTTTTCCTCCTTCTGCCTAGGTAATTATATTGCTAGGAAAATCTTGCTGGAGAAGCATGTGAAATATGAGTGATGTCCCCCCCACTCTCCTTTGGGCAGCTGGCTACATGGTCCCCTCTGTCCCTCACTGTCCTTTCATTTCCTCTCCTCCTTCCTCTTCCTTGTCTCCTTTCTTATGTCATTTTTACTAATTCCTTCCAGAACAGAAGCTCTGAAAAAAAGCTGAATCCACAGGATTGTTAAAAACCTACAGAAATGTTCAGCCCTTCCTCGTTCAGGCCGGTAATTTGCTGGGAGGATCAGCAAGGAATTATTTCTGAAGACATAAACCTGCCATGTTACCCTCCCTTCCACTCGTCCCCAGAGGGTCCCTGTCCCCTTGGTTGTGCAAAAAGCCACGCAGATACGTGTCTGTGTGTGTGTCAGGGGCACGAGGGTTGTGTAGGGCTTAACAGGCAGATGTTTGATGACTTATGAAGACCGATGTTGGTAAAGGAGCCACCGCTTGGCAGCTCTGCTCCCCCATGGGAGCCCCCTGGTTGGGCTTTCCAGCTGTCTGGGAGCCCTTGGGACATGGGTTTTATCGGAGGAGGCATAGGAAGGAGTAGCTCTCATCTTCCCCAGCCATCCTTGTCTGGTCAGGTTGGACCATTCCTGTGGCTCGAGGAATCCTCTCCAAGATGTACAAAAGGCAATAAACTGCAAGGCTGACCTCATGGAGATCCACCATGGGCAGACCGTGCAAGCTCGCTGCTATCCCCTGTCGCCCACAGCTATCTTGTACCTGATAATCCCTGCAGAAAAAAGCAAACATTGCGTTTAGGATCATTTGGGAAAAGGCTTCTCCGTGCCTGTGATGAGACGCTCTGTGAGGCCAGATGGCCGCACTCGCTTCTTGGGATCGTTGCAGGAGGGGGTTTCTCCTGGTTCACGGGCCGGAATTCAGCCCGCTTGCTCTGTAAAGATGCCTCTTGGCAAGGGTGGCAGGAACCCCGGCGTCCTGCCCATGGCCGAGCTCTTCCAGGGCCACCACTATCCACCCTGAGACTTACTTTTGGTGGGATGCAAAACTGAGAGCTTTTAAGCAAATGCCCTTCACTGGGCTACAGGGGCTGGTGCAGGTGTCAAAAATATGCACAGGGCGAATATTGCTAATATGCCAGGGATGGCTGCACGGTTTCCTTTGGATGGGAGTCAAGGTCTGCAATACCCGCAGCTGGCTCGTGGCGTTGCTCGGGCTCTCCACCTAGTCCCAGCAGGCACTCGTGGACAGGCATGGAGGAAAATACCGGTTTGTTTATCTTTAAGTGCATTTTATAATTTTAGATTTGGCACTACAACCTGAGCA
This sequence comes from Nothocercus julius, assembly GCA_013398735.1. Lineage (NCBI taxonomy): Eukaryota > Metazoa > Chordata > Aves > Tinamiformes > Tinamidae > Nothocercus > Nothocercus julius. The sequence goes on along the minus strand of VZSV01000075.1, from coordinate 764,219 downwards.
GAGCAAATCACCAGTGAAGCAGCTTAAAAAGCTCCATCGAGTTTACAGGGCATCCTGCCACCTCTGCACATGCAGAAGAGGTTGGTGTGACCTCTAGGGTACCTCCGTGAAGGAAGTGAGGTGTTTGGTCTCTTGATGTCCACCTGCCAGAAGGAACCAGAAGAGAATTTTGGACAGACTTACTAAATTGTGACTAAACAGAATACAGAAAAGGCTTCAAGTTAATGATTTTTATGTAACTTCCCTGCAAAGAAAGATGCAAGAAGGTTAAAATATGAGTGACTCACACCTCTGCTGGTGAGCTGAGCAGCTTGGGGAACTAAGGGGATATCAATTACTTTGAAATATAGAGCTTTTTTTCCTAGATTGCCAGCTCTGCTACAGGTGCTATGAATTGGCCAGTGAAAATGTGGGCACTCCATGCCCAGGTGTTCTTGGTTTCTCGGGAATTTCTGATTTGGCATGTCAGCTCCTCGTACCTTGCTGCAGCTCAACCATAGCTGCTATATAACCTCAGATGAGCAATAATTGATTTTAGTTTCTTTACTGATGCTAGGGCCCTGCTTTGGTGAGCACTGGAAATTCGAGACCTTGTGCCAGTCCTGGTGCTCCTGCTTCACGTCTGCCTTGCTTCAGCTCTGACCACCAGCTGATCCCTGAGTATCACCAGGTAAGGGTTTCCTGCAGTGTTTGCTGGGTTTCTTGTAAAGTTTGCTAAACTTTGCACATCTAATCCCAAAGTAGTGCCCTTTGAGTGCCTCTAAAGCCAGAGGAAGAAGTAGCCCCTTCAGGAGGTGGCCCATAAGCTGCACTGAGTTTATCATCCATGTGCTAGGTGCCCTTTTCTCTCTGTGGCCAGTGAGGTCTAAAGTGGCTGGTGAGGTTTATTGCTGCTCTGAAGCTGATGGGTGAGATGAATTCCCCCATGTGGACTGCCAAAAAATTCCCGGGTAACTCCTGTGGCTGTGGCTGCACTGGGATTGTCATCTTTGCTTCCATGTCCACCTGGGCCTGGCTGTGACTTATCGTGCACAGAAGCCAGGGATCCAGGGCAGCTTGATACATTATTTTGGTTCCCCTTCCATCACATCCAGTAGCTCTTAAGGAAAAACCACTGATGTCAGCTTGGCTTTCTGGGTGTTTTACTTAGACACGTTTTAATGCTGTATTTAATTGTAAAGTCTTGCAAACATAGACACCATGAGCTCTGCTAGCACTTAAGCTTGCAGAAGGACCATAATCTCGATCTATCCTTTGTTATTGCTATGGGATTCTTTCCAGCGTTAAATCAGTTGTTAACTGGGCTCAAACAAATCTGAATTATTTGAGAATGTTCAAACTGAAACAAAAATAAATGTCTTCAGTTGGTTTTTCTGGCTGCTATGGCAAGGGGGTGAGTGTGATTTTTTGAGTAGCAAGTGGAGATTTTGTTTGCTAGAGGTATTTGCAATTCAGGCCTGTCCACGAGGAAAAATAACTCGTTGTTGTCCAAAGATATCTTTATGCTATCGCAGCGAAATTACTAAAAGCTGCCGGGAGCTCCTGCTGGCTTTGGGACTTGCTTAAAGTTTTCCACACATGGGAAGGAACCAGTGCAGCCTGTGAAACGTTTTATTTATTTTCTCCTTTCAAGCCTTTCCAGGCAGACTTTGGTTTGGACTGCTGGCTCTTTCCAACCCCCCCCCCGCCCTTATTGCAATTAATACCACAAACATTTCTCGTGGAGCACTAGATGTTATTGGCAGGAGGGTTATTAAAAAGCAAAACAAACCCCAAACCCCAGTGTAACCTGAAACATATTTGATCTAAGGTACTTTGTATTAAGGAGGATTTGCACTTCGAGCATGGAAGAATTTCAGGTGGCAGACCCAGAATATCTAAAAACCTATACGTAAAGGTGCCTGAAAACTCCCCTCTGCCCCTTCCCAAAGCTGTCAAGGTCCTTGCTCGGAGCTCTGAATTACATGGGTGGATGAGTACTTGCATATGCAACAATTATCCCATACATTGGAGTCTGTCAGCACCCCTACAGCATCCGGGTTGAGATGGGTGACTTCAGAGTCCAGCATGGATGGACATTATATTTTGTTAGCTGTGTGGTTTTTGACTTGCTCTATTGATTTAAATGGAGCTGAATAGCAGATTTATTAGGAATTCACATTACTCAGTAGTGTTTGTTTACTGAGCTCAGAGAAGCCAATTCCTGCGCTCACTGAAATGCTATGCATAAATAATTCATGGATGCATACACATAGAAACTGCTTTTAAACATAAGGCTGAGTCCAGGCTAGCACCATGCAAGGCTTCACAGGGTGCCCTATTGAGGCAGGGAAAGGTGAGATGCTGGAATGATGCTCTGCTGTGGGCCCGTGAGTCTAAGAAGACCTTGCAGAAGGATTTCTGCAAGGCCCAGAGAGCCCATTCTGCTCGGAGGCCTTGGGCAAAGAGCCTGGGAGAAGGGGGAATGACCTGGGCCCTGTGCTGTGCAGTCAGGAGTCGTGCGCCCCCAGGAGCATCTCTGTGTCTCCGTATTTGCTTGCTTGTCAAATCTTGAGATCAACAGGTTTTTGTTGTGAAGCACCATCCCCTTCACTGCACCCCGAATGAATAACCATCTTCTAAGCTGCCTGGTGCCTCAGTCCCATCCTCAGCCAGTTCCACCTATAGGCAGCCCAGGCGAAGGGTTTGAGGGAGGTGGTTGGAAGCCAGTGGACCTGAGTGGTGGCAGCATCCACAGGTTCCTAATTCCTTGCGAGCATCCCCGTGCACCCCAGCACACACAGGCATCGCAGTGGGAGCCGGCCTTGGAGAGCAGCAAGATCCACCTGGCCCATTGGCAACCTCGGGAGAAGCTGCGGATGACTGCAAGAGGTGAGGACGGAAGGACTTGCTGCGGAGACTTTCCTAAGTTTATTTACTGAGGAAAAAAGAGAATGATCATCTCAATGAGAAGAAAATGAACGTCCCATCAATAAAGGCACAGGAGAAAACTAGGAGCTGGTGGTCAGTGGAGGAGCAGGACCCGCAAAGCTGCGGTTCTGCGGACACCGACCCGAGCGAGTCATCCCTTGGGAAGTCTCTGTGGGCGATTCCCCAGCGCGGATCCCAGGTTCTTCCAGCCGGCACAGCTCTCCAGAGCTCTGGCCACTAAACAGGCACCCTGGAGCTGGCGCCCCGGAGCTGATGTCTGTAGGGATCCCATGGGTGCTCTGGCTCCTGAGTCCCAGCTGAAGGATGAGTGATGTGGAGGAGCCGGCCCGATGCCCTGATCGCTCCTCCTCAGTAATTGGTAAAACTTCCTGTATAATGGAAGCGGCCTGCTTCTTGTTTTTTACATGCATTTTGTATGTATAAAAAAGGCATCCTCAGTTCTTCAGGTTTAACTTTCTCCTTCCCCAGTGGCCAGGCCCGGTGCTGTAACAGCCAGTCCTTCTAAAAATTTCTTCCCCCCCCCCGGTCTTTTTTTCTCTCGCATTGAGCCAAAAACTGTTTTTCCCATTACAGTTTTCACAAGGCTCAAACTTGCAACGCTGACAACGCTCAGACATGTTGCTCTGCAGCTCTCAAATGGCTTTTTCACGTTTGCCAGCCACATCGCGTCTGTGTCCGTCCCTCTTGCAAACACCGAGCACAAGGGACGCGTCGGGACTCGCTGCAGTCTGGCCACCGCTGTTTTAAGTGCACCCTGCCTTTAGAGGTGAGGCTTCCCTTTGTGTTTAGCACCTCCCAAGCACCCTCACCTCTCAGAATGAGCTAAATACGTCTTGCATTCTTAAATTTTCGAATTTGCTGAAGCTGAGGACTGTTCTGGAGGGTAATCAGTGCATGGCTGAGCGGGACTGCACAGATGAGCTTTGTGGAGCCAGCCCCGCTCACTGATCACAGGAACACTTGGATGCAAGCGCGCAGGCATGCGCTTTCAAATTAATTTTCCATGAATACATGTGGCTTTGAAATTCACCCTCCATAAACATTCACGCTGGTAAAACTTGATCGCAGGAATGTCGATGGGAGCTGAATGCAGAGGGCTGTAAACAGTGCTGGAGGGAATTCGTCTTGAAGTCCAGACCGGCAGGCAAAGCAGTGCTGCTGCTTAGGCCCCGTCTTGCCCAGGTGCACGTTGCCTTTCCATACAGGTCTCATCCAGAGTCGGAGCTGCTGTCCTGTGCTCTGGACAGCAATGGATTTGGGGTCATGGGCAATCTGAATATATGTGAGTGCCTTGCATTGAGTTCTGGAATAAATTCCTGTGTGCTGTCTGGAATTTGCAGAGGAAAAGGAGGACTTGGCTTAATGTCCACCTGTTAATTCTGTGTTCTTACACCATAAAAGAATGCCTTTTAAAGCACTGTGCAATACTCAGCAGTTTGGCAGACGGGTTTCGCTCCTGTAGCAGCGCTGGATGCCGACCCCCGGCTGGATGCAGGCGGGTACCGCGATGCCGAGTTGTTGTCCATCCGCCCCAATAATGACACCGGTGCCCACCGAGCGCTCGGGGTGCCAGTTGGCCAGAGTTCTCTGGAGTGCGGCTGGATATCGGGAGAAATCCCGCATTCCGCAATGACCTGTGCCATCTAGCGGCAAAGCGGGGCTGGAGCCGGAGGCAGCAGGGCCGGGGCGCCCCGCGAACATCGGCGCGCACGGAGCTATATAGACCAGTGTCACAGGGGCTATATGTAGTAGTGTCTGCTTAAGGAGACTGGGTAAAAAGGATGCAAAAACTGTATCTTGTTCTTTCTTCCATCTTTTTGTACTGCTCTTACATATTCCTCAAGGTACCTTGCACCCTTTCTGGTCTAGGGTATGTGATGGAGCATTGCTCCCCGCTCTCCTCCGTCTAAGGTTCCTACGGGTTTGCTACCCACGGTGTCCAAAGGGCAGGAAGGACGGGGAGGTTCTGGCTCTTCCTCGGCACACGCACCTGGTTTTGCAGCGATCCGAACAGCCCTGCGTGCGCAGACGCTGCCTCTCCAGTTTCAGCCTTTCTCGGATTACCGGACATGAGCCCGGAGAGGGGAGGCTCCAGCCTCTCCTGCTCGGCCACCTCCCGCTTTGGGATGGAGGTGGGAGGAAGTCACCTCCTTGTCCCGGAGTCACATCCTCGGATGAAGAGCAGCAAATCCGGTGCCTTGCCAGGGTTTGCCCAGGCGGTGCAGGCAGGTGGTGGCCCAGGAGTCTGCCAGGGGACTTTTCCACACAGGTTTGCTTGGACTCATGGCATTTCTCCTGAGGTCTTTTGGAAGACTCATTCTGTCTGGAGATAAGCCATGCAGTGCACCTGTAAAATAAAATCTTAGATCTACCTTTTGGGGAAGCTGGCAGTCCTCGGTGAGGAATGGATTGATAGACAAGTTGATCCTATGCTCTCCTTGCCTGCTTTTCCTGTGTGCTCTCCTTGAGGAAATTATCCCAGCGAGTGTGGCTTGGAGCAGTGCTGCTTGGTGGCCCCTTGCCTGGGCTTGGGGATACCGGTACAAGGAGACTTCTCGAGTGCAGGCTGCAGGACAAGTGTTTCCTGCCCCTTGGATGCTGAAGTTCCAGGAGCTCCGTTCTCGGCAGCTCCAGGTGCGTTCCTGGCCCTGGGCTGTCCTGAAACCAAAGTGCGACTGCATGTCAACTGAAACAGGTTGATGAGGCTGCAACCAAAAAAAGAACCCCAAACAACCCAGCCCATTAAGCTGTATATTTACACTGCTGTTTCTAAACTAATGCTCTCTGCTATTTACCAAGCTGAAACCACAATATTTTACCAAGTGCCCTAGAATCCAAGATGCATTTTTGCATCTCCAAGTCAGTGGAAAATTTGCAGTTTATTTTTCCCTTTGGAAAAGAACCAGATCCTATTTTTATCCCAGCCAAAGCCCACAGCGTCACCCATCAGACTGCTGCAAGCAAACATTTCTCCCATTCTTTGCACCAAAAGTGCCAGGCTTCCCAAAACTCAAACAGAGAGAATTTTTCACTCTGTGACCCCAATTCCTCATTCCAAAATAGAAATGGAAACTGCTATGGCAGAAATACAGCTATCTGTCAGGAAAGGAAACTGGGCAAGCTATTAAAGCACATTAAATGTTGGGCTGCTGGATACAAACTGAGGTTTCTTAGAGGTCTGGGTGTGAGCGGGAGGGTTATCCTGTGTTGTCTGTTCCGTGTTTTTATACTTCCCTCCAAAGCATCCAGGCCTGGCCATTCCCGGGGACAGGATGAGCCCAGCATCCCCTGTAGCTCTTGCATGGCTCTTCTCATCTCAGCAGCTCTGAGCTGCAAAGGGAATAGTGAAACATTTTGGCAAGATTTTCTCAGCAGCCTGGAAGGGTTTCGCTAACAGAAGCTGCCCTCTTCTTCCAAGAGGTGATTTTGTGAGAACAGTGCATTTTCAGGGTTCACACAAAAGCAGGTATCGGGCTTAGCCTCGCCTGCCCTGAGCATCGGGCAACACCCAAAACTCAGCAAAAAACTTACCAGGGTCTAGAGGTTAGTCAAAACCATTGTAGAAACCTGTGCTGAGATCCCAGCACCCCTGGAGAGCTTCATGATGTGGCTGGGCTCCCATTGCTATGATCTGGTAGAGGCTTTTCGTACTCCAAGTTACAGTTCTTCGGTAAATCCTCCATGCAGCTTTTCTCTGCTGGCTGTGGCTCTCTGGTGCATCCAGTAGGATTTCTCTGATGAGGGTAGTGATGGAGCAGCCACAAACTTGGAGCTATTTTCAAGCAAGTTAAATTTTGTGTGTTTTTTGGTTTTAAAGTTTAGTTGGCCAGTATCATTTGGCCACTGTTTTCCATGGCTTATTTGACTGAAATAAACGGCATTTGGTGTGGCCCTAGTCCTGATGCTGCAGGGGGTTCTCCAGCATCCACAATTTCCAGAATTTCTCTTTACCTCCTGCAAAAAATAAATAAATAAATAAATAAAATTGGAGGAAGATGTCAGAAGTTTTCATACCCAAGCAGGAACTGGCAAAGAGCCAACACTTTTGTGGGTTCCAAGCCCACTTAAATAGTGTTTTAACATTAAAAAAAGAGGTCTTTGCTGCGTAAATATTCACACTTTCAGTTAGATATTCAAGTTATTCTAATCGTTCAGGCTGGGAGCCAGACCCTCAGTGTCTGTTTTCCATAGTTTATCCCTTGGTTAGGAGGTGCTGGCCAGGTTGTTTTCCGAATGTTGATGCATTACAAAGATTTTGGGACGATGAAGGGGAGCGTTTGGGCTCGAGCTGCTCTGGGTGTGGGCAGCACCTGTGGGTGGTGGCTGGAGAAATGCAATTTCTCGCACCGCTTTTTGGGGGGTGCTCTTAACTCACTGCGTTCACGTCTCCGGCAGCTCCACAGACAGGACTTGCTCTGGCCCTGCTGCAGCTGGAAATCCTCCAGGCCTTGGGAGGGATGAGGGCGGAAAATAGGACGAAAGGAAACAACTGTTTGCTAAAAAGGAAGAGGGGGAAATATAGCATTAAAGGTAATTGAAGTTATTGGAAAGAGAGGCATCCAGGCAAACAGTCATGCTGCAGTCCCGGTGCCCGCTGATGAAGCTCCATGTTTGGTCCCAAAAGTGCTAATCAGTGACGCTGGAGATTAGCGAGCACACCGGGCCTGTTCTTCCTTTGTCCTTTAACAACATTTTGCTTTAGTGGATAAAAGTATATACCATATATATGACTTAAGAGAATATCACCCTTTGTCTTTTGCACAAAAAATCCCAGCCCTTTTAGGTCTTACCAACCTCAGGTTACTCAGCCGTGTGCTCATCCGTTGCCTTTGGTTGCAATTACTACAAATGCAACAACTTCAAAGAGACGGTGCCATAAGGCAACTGATTATTAACCCTGAGCCAAATCCTTTTGGATGAAGGAACCCATGGAGCGCGTCGCCAGGGCAGGAAGGTGCCAAGACATGGATGGAAATACAGGACAGGGCTGAGCCGGCTTCTTGGGACCCGTTTCTCAGGAATATCATCCGAGCACACAAAAACGTCCCCTCCTCTAAGACACATCTTATTGTTTCACACGTTGCAGCAAAGACGGCCTGCAACAAATATTATTTAAAACATTAAAAGATGACCATCGCTTATGTTTTCCCAGCCTGTTCTCTGTTCCCCTGAAATCCTGTAGCTGGGGTAAAGCTGGCAGGGCCCAAAGCTCTTTCTCAAGCACATGAAACCTTTCCAGACATGCATCGCCTTCCTCCGTGTGCATATTCTGCCTTTTCTTCCTGCTACACTCAACAAGCTTCCAATTCCAGCAGTCACACGCACCTCCTGCAAGACAAAAGCTTAAAGAAAAACCTCACGTAGTCGAATTTATTTATTTTATGTGTTATATTTTAATTTTCAGCTGTGGGCGAGATGAAAGCATTTTATACTGTCTTGTGAGACCAAGCCAGAGCATGAGGCGGCGCGGGGGCAAGTGCACGTTAGCTGTTAATGGGCGATGGGGAGCCAACACTGTACCCGTGTCCCCAGAGTTGAAGATCAGGTTGCAGCAGAGGCCGTCCAGCCTCGGAGACACACAAGAAACTGTCTAGCTCGAAAGTCAGACCGAGGAGCTCAGGGAATGCTTTAGCCAACGTGGAAATTCTCATTTTCATGACCTCAACAAGCCCCCTAAATGGAAGGTGGGTGGTGAAAACCACCGTAGTCTGCTGTCACTGCCTCTGGAGAGAGGCCAGTAGGGAGTGATTGCAAATGTTGTGTTTTTGAGGTCAACAGAAGGTTCTGAGATTGCTGCTCTGCTCTTTCCATATGCTCTTTACCAACAGGTAAGCAAATGAGCCTGAGAGCTGAGCATGGGCCAGAGCTCTTTGGGGACGAGTCTTTCCTTGCATGAATCCAGCACAAGCTGCTCACAAGGTCTTGCTTGGATCATTTGAGGGATCCCATTTTCTTGCTCTGCACTGCTGATCCAGGAAGCTGCAGCCCAACTCTTCTCAACTTTTGCAGCCCTGCTGGGAATAAAATGGGAAAACCTGTCCATAATTTGTCCCAAAATCCTGGGTCCTAGCAGCCACGTCACTGCAAGTGCTGGTTCATGCTATACATCTGCAGTACTTGGTTAGATCATGGGCAGTCTGAGGTTGGACACCTTGGCCGTGGCTGTCCCGGCCTTCCTGGCTGGTTCAGGCTGCACCATAGGCGAGTTTGCCTTTGCAGGGGGCTCAGTGTTAATAAATCCGAGCAGAATCACCCCAAAACCAAAGGGAGGTCCCCGGATGATGGAGAGTGTATCCGAGGATGCCCTTTCCTATATGTTGGCCTGTGTGGGACCGGATTCTGCTTTTGCACCGAGTGGCGGTCGGTGGCCTCGCTGACAAATCCGACGTGACACCTCTTGGCTGGTGTCGGGACAGCCGGAGCTGTGAGCAGGAGCAGCAGCCCCAGACGGGCGAGGGAGCAGCACTGCCCTGCAAGGGGCCCTCTGCAAGAAGAGAATATCAAAATACACAATTTTTATCCTTGCTGCTAGATTGCAGATAATGTCTCTCCCGAGCATATAGAATTTGACACTGTGGTTGCTGCAGCTATAAATGTAACACCCCTGTATTTTCATTAGGTCTGAGGACAAATATGTTGACTGAAACCTTATCTGTTGCATTACTCTAATGGCTTTAATGGGATGGAGTCAGCAGCCCCGGAGAGGCGCATGAAGGAGGCCCCGAGCGCGGCGGCGGCTTTCCCTGTGCCCAGATGTGCCCTGCCAGCTGTGTGCGGCACCGCGCAGCATCGTGACAAATGTCCAGGCTGCACGGGAACGGCCGGAGGAAGAGCCAGCCCCTGTGCTCCGGCTGGAAAAGGCAGCTCGGACTCCCGCCGGAGCAAAGGACCTGGAGCCCCTCGTCCGTGGGAAACTTCTGTAATTTTCTGTATTTCGTTCCAAACCAGAGGGAAACTTTCAAACTGTTGGGGTGTCCCGTAAGCCATAGGGCCTGGATTTGGCCAATTGCACAAACTTTGCCTGAATGTTGTTCTGTTGTTTTATGTGCCTATTTAGTAGGAAAAAAACAACTATCCCCAGCGTACGTGGCAGCAAAGGGCTCGGTGAGATTTTCGTTTGGTTATTGCAGCTCGGCAGCGATGGGAGCTGGGGACAGCGGAGTCTCGCAGCACACGCTGTGTGTGGGGTCCAGCCTGCACCGTCCCTCGCCGTGGGATGCAGCCCCAATTGGTTTTCACTGGTGGATGCAAAGCCTGGATAGCCCTGGGTTTGGTTTCTTGCGGATGCTCATAGCTTGATAAGCAGCCTGGAAAAAAACAAAACAGCTTCCTAGAAATTATATTTGATGCTCTTCCTCTCACTTATTAATATAATAGGTCTTCTTTTCAGTACGTTCTGCTGGGATCTTATGTTTTTCTTTTCTGCCCTTGCCCAACGGGTGCAGGGAAATGTCCCCTGCATGTAGTTAGGAAGAAGCCCTGCTAATTGCTACATCACATTTAGAGAAAAAAGCAACCAGAAATGCCAAATAAACCACCTCCTAAAGAAAGACGTGCAGATGTCCAGCACTTTGCCATACACACGGGAAAGACGCTTTTTCCCCCTGGCTGGGATCAATTGCCACTAGAGCATCCTGATAGTGCTGAGAGCAGCCTGGAGAAAAGCAGGTAGCAAATCCCATTGCTGCAAGGAGCGCGGGGGATGCCGAAACGGAGCCGCGTCGCCGTGTCAGCGAGAGGTCTGCAGCAACAAAGAGCAAATTCATGGCTGGGCTCCCGGCGCACATGAGGTCATTTTCTGTTTGAGCTTGGCTCATTAGGCCCGCGGCCTTGTTGATACAGCTCGAAGTGAGGGTGACAAGTGTGACCGGCTGCTGAATGAGGCCGGCCCGCGGAGCCGGGCGCGCGGAGCGTCCGCATTGTCCTGCGCTGGGAACGGCACCATTAATTACGCCGGGCGCTCGAGCCGCATTTTCCAGCCGCGTGTCTCGCCGAGGTCACTTCTGCTTCAGAACCGTCAGGTTTTGACAGCCGAATGTTTAACCAACACAGGGGCAGTTTGCCGGGAACAATAAGGGAGAGGTCCAGGTCACAGGACTTCATTAGGTAACTTCCTTCGCCGGGGCCGGGCCGGGCCTGGCCGCCTTCCAGAGCGCCCATCAGCGCCCACCTCCGAAATGCTCCGTGTCATCGGGGCCGCGCTCGTGCGCTGGGTGTCACCGTGGGGCTCCCGGCGCTCTCTGCGGCCCCTGCAAAACATGGAAAAACAAACCAAAAAAAACCCCTAGGACTGCAGGATATTAAGTGCAAAATGTGCCTTTGGCTTGGTTTTGTTTTGCGAGGCGGCGTTCGGCTTTGGAGCGAGCGTCCCTTGGGGTTTGCACCCAAAATGCACCGAACCGGGAGGCTGCACCAACCTCTCTGTGCAAGGGGAGGCCGACCCAGGTGCCAGCCCTGCAAACCCTGCTCCTGCCTGCAGAACGCTTCAGACAGGGCGAGAACAGCCTGCAATTCCTTCTTTATTTTTTTTTTTAAATTCCTGTTTCACAACAGTTGTTGTTGAAATCAAACTTTATTTATTAAAACAAGCAATTCTAGGCTAACCCCTACAGGCTGCTCTTTTCTACTAATGCTGCCTAATAAAGTAATTACGTAATTAGTAAATGACTTGCAGAAGTGATCCTTTAAACCCGGGGCAACAAGGGAATCTTTCACTCTCTGGATCAGGCACAACAGAGCTTCTTGCATGGGAGGTTTTTGTGGAAGGTGAAGGGGAGCGGGGGCTTTGCATTTTGCTCTAACTCGAGAGTTTATTCACTGAAAAGTCCTTTTGGGGGAGCTACTTATTCTCTAATGTTGTGGCAATGGTGAGATGCTAGAGGAGCTGTGGGATGATTAAGACAAACTGGCTTCCAAATGTGCGGAGCACGAAGGGAAGCAGAGAAGGGTTTCAGCAATGAGACAAAGAAAAAAGAGTTTATTTTAAATAAAGATTACAAAAATAACCTACTGTCAAAGATGATGTGAAAACCATTAAATAGCAATTTAATGTAATTATAATCACGGGTGAGCTAAGGGCTAGCTTGTACAATTACAATCCATCTTGCTGTCTGGATGGGCTATTGGGAGCCCTTACTCCCGACTCCAGCCCTGCATTCCCACTGCGGAAGCGCCGCGTTTGGAGACCAGCGGTGAAGACGCCGGGCTGGGACGAAGGCCCCGCGAGCAGGAGGAGACACTGGTGACCGCGACGCGCCCATAGCAGCAGCCTGATGCTCTTGTGCTCCAGAGCCCTGAGAAATAACGTTTGCAAGGAAAGAAACTTTAGGGGTGCTTGCTTTGGTGGGCAAAGCACTGCCCAGGCACCGCGGGGACCTTAAAGGCACAACTTGGAGGAATGCGGCGACGTCCCTTGGCATTGGTGGGAATCTCCATGGTGGGACGCGTTGGGGACCTGGCGAGGGCTTGGTGGGAGATGCTGATGGGCGAGAGCGTTCCCAGCCTGACATGCGGCCTCCGTGGGCCTTTCTGAGCTAAGAACCCATGAAAAGAATAATAAAACTGGTCTCTGCAATCTCATTTAGTGCTGGTTCAAAGGTTTCCATAAGCACGGGAAATTAATCAGAGGGACTAATTGCGAGGGCTTGGACCTGCCCTCCGGTGCCGGCAAACGCACAGGGAGGCCGAGGCTGGAGCCGGAGAGGCTGCGGGATGTTCATCCGCGCGCTGTGACGCGGGCGCGGACCAGGCTGGTGGCTGCTACCAGCAGCGTCACAGAGCCCCTTCGCTGCACGTCCCATCCCCGCGCTCTCCTCATCTCTGTGCTCTCCCAGCTCCTCTTCGGGGCTGTCCCCAGTCTTTAACCGACCACCATAAACCAGTGAGAAACCCCCCTTAATGCCCTGTCCATGGGCTTCCCTGTTCCCCTGTGTCAGGGGCTCCTTTGGAGTCTCTGGACCGGCGCATCCCAAGAGCCGGGCGCTCCATTCCTCCGTGATCCGACTAACGGAGCAGCCTTAAACACAGCCGAACCGGGAGCGAGCGGATGGCAGCCGAGGCAAAGGGGGAGATGCCCAGAAACGCCGTTAGCAGCATCCGAGAGTTGTTTCATCTCCGAGTTAGGGGGAACTGGGGATTAGCTTCATGCAAAAGATTGTTCTTAGGGGGGAAATGCACTAATTAATTTGATTTTCATTTGGAGAAGAGGCGGCGATTTGAGAGCTGGAATTGCCCAGTTATTGCCAGAACATAAATTTCTCCTAGAAATGTGGCTGCAGTTTGTCCTAATCATATTCAACTTTAGGCAATGAAAATACTTCTTGCTATTTGTTTTGGCTTCCCTCGCTGTTACAGCGTCTGCAAAAATATGTCGTGCATGAAACGCTCCCCTATAGTTTGACAAGTTATTCCTTATGCTCGCTAATTTTTCATTAAGAAAAATGACAGAAACACCAGATACGCAGCAAGGTCCCGGCAACAGCTATGCCGAGATTAAAGATGGAGAAGTGGGGGCTGCTGGAATTGCTTTGTCTCAATTATTTTAATGTTCTATTTATTAAAAAAAAAAAAAAAATCATCCCGCACTTCTCTGCTAAAATAGCTGGAATTTTGCCCCTGTAAAACATGCACGATAGGTTGTAATGTATAGTTTGTGCAAGATGAATCTGTCGGCTTCGTCCGAACTGTTAGAGCACTTTGGGCCAAAAACTGCCTCTCGCTGGCTCCAGGCGTGCTGTTACTTAAAGGGGGGCAATTATTGGTATTATTTTAGCAGAAATTAGAGGTTCCAAGAAAAATAACAGTCCCGCTGTGTTAGGCAGCAGAGACAAAGTGAGAACAGGCAGTCTCTGCCCCAGCCCTCGCGCCAAGGCAAACGCTGCAGCTTTAGTGCTCGCTGGGGTTGCAGTTAGTGCATTGAGGGGTGTCAGAAGTAGGAAGTCCCCCTGGGAACCTGCGCTGGAGGAGGTGCAGGAGATGCTCCGGGGGTAAATCCAAGGCTGCCGAAGCAGGAATGACCTCTCCTGGAGGCAGGGGTTGGACAGATGCCCCAGCACCCTGGGAAGATGGAGCAGGGGCTTTAGGGATACCCGGACCCAAGCAGCCTTTTGGGACCAGGGAAACATCTACAAGGAAGGGAGGTGGGTCCTCAACTACACCCGAACCAGGTGAAAAGGCTTTAGAGGTCCCGCCTTAGGAGGGGTATTTAAAGCAGAGGCCGGGGCAAGGCAAAGGGTGCAGAGACCTGCTGTGGATGGAGGGACCATGACCATGACCATGACCATGACCATGACCATGACCATGACCATGACCATGACCATGACCATGGGCATGGGCATGGGCATGGGCATGGGCATGGGCATGGGCATGGGCATGGGCATGGGCATGGGCATGGGCATGGGCATGGGCATGGGCATGGGCATGGGCGGAATCCCCATATGGACCACTGGGACCAGCAGCCCCAGGAAGGGGGGGCCTCAGCATGGAGTCATTTACATGGTAATTAACAGCCCCCTTCATTTTCCAGCCTACCAAGACCCCGCGGGGGCTGCCGGTCCCCACGTCTCCCTAGGAGCTCACGGAGCAAGTAGAGCCCCCTGCTCTCCTGGGCCCCTGTTTCCTCCAGGACCTTTCCTGAACAGATGGGATAAAATTGCTATTAAAAGGAAAAAATAAAGAAAGAATCCCAAGGCAGGAAAATATAATGAGCTATGGGCAAAGGGGAAAAAATATATGCCAAGGGATATTTATACAGGCATGGGGAGTGGATAGATCACATTGGAAATTCCAATTAAGCCTATAATTTATTTCAACGGAAGTAATAAAATTAGAGATGGACCCAAGTGGCAAAACTCAGAGGGGTATCGGGATCCAAGCGGCAGGGTCTGGGCCAGCTCTGCTCCAGGCGCTGCTCTCCTATGTGAACACACAGCAGAAGCCCCATCCGGGTGGCAGCTTCTCCAAACACACTGACCTCCAACTGTCCCTAGAAATTAAGAGATAACAGGTGGGATAAGTGATCTTTTTTTTTTTTTTTTTTTTTAATACTACCTGTTTCTTTGGTTGACTAATTGCAGTGCCTGGAGTGCAATCCCATGTCCCCAACCCAGAGCCCCTCAGACCCGGCTGCCGTTTCAAGCCCCGGCTCCTTCTCCGGAGCCTTGGGCTGTGATTTCGCTTGCTCCTTCCAAACGCTGAATGTGCACGGTGCTTGTGAGTCATGTTTTCCACTCCCTATTATTTAACATGCATAACTTTCAGCCAACGCGTTTTACGGACAAAACTTGTGATTGGAAGTGTATGTTTTCAATACTGACAATGTGTTTTCCCTTCCTCCACCCCCTGCAAACCCTCAATTTGCAAAACAGGGAAAAGTATTTTAAATGTGCAGATCAAAATTACACCCCAGCTTAAACGCGTTACTGTTGGCACAGAGACCTCAGTTCTCAGCCAAGACTTGCAACGAAGGTTTCTGCTCCTCTTTTATTGACTTCTTTTTTTGTCCTTCAAGAGCACAAACAGCCACTTACCAAAAAACATTAACCCCTACACAGCAGCTCTGATTGTTTTCCTTGTGTCTCTGTTTCTTGCACTAATAGACAGCATTTTCCAGCTGCAGGTTGCCACTCATTACAAGGCGACCATGAGAAGTGTCTCAGGTGGCCCAACCTGCCTTGGCTCCTTGCACTCGGATTTGGAGCAGCTGATGGTGCCTCTCCAAGAGGGAGGGTTTTTTCCAGGTACAGGTTATGGGTTTCCTTAAATTGGAAGGTTTGGATCCTCTGAATACCAGCTAGTTTGTGTCCTCGTGCCTCCTTTTAAAGGACTGCCGAGTTTCTCGGATGTTGTGGCCTTCAATGCACTGAGTAATTAAAGAGGGATCGTGGTTGCAAAAGTGCAGGGCTGTGTTTGCAGCTGGAGCAATCAAGTACGAAGGGCTTGCAGGCTGCACCTGCGCTGTGTTTGTGTAGGGCCTTTACAGCAGGAAGGACCCTTCCCACTGAGATACTCACAGGCAAAATGAGTGGAGATATCAGTTTGAAAATGTACTGTATTCTGTGACAAGCTCCACAGGGAGCATTTTGTCCCCTGACACACGTAGGGCACACAACCCTGTGGTGCGGTCTGGGGTATTTCAAGTTTCTCCGCTGTCTTTTGAACCCTGTAGCCTCAGGGAATAAACGCACATGTGGACACACACTCATCATCATCAAGGGGCTGAGAATTAACCAGAATAGAAAATGTGCTTGCTTGATTTAGCTCAGTTAGTGGAACCGTGATGGAGCATCCAGATCATCAGGAGCAGGACGAAAGGGAATCGTGTCCAGCCTCCTAGCTTTGCATCTTGTGTGGCTGCAGGGCTCGTCTGGGACATGCTGGAGTAGAGGTTTTTCCCTTGTTCCTGCTTGATGCAAACAGCGGAAGAGCTTTGGCCTCCCGCAACACACCTGGAAATGAGGCCTGGCCTCGGTCCTCGAGCCACGAGTGCAGGCACAGAGCTCGTTGTGTCCTCGTCCTGTGGCTCCTGGCTCCTGGTGCCAGGTGGCAGAGCTCAAGTGCACGAGGGTCTGCATTTACACTGGGTGGGAGGTAGCACGAGGTGGAACCATAGATCAATATATGGTCCACATAATTAAGAATCATATTTTCAATTGTGCCTTTTCAATGAGCGTTTCAAATGTTTATTGATTCAGTAATGCAGTTATTCATTTAGGGAGTGACTGCAGTAAATATATATGTATTCATCTTTTAAATATATATATAAAAATATATGATATATAAATATATATATGCGTTTTTATGATATGCATTGAAAAAGCTGTTCATTGTGCAATGGGACTGATCTGAGGAAGACCAGACCTTGCGTTTGTGAAAGGTGATACGGCAGCATGGTGGGGTCATGACTGGTGACAGAACCAGTAAAATGTCCCTGTGCAAAGGGGTTATGTGATAACCGAGAGCTTAACCTGGCAGGTGAAGGAGAGCATGGTTGGTTTTGTCCTCAGAGCAACCTTAGCTGGGTGTGCTCCAGCAGATGTGATCCTGGCAGCCCGCGGGTTTTCAACTCAGATGAACTGGATGCTCCTGGTCCTTAGCATCAATAATTCCCCTTGAAAAGCTGAAATGAGAGATTAGGTGTTCTTTAGGAAAATAATCCTATTTGGCTCTTCTTTCAGACATTTAACCAAAGCAGATGGCTTTTTTTAAAAAAAAAAAAAAAAA
>VZSV01000075.1:731826-747043 GCA_013398735.1 Nothocercus julius | reverse complement strand
AAAAAAAAAAAAAAAAAAAAAAGCTTTGAGTAATTGGTTAAAGTCCGAGGGCTGCAGCCTCCTCTTGCTGCTGTGAACAGCAGTTTCCCTGGGCTCCGTTCAGACTTTGTGCCCCCTTGGTGCTCAGCCCACCCTGCCCTCCAGCAAGGGAGACGGATGCTCCAAAACCTCCATTGCTCCCAACACTAGTTACTTTTGGAGGAAATCCCCCCAACCCAGGACGGCAGTGTTCACTTTCAAGGAAGAAGCTGGACCCTTTGCAGAGGGTCTGCTCCATCCTGGTGATGATGGCCCTGGCCTTGCCAGCAGCCTCCTGCTTGTCCTGTGTGCTCCAGCTGCCGTGACAGCGCTGGCGGTTTCCATTTGAGCGAATGGCCATTTGGTGCCTTTTCTTGTTCCAAGCAGCTCTGGTCCCTCGGTGAGAAGATTTTGGGTTGCTTCCACTCGCTAGTGTCATTTGGGGAGGCTGGAAGCTTGTGCTCTGCTAATGCCATCCTGATATGCCTGAGCACCAGATGGAGCCTAAAGAGGTGACGGGGGTGGATTTGCTGTTGGCCCAGAATGAGCCTGGTGCTCCGGGAGCAGCAGCATTCCCTAAAACAGGTCCATCCTAGGCAGCGCAGATGGAACCCAGAGCCAATGTGGGTGCTGCAGGCTCGGGTACCACCATCTCCTAGTGGCACCAGGTATAAAGGGAGAGATTACGGAGAGCCTTCCAGCAGCAAATTCCCTGGCGTCTGGCAGCAAAAGCTGGACCCCTAATGTTGCCCGAGCATGGTTACTCAGTGGCTTAATTTATATTAAATGTGGCTTCATCATTCAAACATTCTCAGCGCTCTTCTGTTTGTGCAGGTAATGATGATATAGACTCATTTATGCAAGATTATCCTTTTATCACATTTCCAGACTCATTTATGAGGCTCATGTTTTCCCCTCAAGGGCATCATCAAGTGAGTTAAGTTGTACTATTTGCCTCCCGCCGTGAACTGGCAGGAGCCTACTTCATTGACTGATGAGGACTGCTGCCTTCGCCAAATAGGGTCTGGGTGATGGATATTTTACTTGTGAATATTATAGCTGGAAATTAGCATGTTTATTGAGGTAGAATGCGTTTGTTTACATTCTGCTACCCATGGTATTACCTTTTATGACCTGAGTTATTTAGTTGAAGATAAGCATAAATGGGCCCCGTTTGGGGGAGGGGAGAGAGAAGATGAAAAAGAAAAAAAAATTAATGAAGTATTAGATATCAAATTATGCCTTAAGTAACTCTGTTTGACAGAGACGCTTCTCCGTGAGCTGCCTCCACGCTTAGGTGAGCTGGCTCTGTGTCTTCTCCTCGGGTAGACCATAGCGCACCCCATGAGGCGCGAGAGGGATGGAGCTGGTTCAGTTTTGCCTGTTTTTGCCCCCCCAGACCCAGGGTTTTCATGGAGGAAACCCACCTGGTCTGGAGCCGGAGGGCTTACCAAAGCAGCTGGACATACGGGAGCGGGGACAGGAGGACGGGCAGCATGGAGAGCACTGTGGATCCTCATCCATGCTGCCCCGGCTCCTCCACTCACCCAGCAGCACCTCTGCCTGCCTTCCCAGGCCACATCTGTCCAGATGTTGCTTTTTGCAGAGCTGAGATTTACTTCCCTCTCGCCCATCCCAGCCCGCGTGTGGGCCCAAGCTCCTTCCCTTCTCTGCCGTGGTGGTGACACCAATTGGCTGCAAAATGACACTGTCCCATAGGATGTCCCAGGGGCAGGAGGGAGGCCGAGCAGCACATTTCGGGGAGGACGGACCCCTTCCCTGAGCTGGGAAAGCTCTGGCCTATGGCATAATATAGAAAGCGCCCCCTCATTAGGGTCACCTCATATATACAAGCACATGTGTCCTGGACATCCCCCAGGGACAGCTGCAGACACCAGACACAGGGCACTTTGTTGGTATTTATTTGCCTTGAACTTTTTTCAGGAGTGCTGGGGAATTGATGGGGCCCCTCACCAGAATTCCTCTCAAATTTACCCAGACTAAGCCAGCTTTCACAGGAGGCTTTCGATGGGCACCAAGAGCTGAAGTCCATCCAGGAAAAAAAAAAAAAAAAAGGTGTTTTTTTGCAATGTCAGAATTTTGCAAGATAATCTATGTCAGTCCTTGCTGCTGGTCGGTTGTACGTGGAAGATGTTTGTGAGTCTGGTAGGGACCTGAGGAGGGGATTTGCCAGGGTAAATACCTAGTTAGAGGTGGAGATGTGAGAGCAAGTGCCCCTAGTTGCTTGCTCAGTTGCAATCAGGTGAAGCCCATCCTGCAGGGCTGTGTCAATATTTATTATTATTATTATTATTATTATTATTATTATTATTATTATTATCTATCAAGCATTCTTGCATTTGGTGCATGGCCATGGATAAAAATGTCTTTCACTGAATCAGAGAAATGTTGTTGTTTACTCTTTTTACTCTTCTCTCTTTCATGAACAATTGATTCCAAGTTTTATACTCTTTAAACATATATTATCACTCTTTGCCACTCTGGGCTTTGGGTTGAGACGCAGGGAGTTTATTCCCCTATGTGCATGGACATCCCTGCGCAGATCCTAGCGAGCGGCGTGGACGGAAGGTGCCTTGCTGGCCACGGCCCCTCCATTCCATGTGGGTCTCCAGGGTGAAGTGGAGATGGATACGACCTCCCTATTGCAATCACTAGTAATAAAAATTATGATTGCTGATATCTTGGAGGCAGCGCTTGTGAACAGCGAGATGAAGCGAATTAACAGCTTGAAAAATTGTTGGCGCTGGTAGAAAGTGAAGCTGTAAATGCAGAGATTGTTCCCACCGTGACACCATTCCCGGCAGCGAATGGTGCAAGCAGGGATGTTCCCAGGCCCCCCAGGAAATAATTCCTGGTTTGGGGCTCCTTGCAGCCATTGCAAATGTTGCTTGCAGACCTCTGTGAATGTGGAAAAATCGGGCTGATGTTTTTTAAATTACTTTTCTATTAACCTGAGTAGGTTGTTTTTTTCCTCCTGGGAGGGTGTTTGTGGGGGGGAATCGATGTGTTCCTCCCCAGGACAGGGTTTCTCCTGGGTATGCCCCAGTCAGCGCGATTCCTGCTCACCAGAGTGTCGGGATCGAGATGGGAATGGGACAGGGACCTGTCGCCTGTGACCATTTGCCAAGCAGAGTCGTTCCATCCTAATCTTTTCCTCTTGTTGAAACCTGGAGATACATTTAGTCTTTGTGCCCCTCGGAGGAGTTCGTGTTCTTGCCATCCACATCAGCTTCCCATCTAGTTCCTACTTTTGGCCTTAATGATCTCATGGGATAATAAATTCTTCACGCTAGTCGTGCGTTACGTAGCAAATGCTCAAAGCAAACAGCTTGCCGGATAGGCTGAAAGGCATCTGCACGAAGTGTTCATCGAGCAGTTATGAATAACCTACAAGTTTTAAAAACAGCCTCTTTGTGAGTAATTTGAATATTTTCAGCAAAGTGCAGCATTTGCTGAATTAATTAGTCATTACAAATATTTTGCTCAGCTCTGGTGGCACTGCCTGCTGCTGTATAAAGTGTTTTTTTTTTTTTCATTGCACCTGTACCATTTCTGTGACATGTAATGCTTAATTGCAGCAAATTACTCCTGCTAGAGCAATATGAAATACAACTAACTTGGGGGAAGTAGAGGTGTACTTTAATTAAATCATCTCGCAATTAGTCTTGAGTGATGAGGTAAGACGTTTATCTCTGTGCAGACGTTACCAAACCACAGAGGAGAAGAGTGGTGAGGACATGCTGAGCCTGGACATCACGCTCTGGTCAGCTGTTCCACTGTCTGATATTTCTTAGATGCAGCCACATGGCTCTTTTGGAGCTACTTTTTCCAACAGCCGATTATTTGTGAGCATCCCTATTTCCAGCATCAGAAGAATTGATTGAACTAAAATAATTATTTTCTGAAAGTGCCCAGTGTGGGTATAATGTCCCATTTTGTTCTTTCCATGAGCAATCTTGTCCCTTTGGAAATCAGGGATGGAGGCACCTTCCAGGGCAACGTTAGTGTGCAACAGATTTCTCTATGCGTTTCCCTGTGAATCCTTTGCTGGAGAAGAAGACTGGCTGAGTGCTTCCAAATATACGACTCTTCAGATATTCCTCCAGCACTGGATGAAGTTTCCTTGGTGACTTCTTGTTTCTAGTATTTTTGGAGAGTCAAATATGCTTGTGGTCTGGCCAAACCCTAACCTCATGACTGAGGCTGAACACCTGGATTGGCATATTGAGCCCTCTGAAAAAGGAAGCGGTGTTGTCTGAAGACATTGAAGTGACTCTGGGAGCCCAGCGTGGATGTCTCCCTGCCTCAGATCTAAGTGTAGATGGCACTTTGTGAACCTGGAACCCAAGGACTCTTGTGTCAGGGAGCCATCGTGAACCCTGGAGACCTGCTGGGTCTGCACATCAGCTCCACCAGCTTAGCTGAGCCCAGGACCAAGTTCAGCTGAAGACTGGAGTAAGTCAAGGAGACTCATTTAACTAGGGGCAGAATGTGAATAAAAGCAGCAAAACCAAGAAAATTGAAGTGTTCATAGCAATTCCTCCCTCTCCTCTTATCAGACCTGAGTATTACAGGACTATCAGCGCCCTCTCGGTGGCTACAGTCCAGGGATTTGCACACATGTGTCCTTTGGTGCAAAGCATCCTTTCTTCGAAGCTTAGAAGACTGTGCGCGTAATGATAAAACCTCAAGCCCAGCACCCCTGCACAGCAGTGCATGGTATGTTCAACAGTATGTATGTTTGATGGAGACATCCATAAGTGAAGAGCTGGCTTGAATTGAAATCTTTGGCCTGCGTTAGATTGCGTAACAACCTTAACGTTACTTAAATGTAGGTGTTTTGTGCGGGGTGCGTGCGCACATGTGTATATGTGCATTAATAGCAATTTGTGATAGATGCCTTTGGGGCCCACACATTCAATAACAAAAAGGGAGTTTTTATGGGAGATAACATAACTGTTTGCAATTTGGCTATTCATTGTATCTTTGGCATTTTATGTACTGCATTAGCTAAGGCAATTTCATGCATATGGATATAATGCATTAAGTAGAAGCATTTAAATATAGTGAAACTAATTTTATGATGATTAGTTGAAGGAAAACATTGCATTCGTATCATCTATATAGGAGCCAATTTGCATGAAAATGCCCAAAGTTGCTATGCCAACATTTTCTGTGTTGTCGGTCGGGGTCGTCTCTGTGTCAAGACTTTGTATTAAAAATCGGTCTCCAGTGCCCATGTCTTTTAATTCATTGCAAGCTGTAGGCCATTTGCTCACAAAGCGCTTGCAGTAAAACAAATGAATAGCTAAAATACTCATTTGCATGATTCCCATTTGAAAACGATTCCCCTGAAATTAAGGAAGCGTGTTACTCGGTTGTGAAGATGGATGGGCAGATGAGCCATGCAATTAATATTTTTCGGCATTCTCTTTTAAAGCCCTCCTAAGACTAAAAGCAACACATGCTGCCTCCCAGACAAATTGGGTCCCGCAACAGTTCCAGGGCTGCCATGGCAGCAGCTTGTTCCCACTCTCTCCCCTTTATTGTCTCACTTACATTATGCAGTAATTAAAACTATTTACCATTCCTACTTATCTGCCATCTGCTGCCATTGAAGTTCCCTCTTCTTTATAAAGCCATCTTAAAGAGCAACAAGAAAAGTACCAGATTCAAGGACACGGGGCGGGGGGGGGGGGAAAAAAGGGGAAAAAAGAAATCTTGTGTTTTTTATGAATAGGCTGCAGAGCAGTGCCAAGTGTTGTAAGAGGATGGGCACTTCTGTGCCTGGCGTCATCTGTGCCGCGGCCGTCGTGGTGGGAAAGCTCTTGCCTGGGCCAGCAGCAGAGGGAAATTACTGTTCACCCTCATCTCGTAACTCGGGCTCCATATTATTTACAGTGACTCTCAAATTTTTACCCGGATCCCGTTAGCCTAATTGCCGGCAGGAGCATTGCCAAGGGAGGCTGACACAGGACACGTGGTGGCACCTCAGAGCAGCATCTCGCTTGGCCACAGCGGGATTAAAATTGCAGCTGATTTGGGTGGTTTTGTCTTGATTTGTTTTTTAGGAAGCCCTGGCAATTTCTGGACGTTTCCAACCACAATTCATTTTCTCACTACTGATTTCCTTTCTAAATGCAGGGTTCTTTATTGCAACAGTCCTCAGTGAAACTCAGGGGTTATTTTTTCTACCCTCTCCTGGCCTGAGCAAAAAGGGAAAGGAAGACAAGAGAAAGTTCCGTTCTGGCTTGGGGTTTGCATCATCCCAAAACTCCAGCAAAAATACCCCCACATCTGCAGGAATATGTAAGAGAGAGACAGCAACGTGCTCGTCTTTCCTTCTGCAGTGTGGAAGAGCACATGTCGTTGTACCAAATTCCTTACGGCGGAGATCAAATAAAGGCTGGTCCTTCTAGTTTTGGGGGGACAGTGATGGGGTTGTCCCTGAATCCACCTTGTTCCCAAGTTTGGGAGCATGGGAGCATCTCAGGGCATGGAGGGACCCCCGGTTTGGCCAGCCCCAGATCAGCCCCTTTTTGCTAGGAAATGGCAGTTTTGCTCCATCTGTGCCTGGCCTCATACTGGGCTCCTTCGCGTGGTGTTTGGGTGGGCGGCTGCACGCAACGTTCCCTTTCAGCAGTGCAAAACTTGCAAATATTCCTTTCAGGCAAAGCTGGAAAAGTCAGGCTGCATTTTCTGTGGTCCGAGGCATGCAGCATTACCATCCCTCATAGCAAAAGATTTTGCATCACAACCCCACAAAAACAAAAAAAAAAAAGAAAAAAGAATTATGATCGAGATCCCATTTCAAACAAGAAAATAAAATATATACGTAAAAGGAAATATTTTAGGTAGGAGTTGAATAGCAAATGTTTTTTGGTCTCCGTGGGGAGTAATGATCCACAACAAGGACACAATTCTATATGCATGTAATATTATCACATGCTTCAAAAAGCTTTTAAATCACATAAATGCAGTTATGGACCATTGTACAAAATAAACATTCGGCTTGCGTTTGGGCTGGTTTTAGTTCTTTGATCTAAAGCAAGGCTTGCAGATTTTATTGCTTTGTAAATTAAAGCAGCTTTGATTTGATTGAACTAAATTAATAAGACTTCTGCCTTGTTGCAAAATAACTACAACAGCATATTCTGGCTACGCCGCACATCAGAAAACTGCAGCCTGTAACAGTCACACTGAAGCTTCATGGAGGATTTCAATACCTATTTTAATTAAAACAAAAGCCTGTGTAGCAGTAATGTGCTCCTTAAAGAGCAAAATCTTAAAGAGTCCTTTTAAATCTATTTTAATACGTCTTAAGGACTGGAAGATAAATGATAGGAGGCCTGGGCTCTGACAAGGTGATTTTTTCTGGGCCCTTTGAATTTCCTTCTTGCACATTGCAGGCACGGCTCATTTTAAGGGAAACCTGCCCGCTGTTTTAGGCTCCCGATGGGCTCCGATACCCATTTTCCCATCACATCCTCATGCAGCGAGTTCGAAACCGGGCACGTTTCTCACTTTGGTTTCATTTGCCAAAAATCCCTAAGCCAAAGCAGCTCTTTTAAATCCGCAACGCTACTAAAACAAGGCAGGCGAGCGGGTAAGACGGCGGGCGCTGCACCCCGGCGCGCGGAGCACCCGCGCTCCTCTCCGCCCCAGCAGCCCCGAGCCCCAGCGCTTCCCCCCTCGCCTGCCCTTTTTGCAATTGCTTTGAACACGGTGCCGGGTGGCGGCCGGCAGGAAACGCCGCTGCTTCGGTTCGGTCTGGAGGCAATTTTGCTAATCCCTGTGGTGGAGTTGCTAAGTTACCCTCTCCCGAGGCCCCGCACTGCTGCTTTCATGGGGGAAAAAATGGGGGAAAAAAAAAGAATTTAAACCTGTTCTTCACCGAATTACTCGAGTTTGGAAAAGCCACGTCTGCGAGTGCCGAGAGCCTGCAGGGACGAGGTTTAGGAAGCGCTCGGTCGCCTCGAGCGACTCCTCTTTTCTTGCATCTGAGCCCTACTTTCCTTCCCCCGGACGGATGCTGCAGCTAAAACACTTTGCCCGGTTCCTCCTCTTCACTTGCACGTAGGTTGGGTTTGATTTCCCAAAAGTGCTGGCAGGGAAGGCAGTGGAGGGAGGAAGGCAGCAGTCGGTGGTGGCATTTCCATGCGCAGGGACACGAGCAGGCGGCGGAGGAGCCGAGCGCTGTTGTCACCCGCAGGGACAGGCGGCGGGTGCCAAGAAGGGACGTTGAGCTCCCTCGTGGCAATTGAGGGAAGCTGCTAAACCCGCAGCTTTACTCCAGAGAACTGGAAAATCAGAGGCTGTTTCCCAGGAAGGGAGGAGTTTGTTGGTGGGAGTTTGGAGTCAGGAGCTCCGGAAGCATCTTCCATCCTGCAGCGACGCTGCCGGCGCCAGACCCCGCGCCCGGCATCCCGGCTGCCAAAACGCGGCCGTTGCAGCAAAAAGCAGCCAAGGGCAAGAGGCTGCGGTGAGTTTGCGAGCGCACCGGGCTGCAAAGCCGCTGGGACACCCCAGACCAGCCAAAATCACTGCAGGACACACAGCTATGGGGCCCTGCCGTAAATCAAAGCAATGCGATTAGCAGTGGGACAAAAGCCACATTTAGGAAAAACCCAAATTTTCCGACCTTGCCGAGGGGCCCTGGTTTGCAGCAGAGCTCCTGTTCCGCAGGAAGTTTGCCTTGTTGTTTGATCTATTCTGCACATCCCTATTAAATAACTAATTATTTAACATCTTTTAAAGCTTTGCTGTATATTACAGCAGGCAGGACACAAATGGCTGCTTTTAATAATATAAAAGCCCATTAGCTTCATTTACTGTTAATGTTAAAATAAACATGAGGCAATTTAGATATACTATTCCAATTTCACGGAAACTTTGATGTTTTTCTTCTCCACTCACATAATTAAGGGAAAAAACTACTAATGATATTAAGTTTGTACAGTGTTAATGACAGAAACAAGCTGCAGTAGAAATTGCAGCCATTAATATGGAAAAATAAAATATTTAACACGGGAGATAAATGAAAGCAATTTTAATAAAGTAAAATGAAGAAAATTAATTTTAGAAACTTTCAGCGTTTTTTAAAAGCTCCCAGTTTATGACACGTCTTGTGCAGTTTTCTGCCCTGGCTTATTTATGGGCAGTACTGAAATGGATCCTTGTTATTTTTAACGGCTGCCTCTTTTCTCTTTCCATCACCCAGTTTTCTCCCTACGGGGCCGGTTCTGCCCTGTTTCGCCCCGGCAAGGGCTGCAGAGGGGCTTGGTGCCGCACCGCGGCATCCCAAGCATCCCGCCGCACCGTGGGCATCTCCGGTGGATGCCCGGGTGGGAGAAGGCCTGCCGGGATGTGGGATGCAGGAGGTGGGATGTGGGATGCGGAAGGCGGGATGCGGGAGGTGGGAGGCAGGATGCGGGATGAGGGAGGTGAGAGATGGGATGCAGGAGGCGGGATGAAGGATGTGGGATGCGGGGTGCGGGAGGTGGGGTGTGGGATGCAGGAGGCAGGAGATGGGATGCGGGATGTGGGAGGCGGGATACGGGATGCAGGATGTGGGATACAGGAGGCAGGATGCGGGATGCTGCTTCCGCATCCCCAGCTCCATCCCGCTCGCGTGCGACCGTCCCTCCGCGGGAGCTGCTTTCAGAAGCAACGCGGTGATTCACTTCATTCTGACTCATTTATTTACAGGAAATGATTAATCAAATACATTATTTTCGTCACCATTAGTCGCCTCGCAGACAACCCGAGGGGATGACGCCGCACGCTGGCAACCCCTTCCATCTGTCACCCCACGCGGCAGCTGCCACCGTCACTGCCCTACCTGGTGGCAGGGTCCCTGCTGCCACCCGGCGAGGACGCTGGGCTCCGTCCCCCGGCAGGAGCAGAGATGGATGTGCCGGCCAAAGGGAGGAGCGCTCAACAATTCAACCACGTGGCGGTCCAGAGCTTCTCCCAAGGAAAGTGTCAGGGAGACCGGACCGAGGCGCTCGGCGGTGCCTGGGCTTCCTAAGCCTGCCAGAGGACGTTGAGTTGCATATACGGAGCACTAAGAATTACGGTATCTCTCGAACCTAAATTGTATAATTAAATTATAGCATCTGAGATTGGAATTGCTTTTTCACTTGGAGGGAAAAAAAAAAGACATTTTAATAACATGTCATAAGTTTTACAGTTATTGGATTTTCAAATTGTTTACAAAAGCAATACTGTTAAATTGCATTTTTTTTTTTTCTTAAGTCTTTTGATAAAAAGAATAAACTAACAATAACGCTCCCAGGAGGTAAAACAAAATTGCATTTCCTTTTTGTTATTTGTTTAATTATCCATTCAGCCAGTCAGTATATAAAAGTCATTTTCAGCAGATTTGTTCGGAAAGTCACCGGCTCCAGCTGTAACGGCAGAGAACATCCAACTCTTAGTTAACATTAATAAGCCCCGGAGGATCCCGGGGGCTGAGGCACTGCACCCTTTTCCCGCCATTTTGCCTGGCAATTCCAAGGTTTGGAGCAGACAGAAACTCAATGTCACGTCACCTCTGTCGAGGAGCGATTGAGCTGGGGTTGTATGGGGAGAAGACCCCCAAATAGGTTATAAACCAGCATTAAACTGAGCAGCGGCAGCGGCATCAAGGATCCATCTCACCCTGTGCAAATAACAAACCAAATAACAAACCAAATAATACACTGCAAATACTGCAGTCACCTAAGTATTTCACCCCTCTGCCTGAGCACCGCAGGGTTGACTTCCCGGCTGGAATATGTCCAAAGGGAGCTGCTCCTCAGGGTGGTTTTAGTGGTTTTGAAATGCTATCCCACCAGTGGGAGGGAGATTAGTAAGAAAAGTGAGTTATTTCCATAACTTTCTGAGTGCTAAAGATGTTTGCCTCCTCATCTGCACATTCCTTGTGGAATCCATCAAGGCGGAAAAGCTCAAGGATGGAAATCGATAAAAGAGAACAAGTGCAAGGCACCATAAGGGACAGGGATACGTCGGAGCAGGACAATCCCTTGGGGTGTGATAAGAGAGGGGGAGCCAGGAATTCAGCTTGATCGGGTGCTACCTGAGCCGACACCGTTCGGCCCCTCCCGAAGTCCTGGGAGAGCCCCCAAAGGGATGCTCGGATCAGCTCCGCTCGCTCGAGGCACTGGCAGGGATATTGATGGCACAAAACGAGACTTGCAGTGGGCCAAGTTGCCTTCTCCTTCCTGCTGCAGGTAACTCCGCTGTGGGACGGGTTTATGGTTGGACCTCAGGGTGTGGAAGGTCTTTTCCAACCCTACCGATTCCACGGGACCGTGCGTTCTGCTCATTGAAACAAACGGAGACGCAGGGAGCTGGACCGCGGTGGCGCGGGGCCCTTCCCAGCCGGCTGCGCAATGTCCTCCTAACTCCCGCTTTCCCCTTTTCTGCTCTTCAGCCAAAAAAAGGAAGAAAAAGAAAAAAAAAAAAAAGAAAAGAAAAACAAATTTCTTGGTAACAGCTGTGTTTCCTTAGCAAACAAATGTTCCCTTAAAACCTCCACGATGACGAGTTGACAGTAATGAACTAACATCTGTCCCATCCGCACACTTTTTGGCAGCGCCAGAGCCTCCGAGTGAACGTTCCCTAATGCTCACCAGATCCCGCAGCACCTGCCGCGCTCAGCCAGCCTCGCACCGCGGCTGCATTGACAACAGATGGGAGGGCTGAGAGAAAAAAGCTTCCCCCAACCACCCCTTGGTTCATAGCATGGATCAAAGGAAACAACCCCTGAGCACCAAGTGTTTTGCTGCTCCTTGCTGGGCTCGAGCTTTGCTCTTTAGCCCTTGCTGTGCTGCCAGGAGGGAGCCCCGGGGTCATGGCAGGGCCCGTGAGGAGGAGGTCTGGGTAGTGCTGGCCCTGGGACACGCAGGGATGCGCGGGAGTTTCTGCAAGATGCAGCTGAGGGCAGCAGAGGGACAGGAACCACGAACGCGGATGTGTCACCTCCGCGGGGGCTCTGAGCCTGCCTGCAGCAAATGCAATCGCGGGGCACGGCGAGGAAGGACTTCCCATGGCGGTGGGGGAGCGTTGCTGCTTTCTGATGATTAAAAGCAGAAAAAAAAAAGTGCCCTGGACGTCCCATAAGTCAATGGCAAAGTCTTGAGGGAGCAGATGCGACCGGCCGCATTTGAGTGCACTAGACGTTGCAGGCGGCAGTTACACACTCGCTTTACCCAGCTCTGCAGCAAGGGTATTTTACACCCGAACCGGATAAGCGAGGGTATTTTACACCCGAACCGGGTAAGCGAGGGTATTTTACACCCGAACCGGGTAAGCGATGGCCATGCAGGCAGGTGGAAGTCGCTCCTTCCTCTGCTCTTGTCTTCAAAGGAAGGAGCAAACTCTGCTCGGCTTTCAAGTGGGAAGCGGGAGAGAGCCCGGAGCGCGTGGCCAGCGGAGCCGGCGCGGAGCAGAGCGGTGCAGCCACCTGGCAGCCTGTCCCGCTCCACTCGGAGCAGGCTAAGGAAACAGCAGCCTGACTAGTCATAAAAGATGCGTGATGGAGACACTTAAGGGGAGCACTCGGACAGGAAGAGCCAATTTAGAAACCTATTAGGTGCAAAAAGCCCAGCACATGGGCGCAATGCGGAGAGCCACGCAATCCTGAGACATACGGATGCAGGACGGGTTGGAGACCTCCCGGGCGCTGCCTGTTGTCACCTTGCACAGGGTGCAGAGTGACCCAACCTTGGGATCTTGGTGAGAGTTTTCCCTGAAGGACGTCGAGCGGGAACAGGAGCCTCCGCAACAGGAGCGGCGGAGCGGCTGGGGCC
Organism: Nothocercus julius; assembly: GCA_013398735.1. Lineage (NCBI taxonomy): Eukaryota > Metazoa > Chordata > Aves > Tinamiformes > Tinamidae > Nothocercus > Nothocercus julius. Next base: position 734,189 of record VZSV01000075.1, on the reverse strand, counting down.
TCTCCCGGCTCCAAGCTCGCAGGAAGCGAGCGGGGGATGCACCCGCAGCGGGGACACCCCGCGTGGCTCCCGGCAGGAGCTTCGTGCCGGACGAGCTGCACAGCGGCCCCCAGGCCGGCTTGAAGGCTACGAGGATGATCCGGGGCCTGGAACATCTGCCCTGTGACGAAGGGCTGAGAGAGCTGGGCCTGTTCAGCCTGGAGAAGAGAAGGCTGAGAGGAGACCTGAGCAGGGTCTATAAGGACCTCAAGGGAGGCAGTGAGGAGGATGGGGTGGCCCCTTCTCAGTGGTGGCCACTGATAGAACTAGGGGAAACGGCCACAAACTGAAACACCAGAAGTTCCACAGTAACTTTAGGAAAAAGTTCTTGACAATGTGGGTGACAGAGCCCTGGAAGAGGCTGCCCAGAGAGGCTGTGGAGTCTCCTTCTTTGGAGACCTTCCAAACCCGCTTGGACGCAGTCCTGAGCCACAAGCTCTAGGTGACCCTGCGTGTGCAGGGGGGTTGGACTAGATGAGCTCTAGAGGTCCCTTCCAACCTTAAGCATTCTGTGATTCTGTGATTGGGCGCGGGGAGGCCGCGGAGGCTCCGTGTGCTGCGCGCCGGCAGCCACAAGAGAGAGCCCGAACGCCGAGCAGGCGGCGCGAGGCTCCGCTGCCTGCACACGCGCAGGGTCGGGGCTCAGGGGCAGCCAGGCGGGGCTGCAGGGACAGAAGTGGCCTTTGGAGGTCAGCGAGGCCACGCTGCTCCAGCCCCGCTGCGCAGCCGGGCGAGCCCCGTGCTTCGGGTTGTGCCGTGGTTGCAAGCAGCGGTTGCAGCTGCTCTTAGATCCCAAGAGGTTGTCGTGAGCGAGTAACACAAAGCACACGGGGTCAGCAAAGGCAGGTGGTCCCTTTGGAGCTGAAACCCTCCCGGGCTGAAAGTGAGAGGTCTCAGCCCATTTGGCACAAGAGCTGCGGCAAAGCCGAGCCTCGGCCTTGGCGTGCATTGATTTTGCACATTGACATATTTGGCATGCTGATTTTGCACTTTTTCACCAAACTCATGATGAAAGTCCCTGTTTCGCGCACCTTCTTGGGCGCGGGTGCCCGAGCGCCGCGGCGCTTCCGCAGCGGAGCTGGGCCCGCTGCCTTCGCGCGCTGCTTGGAGGGCCCTCGCTGGGAGGGTCTGCCCGGCGACGCGCTGCGCCGGCCCGCCGCGGGCCGAGCTGGACGGAGCCGCTGCCCTCTGCGCGGGGCCGGATAAACTCTGCGCTTGTTCCTGCATCCTCTGCAGCTGCTCCCCTCTCTAGAGCCAATAAACATCCGCTATAAGTCGGTAAATGTGACTTTAGGGCACACAGAAATGACATGATTTCCCTGGTGCCTCTCTGGTCCTCCCTCCCTGCGAGTCGCTTGGGTCCCGGTGTGAAATGCGGCGATGATTAAGAATGAAGGACAGAGAAAAGCCAAGGGAAAAACACTGGGGAAGTCAGGGTGCCTTCGTCCAGAGGAAACACAGGGCAGTGGGAAGGAGAGGGATCCGTGGACGGCTCAGGGCCAGGGTGCCGGCACAATTCCAGTGTGGTGCAATCCCAGCTTGTGCGCGGGATCTTGCAGCAACAGGGAAGTATCAAGGTCTGCACGGAATCCATCGAGCGCTGGGCTCAGGACCAGCGACGCTGCGTGTGCTGCGCGCGGGGCATCGTCCTCGGAGGCTGGTTTTGCCAGGCTGGGGGAGCGGCGGGAGCCCCACGGTCGCACCGGGGCGGCCCCACACCTCCAGCAGCAACACGCCGCGAGGCCTCGTGTCCCCGCCTCGGCCTGGGTGCCTTTCTGAGCCCGTGACGGATTCCGCGTGTCCACGGAGCCGCCGCAGCGCCCGCTCCCAGCGCACGGGCGCCCGCAGGAGGCCCTGCTGGTGACTCATCCCGTGGGGATGGCTGAAAACCAGGATAAAGGACGAAAGGATCAAACCAGCCCCGCTCAGGGCCACCTGCTGAGCTCTGTCACCTTGTGATGCCACCGAGTCCCACCAAGCCAGAACCTGGCCAGCCACGTGTTGGTGGGGACCACGTGCTGCTGGGGACAGCGCGGTGTCACCGAGGGAGAAGGTCATCCAGGATGGACATCCCGGTTCAGACCATGTCCCCTCTCCAGCGGTGGCTGTTGGCAAGGTCTGGAGGTGCCTGAGAGAATGGAGAAGTACCTGGGGATCGGTATTGTCCACCTGAAGTACCTGGGGATGGGTATTGCTCATCTGAAGTACCTGGGGATGGATATTGTCCTTCTGAAGTACCTGGGGATGGGTATTGTCCATCTGAAGTGCCTGGGGATGGGTATTGCCCACCTGAATTGCCTGGGGATGGATTTTGTCCACCTGAA
>VZSV01000075.1:707776-731536 GCA_013398735.1 Nothocercus julius | reverse complement strand
CTGAAGTACCTGGGGATGGGTATTGTCTATCTGAAGTACCTGGGGATGGGTATTGTCTATCTGAAGTGCCTGGGGATGGGTATTGTCCATCTGAATGGGGCAGCTGGAGACCCTCCTCTGCCAGGGGACGTCTCTCGGGCTCTCCCAGGAGCCTCAGACTTTCCAAGCATGTCCATGTGTCGCCGAGCAGGAGAGCAGGGCTCAGGAGCAGGAACGATGCTGGTCCAGTGCCAGCACAGAAGTTTGGACCTTCCCATCTTTGCCTTCCTCCCCCGCTCACTGGCTGCTTCTGATTCAGGTCCTCCCCCCCCAAATTATTATTTTATTCTGTTTCATCCCCGAAATGAGCCCGGCTGGAGCTCGGCCCTTCCCAGCACTCGCGGAGCTCCAGGGCCGCCGGCGCCAGCTGGAAGAGCCCTCGGCCGTTCCCGCCCCGGGACCAGCCGCCTTCGGGGCTGCCAAATGACGTCACCTAAGAAATCGTGACTTTGGCGTTTTACGAGGCCGCGGGGAGAGCGGGCGGCTCGAGCGAGGGGCCGCGAACGGGCTGTCACCGGCAGCGACACGTCACCTTCCTCCCGCGGGGCCCGGGAGCAGCGCTGGGCAGCCGGGACGCGCGGTCGGGGAACAGCGGGAAGCAGCCGCTCTTTGCAGATGCACAAGGGGCTCTTCGCCGAGCGCTTTATGAATCAGTGTTTCAACGGATTGAAACCACATGCTCATGTGGCTGGCGTGTATATTTTTTTCACGGTAAAATGTTAATGAAAACCTTTTGGGCAAGTCTATTCCGGTAAGCGCTGTAGCCTGGGTCTGTGCAATGCTGGGAATGCATGGAAAAGACAGGCACTTTTAGTGCTCCATCCGAAGGAAAACAGGAGTCCCGTATAGGAAAGGGTGGATACAACAGCCAAGCTGTCTTTGCACCCCGGCCTTGCCCTGCCCATGTCCTCCTCGTGCGCCAGCCACGCACGCGGCCAGGAGCCGTTTCGGCACCTGGGATTATTAATGGGACTTCCAGGATGCTCGGAGGGAAGTCTGTGCGTGTGGAAACCCGGCACCTTGGATCGCTCCCTGCGTCTGAGCAGACTGGCTGGAACGCGCGGAGACTTTTTTCCCTTGCAGACGGAAAATATTCCTCAATGGAGCCCCAGTATTTGACTGACAAAACTATAATATTCCTTTTAAGCGTCTCGCGCGTCCAGGTAAACAGCGGCTGTGCTGGCAGCGCCGGGGATGCTCCGACGCTCAATCCTGGCCCTGGCCAAGGGCTTCTGAGCGCAGCTCAACACTTGCCAACACGGGCCCTTCACAACTTGGGTTGAACCTGAACATTGACTCCTCGCCCAGCCTGGAAGGAATGAGCCAGATCACACCAGCCGTGCCCAGGTATTTTTCCATCCCAGCGTACACATGTGTGGGTTAAAACCAACTGAATTTTGCACATCAGCTTTCACAAGCGCTAGAAACTTGAGGCCCACTCCCAAAGCAGGTCACCCATGGGAGGAAGGTCACCCAGCATCATCCTCAGCGGACAACGAGCTGTGAGGCAGCTGCCAAATGAGACTGCAAGCAGGAGCAAGGCCACGTGTTGCTCCTGTGGGTCATTCAGGGCACCCTGTCAGCAAAACACTTCAGAAAATGCTTAATTTCAAGCACTTTTAAGATACTAATGAGCACATTCACTTATGTTGCTGAGTTGGAGCCTGAATGTGGCTCAGCTGAGTGGGCTCCCCTTCGGCACCGCGTCCCTGTCCCGTTCCTGGGCTGCTCAGCTTGTGGGGTCCTTTGCAAGTGCTTCTTCATGCCCGTCCTGGTCTCACTGTGATGTTTCACTCGTCCTTTTCGGGAAAACGAGGAAGCTGTAAATCCCGCGAGCGAAGCGTGCCCGCGTGGTGCGAGAGGTGCCCGTCCTTATAGGAGAAGAGCATGCGCTGGGGGAGCAGAAGTCCTTGGCTCGATGACAAGGGCACATGCACGGCTCTGGCGTTTGCACAAAAGCGGTGAAAAGCCACGCTCCCGAGCAGCGAGCCTGCGCACGAGAAAGCGTCAATTTACATTAAATGGCATTAGTGTAACTAACTGCCGTTAGTTTATGTTAAATGGAGTGATTCACAAGAGAAAAGGATCAGCTTGCCACAGATTTTCGCAAAGGAGCTCTAGGAAGCGCGCTCTCAAAGCAGACCCTTGTGCGTTGTAGGGGGGCTGTAGAGTAATGACTCAGTTTAATCTTTCTGCTAAATTCCATAGGATTTCTCAAGGGAGAGAGGATGAGAGGGGCAGGCAGACAGATGATGACCGACACTGACTCCTCCAGCTGCTGTTTTCTGCTCAAGGCCTCCCCCCTTTAGTGGGGGCAATCTTAAATGTCATGCCTTGAACAAGAGACAGAGATATTTCAAGGTCCCCTTTCCTGGTGATCTCATGTCTTCACCAGGGAAACTTTAATTATAAATCATGGTAACACCAAGGGAGATGTCTCATGCCGGCTTCTGCAGCCCCTCCTTGCAGCCGGAGCGGCGTTCCCAGCGCTTGCTCCCTGTCCGGGTCCTTGTCACGCTGTTTACAGAGCACAGGCGGTCAGAGCACAGGGAGGGGCGGCCTTTTGGCTTTAGGGACCAGCACCGCAAATAAAACCCTTGGAGGAAAGCAACCCTGCGCTGGGAATGCGGAGCAGCGCTCCCGCCCAAGCACGCAGACGTCTTTCCTGGGGTGGAAAATTAGGGATTGGGGTTGGCGCAGGCGTGGGCGACGGAATTGGTGCTGTCTTCACACAGGCAGCTGCAGGGCTCGAATAAGCAGTGACTTACACTGGTGGGGACAACAGCAAGTCCTCAGGGCCACCTAAGCCAGGGCAGTTCAGGAGGAAGCCCCAAAAGCCATTAGGGACCATGGCATGGGTGAGGACCCCGGGGCCGATCCGTTCGAGATTGCAACCAGCACTTGGTTTTCAGCCCAGCAAGGTAGCGGGGCTGTATTAAAAGCATAAGAAACTGCTAAATTTTGGTGTGATCACAACGCAGAGGTGACACAGCAGCCCTGCGGTGGTAGCACCTCTGGCCACCCTGGAGCGTCGGCTCCTTTTGGTGCCAGCCAAGGGGGAATTCAGCTGACACTGCTAATTTCAACTTCTTCGGGAAGAGCGAGAGAAGACCCAGTTCTGGAGGGCCGATCTGTTTATTCCCTCTCACAGCAGACTTCAAACATCCTGTCTGAGCAGTCCCATACAAAATGAATCCAATCTCATTCCGCACTGCTGAATGCATCAGATTAATTCTTTAATCTTAATTATCATTCCTAGTTCATTGACCTGCTCCTATACGATGAGCAGCTGGAGTTTTAGAGCAGTGAGTGGGAAATGAAGGAGTGAAACAGAGGTCTGCTTGCAAAAAATAAGGTTTAAATTGTGGAAGAACAACTACTAGGCTAGAACTGGCCGCCAGGCCATTTACTAGTGCTGAAATCCTCCGTCCAGAAAGGCTAAGCTCCAAATATCTAAAAATCTCTGATCTTGCAAAACTGCAGCTCAGCAGTGGTTTTCCACATGGGATCAGGCGTCACGGTGGGGACCAGCTGCTGGGTGTCATGGGCTCAACCACTGCTGCAGGACTGATCTTGGTGACACCATCACTGTGTCCGTCAATTTGCTTTTTAGTATTTCGAGGCCTTTCTTGGAAGAACTTCTGGCAACTATAATGACCCATTCCGTCTGCTGAGCAGAGCATCTCCCATATGCTGAGTTTGGGAGATGTCCCCAGGACTTTTCCCCTCCATCCATGTCTTCTGAGCAGCAAAAAAATCCTGCGGCTTTTGCAAACTCAGCCCGTCCGTCTCCAAATTTGTATTTGCAGAAAAACATTAATGTTTGCATATGGTGTCAGAACAAGATAAGTGTCTGTGCAATTAAGAAACAGCTGTTCCTGGCAGCGTGCCCCTGCCAGTCTCAACAAGGAGCAAGACAGGTAGCCTGTTCTCATCAGCCCCTGGAATTCCTTGCAAACCACCCCAGCAAATTAACAAGAATAAAATAAAACACGGATTTTTATTAGCCTGTAGGAATAGTACATTGGTTTGGGTCCAAAGCAAGGGATTAAGTTGTTCTAAGACATAATGCGCCGTGGTGAGGACAGCGTGTTTCCACAAACAACACCTGGCAGAGGGAATTGCAAACAATACTGAAAATCACGCCAATCTCAAGATTTTCCGAAGCTGATAGTAATGCGAAATGAGGGCAGGTGTGGCCATATTTTCAAAACTGCCCAGGGCCAGTGTTTCAGGAATTTGGCACCACCAAGCAGGCCTGATTTTCTAAAGAGGTCAGCATCCAAGATATGGCACTTTCTGGAAAACCTGGCCCATAATATCCCAAAGGGAAATACATCCCTTGAGGGGGTTGCAGATGTTTCCTCGCTGCCCCTAACGCAAGGAGATCTCGGCCCCTCACTCAGTGCCCTGGACGCAGCCTCGCAGAGCTACCTCTTTTACCACCACGAGCAAGGAATCCCTTTGGGTCTCCTTGGGGTTTGTGGCTTGAAAGCAACAACTTGTGCTGCTTGAACAAAATCTGTGCAGTTCCCTTCCTTTTGCTTTCTGTCCTTACCTTTTTCTCTCCATTACCATTCCTGATTTTTTGCTGTTTGGCTCCGATTTCCAAAGCACTGTGATACATCGTGGTGATTCATTAACTGTATTCCAGTGGGAGCATGGGCAGAAAGCTGTAAAAACCCCTCCAACGGGTGACAGCTTCTCCAGCATTGACTGTGCCTGTCCCTGCTACCCTGTAGGTTGTGTCATTCCCTATCTGATGCAGCTATTGCGCATGGAAACAGATGTGGAGGTAGCAAAGAGCCCAGGCACCGAGAACCTGGTCCAAATTAGAAGGTGAGGGATGTGACTTTAGGATTCAACATAGCAATGGGTTTGTCGTGTTCCCAGCACAGCCTGTCCTGCTTCCTGTACCCAAAAAGGGCTTGGACAGGGTGGAAGTGAGCCAGGACCTCTGTTCCAGAGAGGGATGCTCGTCCTCTGTCTGAAGAGATGGCTCCAAACCATCTCCATCCGGCGTCCGGAGAGGTGGGAGCTGGATCTCCGCTTTGCTCTTGGCAGGTTTTGAAATGGGCTGAACCCAACCCAGACAGGGACACCCATAAATTCTGGGAAAGTCTGGTTCTGAACTTTGTGGCTTGGACTCTTCTTTAATTACAGGTCACTGGTAAAGCCGGTTGGAAAATGTTATATATATTCTCTAAAAAAATGGTTGTTCTGTTCAAAAATTTTCACAGGTTTTGTTGCTTTATTATTATTCTTTTTTATCAAGGCCTCACAGATATCTGGTTCTCATTTTTTTCACTCAGCTTCCAGTTTTCCAATTGAGAAGGTAAATTAAGCGGCAGAAAATCAAAACGTATGTGTGCATTTTTGTCCAAAAACTTCAAAAATTCCAACAAAGACAAAGAAGCATTTTAGCCAAGAGCCATTTGGTTTTGGTCAATGAAACGTTCTACGAAAAGCAAAATTGAAACCAGCCCTAGTCACGTAGTTGACCTGGCTGCCATCTCATCCACCAAGCGCCATGTATACGCTACCCAGCCGTATATGCAGGGGGGTTACTGCTCTCTCACAGCAGATATTCTCCCTCCCAAAAATTCCCAGAAAATAAAAACAAAACAAAACAAAAAAAAGGTATTTCAGGCTGTTTAAGACAAACCTGCTCATTTTGCTTGCAGTGAACCCTCCAGACAAGCACATCCACCAGCAGGTCGCACGGCGCTGCCTCCAGCCGGACAGGGTGATGCACAGGCGGAGGAGACAATAGCAGTGATTCCTCCCACCTTGCCCAGTGAGAAGAGAGTATCTGCTCATGGCCTAGGCACATCTCTGTGCTCGATGTGTCCTGCTGTGCAGAAATAGAGGAGGTGGCTCTATATAAGCTGGCTGGGCTCCCGGGACAAGCTGAGCTGCACTAGGCGATGCAGAACAGGGTGATCAGGCACAACGAGAAGCAAACCTGGGCTCTCCAAACACTGACCTCTTTGGCCTAGAAATCCCCTTGCAGACTTCCTGCAAGCTTGTATTCCTTGGCATTATCTCCGGTTCCTCCACACCTTCGGGGCAGAAGACAGTCGTAGCCCCTTGAATGCAGCATCCATGCACGGTGAGCAAACACTGCTGTCCTGGTGAGGATCATCTTAGCAGGCAGATGTTCCTGGGGAGTGAAGGGTGTGGAAGGAGAATTTCTGCAACACGTCAGTGGAAAAAAAAAAAAAAAAGAAGAAAGAAATAAAGAAGGCCAAGTCACTTAAGCAATGGTGCTTCCTGCAGAGCCAAACAACAGTGAGGACAGGCACCTCTGGGAATTGGTGATGTAGAAGTGTTCTTCTGCCGCGGGGGGAAGCGCGGAAGCGGGAGGAAGCAAGTCAGCAAGAAAGGCCAACGCCGCTGTGCAGGGTGACCCACATCCCATTGAAGTCTGCATTTTATTATTAGAATCGTTACTATTTGCATTGTGGTAGCATCAAGCGGCCCCAAGTGGAAGAGAGCCCCATTGTACTAGGCACTAAGCAAACACAGAAGTGGAGACACTCCCTTCCCCGAGGGATCTGCCGGCAGAAGAGACACACAGAGAGCTGTAAAGGACAGGAAATTATCATTTACTGGTATTCATGGCAAGCATAACGATGCTTCTGTGCTAATAAGACTGTCTCCCACTGCCCTCTTTCCCACCTAGGGCCTGACCTGGGGGAATCAGTGGACTTGAGCATAGCCCAAAGCAGCAACCGCAGAGCACCTGAATATTCAAGAATTCTGGTTTCCAGCCACCACCGGCTGAACCAAGCTGCAGCCGCGAGGCAGAGGAGAGACGGCGGGATACGCTCACACTCCTCCCGAGCCGGCCAGTCTAATTTTAGGTTTAGCAGCCTTGATGAAGTCCTTCTGAAGACCGACACGGAAGGGACAGGGCAGCTGTGCGGCCGTGCGGAGGCCAGGCACATGGATCTCCCATCTCTCTCCGATTCCCATGGCCTTCAGCTTCTTAAGCGGGAGATTACGGCAGCAGCTACGGAAGGGAAACCTGAGAGAGCGTCAAGGCTCACAGGTCTCCCTAGTTGAAGGTCCCTTGTTTTATAAGTTATTTATTTCCACATTCAAGATGTTTTATCTAAGTGGCTAGGAATCACCGCATACATCTCTAGAGGACCAGCTTGGGGACCAGAATCTCCAAACAGGGTAGGGATGGGGACATATGCAGCTACTCTCATGCCTGGTCTATAGGCAAATCTCAGACCTTAGATGGTCCTTGTGCAACATTTTTTCAGCTGTTCTTTTTATTTAGCTTACTATTACAGAAATCCAACCTTGCAGACAATGAACGCTTTAAGATCCAGTCAAAAACACGGGAGTTGCAGCAGGAGCTTAGCACAGTGGCGCTGCAGGGAATGGAGCACTAGAAGAGGCATAACTCCCTACTTCACAGCAAGGTCCAAAATCTTGCAGTGGGTCCCTGCAGGCCCATACACAGTCTGCTTGTGGACTGATACACAGGTCTGAAATTTGTAAAGCCTTAAAAAAAGTCTCTGTATAGCCCAGTTGGAAAAAAAAAAAAAAAAAAAAAAAAAAAAAAAAAAAGCTAACTCCCCTTTACTGCTCCCACTGCAACGAGTGGGAGTTTTGCCGTTTACCATGAGCATGATCAAGGCTGTTGTTGATGGAGGCGGAACAGAGCTCCTCAAATCTCACGCGGAGCGCTGCCGATAACTTCCAACCCATGTCACTACTTTGCTGATGGAGACACTGTCGTTCTTGCCTCTCTGTAGATTATTCATGGGTCTGGCACAGGCCTGATCTGCAGGGTTATGTTCCTTGGGGCTGGATGACACGGCAGGGAAACACAGGGATGACACAGCCCCAGCCTGTGCTGCAGGGCAGCCTTTCCGGCAGAGTTGTGCTGGCAGGAGAGAGGAGGTGGCCCGAGGGCGAACGCGTGCGGTGGCCTCTGCCGGGGTGTGTGGCAGCACAGGGAACAGGAAACCCTCGAGACAATCACTCGGAGAGATGTGGGCAGGGAACCACTTGTGGGCAGAGACAGGAAAGCAAGATATCTTTTCCACTCCAAAGTGACCCCCTAAGTGACTCTTTTCAGAGCACCCAAAGCATCTGCTGCCTCTGACTTGAACCCCGCTCCTCTTACAGGAAGGCTTGTTCTGGCATTCAGGTGACAAAATCGGGAGTGAGGAGGTAAGAGGTGCCACCAGGAGTGAGGGCTGCTCGCTGAGAGCGCTGAGCGTGCACGCGCCCCTGGGTGTTGCGATGTTATCTTTTACTATTTGACTGTGTGTGATTTTCCTCCCAGGACTCCTGTCTCTTTCCATGTACAAACTTGCTCAGTGAACCATTATTCAACCCCTTGTTCCTCCTTGTTGAGCAATGCGTGGCCTCATGCCTTATTTACTGCGCACTATTCAAGCCCTGCTCCGGAGACAGAATTATTCATTTCCTCATGAGCTCTCTTAGGGCACAGATGACAAGCATTAGTGAATTTATTTTTCCCCATTCCCCTGTGAGATGAGGGGGTGGGACTGTGCTTGCTTTATAGGCGATATCTGAGGCAGAGAGAAATCGAGTTCAAAAGTACTCACCAGTTCTGGGGCTGGATGGTGGGTGTCGGGGCCTTGGTCCCATGTAGTGCTGCAGCCTCCCAAAGCACAACCATCTGCAGCAGCAGCTGGGAGCCAGGACCTGCGCTAGTGAGCAATGCAAATTTAGGGACCTTTGGGCTATATGTTGTTTAAGTGACTTGGCTAATACTATGCAGAAACTCCCCAGCAGACCCAGGGCTCTTCCAAGTGCCTTTCCATGGGGGTTATCAGCAGTGTTAGGGGTCCGTCTGTCCAGATCCCTCCTTCGTTCCCTTGACATAAACCTCCGCCTTCTGCAGCAAACAGGGAGGGCCATCAGGCGATGGCCTCCAGTACCTTATTGCTCTAATTTGTCCCCAGAAGTGCCTTGCCTGGACACTACTAGACCCTCAGGAGAAAGTAAGACAGTGATTATATAATTTGCAATAAATGGGGCCGCAGGATGATTTTACAGGCAGCTCCCCTTCCCCAGTTCCTAAATCTCTCTAGTTCTACCCTTTCCCCCCGCTGCCCTTCTAGAGGCATCTCCTGCTTCATCCTCTAACCCAGAAATGCCAGGAGTGCCCACGAGCTTGGGATGCTCCAGGCTGGCACCCTCAGCGGGCATGGGCACTCCGTGGAGCAAGCGGCTCTTCCCATGGCATTCCCAATTCCCTGCACTTTCCCAAAGGTCTGGAGCGTCGGTGAGCACGTGTGGTCCCGAGGGACTCCTCTCTTTGCCTTGCTAACTTTGGGTTTGTGTCCTGGGGAGCAGGGCCGTATCTCAAAGGAAGCTCAAGAGATTTATTGTAAAAGAGGCCAAACAACCTAACCTGTTTCTCTCTGGCCTCATTTTGGGAATGGCTGAGCGGTCCGGTTGATATTTAAACCAGAAGGAGCAAACAAAAGCCCAAAGCAAACCAGACCGTGGCAGGCCCTCGACGTGAGAAGCTCCAAGCCAAGTGTTGAAAGCTTGGCAGGGATTTGGGCAAGACCCATAGCCCTACAGCACCAGCTGTAATAGCTGCATTTTACTCAAGAAGACTGCAGTGACCTCATGCTATTTTGCAACTAAAGAAAGTGAGACGAGACAGTGATATTAAAGGTATTAAATCATTATGGATTGCAGAGGCGCTAATCTCTGGTTCAAGGGGTTTGCATGACCCAAGATAGGGCTGAGCACTTGGCGCTGGTCACTGGGGCCAGCTGAGATGGTCACGCAGAATCATAGAATCACTACAGTTGAAAAAGACTTTCAGGATCATCGAGCCCAACTGTCCAAGCCCAGCCAAGGCTTTGGAGCCCCTTCCATTTGTCCCTTGCAGGGGATGTCCGGATGCAGAAGTTTATGGAAAAAAAAAACCGAAGCGCTCCCATGTATTGTTCAAAAATAAAGAGAGTTTAAAGGGAAAAGCAGGTGCCAGCCACCCAACTCCTTGATGCTGTGCAGCCCCCAGAGCAAAATAACCCATGCAGGTTGTTCCATGCTCTGCTGCAGAGCTTCGCACCCGCTGTTCAGCCCGGCTCTGCACGGAGCAGTGCCTGGCACGAGGGAGGCAGCCTCACAAATCTTCCTCCACACACGTGGTGCTCCTGGACAGTATCGTTAGCACCTGCCGGTGGTTTTTAATTGCTGTGCCGTTAAGGACGTCTTCACAAGAGGATGCATATTGCTCATAAACTTCTCCTCTGAAAAGTCTTCCATTTAGAGAACAAAGTAGCCATCATCCCTTAATCTAATATATTTAAACATCATGATAAAAATCCTCTCTAGAGAATCTGACAACGCAGTTTCCACCAACATTATAATGAATGTTTTTCTTCTTTTAAATGCCTCAACATTAAAGTTTAACGAGCAATACTTACTTTCATTCTAAACTTATTTTTCTCCTTGACAGATTGGATACTTAGTTGGGATTTGTTAACAGAGCTAGTCATAAAAATGTCTGCTTCAAACTGATAGATACTGTCTTTAGGAAATTGGACTTTGATGTCTTATTTGATTTCCATGGCAAAATAAGTTCATATTTTCTTCCTTGAGAGAAATGAACATGGAGTGCCATATAGAGCAAACTAATAAGCTCATGCCCCTTTTTATTTGCCTAGAATTTAAGCTTATATCAAGCATGACATATTGGGTAGCTTGGAAATGTCCTAAGTCAGGACTGCTCTTGTTAACTGCAAGGGGGCTCATGTGTGGAATTTCTGATCTAGTTTGAGATGTTGGCAGGACTTTCCACCACCTAAGCCCTTGCTTTAAAAATATACAGTTGCACAGGGAATAACCAGAAATGAAATTGCAATTAAGGCTCACGGCTGTAAGGAGAAGGTATTTATTGCATCACACACCTTAACCAACTGTCTGGCAAATGCCCTTTGTAGCGTTTCCAGCTCGTTTGGTTTTACTTTGAATCCCACAATATTAATATTTGTCTTAATCTTCCAGTTTGCTTCCAAAAATATGATTTCTATCCCTCAGTTTGGAGAGAGAAGACTGCCAGTGTGAACTCAGCCTACAAGACAAGTGTACATTTTTTTGAACCATCCCTATTTTAAAATGAGCTGGAGGGAAAGCGAGTGAGATGAGCCCGACACGTGGTTTCTTTAACAATCACTGTTCAACTATTTGATGAAAATCTCCTTGACCCTCTTAATGCAGCACTGCCCAATATGCTGCTGTGTTGTTAAGCCATGACACAGAAATAATGCAAATGATTCAAAGAATTGTGAAAATTTTTCACAAGAAGAGGGGTTGAGCCAGGCTGGCCAGCACAGTCCTTAGCACCATCCCCACACAGCAGCTCCCTCCGTTCCCCTCTTCTCCCAAGCTGAGTTACAACAAGCTCCTGATGAACTTTATCCTAGCCCAGACTAGGGCCACAGACGAAAACGTGAAATTTGACAACACTGAAGACCGCTGAAAAAGGGAAAACAGACCACAGATAGACAGGAGAAACCCATACAACATCGCAGCAAACATTTCCTAATTCACTGCAATGCCAGGGGATGATTCACCCTTGTGTTCCTGTTGCATAACCCTCCCCACAACCCCGGAGAGCGAAACTAGAAACCCAAAGGTCTCGCTGGGTTTTCAGTGACATTTATATTTAGACTGAACTTTCAGTTAGGAAAGTGTGAGTTTTTCTCTGATGACAAAAGCGGCGAACTGCTTGGGCAAGGTGTCGTTTCGGAAGCGATAAACCACCGCGTGCTCCACATTGCGATCTCCCTCGCGCCCACGTAAACTCCGGCTCAGACCACGGGCTTCGCTCGGACTTTCTGACTTGTTTAAGAGCCCAGTGCTGCTGAAATCCCCGTTGCAATGAGAATCTACCCCGTTTGCCTGCCTGGTCCTGGGGATGAGCATTCTGCTCCTTACCACCAAGGCTGTGGATCCGGGGTTAGTGAACGTTGCACGTCTCGGGAATATCAGACTACGGGCTCCATATACTCACTCCACAAAGTTATCCAGGGTGTGCATCTGGATCCCGGGCACGTTTCTGACTTGATCAGGTGGATGCTGTTTTAGGAGCCCGAAGAGTCCACGCGTCCTCGGCACCTCGAGACCTCTGTGTAGGCAGACACGGGGCAGACACATTGCTTTAATTCAGACAGAAAATCAGCATGAAGGCGGCATAGAGGAAAAGCAATCCGCACTTCAGATGTCTCCTCCGGCCCCAAAGCAGTCAGATTAAATGGAAAGTCACACATGGGCGCTACGCAGGGGAACAAACTGGGTACACCAGTGAAAATACAGAACCTGGCTGACTGTGTGAGCAGACACTGCGCCGGCTGTGGGTTACAGGGAGGGAGCCAAGGGAGCACCCACAGGTTACGGGAGCGCCTCAAAAGCAGGACACTGCAGAAAAGGAAATACAACTATGCACGAGACAGGCCACAATTCACAGTAAAGGCGTCGTATGGCATGCTTCAGTACGCTTTGGTATACATTAACTAAAACGTATAGCTTTCCCTGGGACTAAGGAGCAGGATGAGGTCACAGTTCACTTCAAGTTAAGAAGCTGCTTTGAAATAATCCAGAAATACCCAAAAGGAAATGTTAAAAATTACAGATACTCTGCATTCAAATATTTGCTGAATTTCAGGAGTAGGGAGGAGGGAAAAGTCTTCCTGATTGCTGAAGGACTCATAGGTGTAGAGGGCAAGTTGTAGTCTGAGGCAAATATTTATGGCCTTGTAATAAAAAGCTGTATATAAGGTCTCTAAGAGAAAGAGGGGGGCACCACCTTAACTGGAGCAACGCTGGCGGGGACTGCTAGAATTACGGTGTTAACATCAGCTGTGGCGCCAGCAATGGGAATCTGCCTGTTGCATTTTCCTCATCCCAGCGCAGGAATGGTGGATGGGCCTCCTGCAGAAGACTCTTCTTCCTCCAGTATCCTCTCATTTGTAAATATTAATATCCTGTTCTAAATGGAAGTTAAGATTTAACTCCATACTGCTGCCCACATACTACTTAAGAGTATGGAACTGAGGCACAAATACTTCTTTAAGTATCCACTTGACTCCGTTCTCATTCAGAAATTATACATCTATACACATATGAATATATCCAAATGCTTCGGGGTTTTGCAGAGCCAGGGTAGATTTTGGCATGCACTTAATTTATTTGCAAAAGCGGAGCCCAAGGCCTGCTCCAGAAGTCTTACGAGAGGTTCCCTTTTGCAGAAGGTCTTACAGTTCTCCTCCCAAAGCCTGCTCTTATTATCCAGCTTCAGTCACTACAGGCCAGACTTTGCCACTCTCCTTACGGCCAAATCATCTCTCCGTGCTGAGCTGCAGACAGCTCTAAGCAAAAGTTTAATTTAACTCTTATAAAGAGTGTTTGGAGGGATATGTTACCAGACAGTGTGGGTTCTGCACTGCTCGTTTCCTCTACTATCCTTGCTACCCACGGTAGCATTCAGCCCTTCGACGCGCATTGTATGCAGGAAATGAAATTACACCCTGTCACAACAGCCTCTTAGCAGCCCGGATTTCTGCAGAGCTTTCCCTCTTTTGCAGCACATACAACATCTCTCTCTCTTTGCAGGGATAGAACAGCTCCTTTCCAGCGAGGGAAAGGGAGCTTTGGCCTGCCCGAGATGTCAAGCCCCCCGGCTGTTAAGGCGAGGGGAAATGTCTTGGGTACACAGCACTGTTCTGCTTTCATCCTCTCCAGAGAGGCCCCCAGCTCAATCTAAACAAAATGAAGCCAGGGTATCATTTAAAAACAAAACCATTCTGAAATGTCTTTGATCTCCCTGACTTCCTGCAAAATATACAACGGAGTGTTTCTCTAGCTCCTCAACCACCGCAGAGCTGATTTTTTCTGCAATTTCTATTGTCTTTGGCACTACACAAAATTAGCAAAGCATTGACCATAAAATCCCTTAAATACAAGGAAATCCAGCCCCTCCTCAGTTTCAGCTTTGCCTTTCCAAGTCCTTTTCTCTGCAGCCCTGCCATGCACCTTTCTGTTTATGTGCAAGGACCTCGAGGTTATTCTGCCTGTTTTGCAGACCTCCTATTTTCCAGCTCTGCTGTCAGTCCATCACAGACCATCTTTCCCTTTTTCCCAGTCTAGTGAAGATCGCTTGCATAGGTTACTGCTGGAAAACCTCAAGGCCTCCTCTCTGAGCATCCCTTGCATGTCTTTCTGTATACAGGATCCTGCTTTTGCCCTCAGAAGCTTCTCAGTCCTGCCCTTCTCCCCTTACAGAATTTAAAATGTACCAATCAACTCATCATGACATTTCTCTTTCAATTGCTTTTCTGCCTCTGTCCTCATCCCATTATAATCTGAACAATTGTCTTGTTTTTCCTTTTTTTTCCCTTTTTCTGGGGGTCAGACTGCATGGGTGGCAATGAGACAGTTCACAGCTGACTCTTGACTCCTCCAGCTTGTTTCTTCACTGGCCAGTGCTCATCAGCTCTGGTGTGTTAGTGACTCAGGCAACATCCAGTACTTATTTAGCCTGAGAAGGGAGTTATATCTGATATAGATGAATAGATGGTAAGGTATTTAGGTCTTACTGTATTTGTGCAAAGTGCTGCACATAATCTATTGAGCTTTGCAAGTAGCAACAGGAAGTCTAATCCTCTCCTCTTGCAAACTGTTGACTTCTCTGTCTTCCAGATTTCCTTGCATTGAAGGAAGATGAAGCGCTGCAGCTTTAAGGACTAACTGCTCCGTTCAGGGTAGCATTTTAAGCGAGAGAAATGCTCATATGCAATGAAAAGACACATAATGTTGCTCCATGCACAAGTCAGATAAATTGTTCTGCAGCTTTTAGTGACAGCAGAGACAAAAGCCTCGTCCCCCACACTGAGCAGCAGCATCTGGGTGGCAGCCTCAAAACTTCTCCCCTACTTGAGGCCTCCCTGTGTTCCAGGAGCAGGAGAAAAAAGGTGGTTTCACAGACCTTGGTGGCACTAAAATCTGCAGGGACCTAATGCAGACTGTGATGGACACAAGTTTTGACGTGATGGTGCAAAAGGGAGAACTGAGTTTACAGGTATCACAGGGAGATGTGCTGCCAAAATGAGAGGTCTCAGGGGGCTGACCAGAGAATTATTATGCAACTTGCCTTGAAGGTATTTTATAAAATGCAGCCAGCATTCCATAAAATAAAGGGCCCAGAATATCAAAATAAATTGCTATGTCATTGTTATTTCACTTGCTACCAAATGCAGAGCGTGGGCCAAACTCGCAGCTACCCAAAATCCAGTCAAATGCCACTTTGCGCCGTGGCGTCTTCGTGTTTGGCTGCTGCTAACCCCAGTATAACCCCTCAGAACCCCAGTACCAATGGTCATTGTTAGGATTCTTCTCCCATCAAAGCATAATCTGATGGTGAAGAGATAAATATGACGATGGATCTCCTTCCTCCACATGCCCAGCACCCTCGTAAACTCCTTCCCCTTGACCTCCCACCCCATTTTAATGACCATTAGGAACTCTCGTCAACTAGGCAGCAATGCCAGGCTTTAGACCCAAGACAGCCTCACGTTAGAAATGGATAATCTTTGAAGGAAACTTCTGACCCTCAGGAATGTCAGAAGAAACAAAAGAAAAAGAGCTGACCAATTTCAAGTGCCAACTCTTTAGGAAGTTTGGTCAAGCTTTTAATGGAATCTTTTAATTAGGAATCACATGAAGAGCAAATCCGGTCCAATTTATTAAAAGAAAAGAAATCAGGCTCACAACAGACCATCTTAATACTCCATTTCTTATGTAGTTTCTAACTCTGGCTTCTTTTCTCTTCGGAACAGCGTGTCTCTTTGGAAACAGAGTTTTGTGAACCTTTGTACCTCTGCTTTGTCATTATAGCACTTGGCCAGAAAGAGTGACCATGCAGGAGACGAGTTAACTCATTTTCCTTTTCCAAGTTGGCTTTAATGAAGGAAAGGTCACCCGCGAGGTCAGTCCCTCTGGATCACAGTGCAGATAAAGGCCCGTTTTCTAAACATATGTTTTTTCTGACAACGCATTCAATATCCTGTAAACACATTGCATAGCAGAATTTTCATCTAGAGTGATTGTAACTAATATTTTCCATACCTTTGGATATTAAACCCCAAAATAATTCTTACTTTTAGCAGTTTCCCTCCGCAGCTCAAGTTCATTGGAATAGGCTAGGAGTTGTGTTCTGGGCTTAGGCCATAACAAATCTGATTTGGGTATTATTATTTGTGTAGCATTAAAAATGATTCTGCAATGAGTAAGCATTTTTTTTAACGTGAAAGCACATGAAAAAACAAGGAATCTACAGACTTTTATTAGACACTTTGCCTTTTTTAACCCAGGGACCTTTAAATGCTTTCCAGACCCGGATTCTTTATTAGGTTTTGGATCAGGCCTCCTAACATAAGGAAGTCGGTTCTCTCTTTCTCCTCTCCGTGTTGCTTGGTGGGCTTAAGATCTACTGACTTTCTCTAAGCGCGGAGCTGCCCGTGGGGTAGGCAGGGAGAAGCAGCATGGTTGCTTCTAAATAAAAGTTACTTGTCAGATCAACATCAATAGCAGAAATAATGAGGGTGATCACATGGGAATAGATAGTCAGGGTTTAGTTTAATCATCTTTCCGTGTCAGCTGCACCGATCCAGTTCGGCATGACTAAGTCAAGTAAACGTTAGGTAACCGAGTTTCTCTTCAGCTTCCTTAGCTTTCTTTCCCCCCCAGAACTTCTGTCAGTGACTTTAAAACAGGAATATCTGTAAGGGACACCTAGAAATGCTGCTAGATGAACAAAGCACAGAATTTCAGGAAGAGGTGTCTGATGTTATGTTACGAAAGAGATTTTCAAGGCCAAAAAAATAGCATTAAGATCATCAGAATCACTTGCACCTTTGAAACTCTCTACTAGGTCTATACTCGTGTACCCAAAGCAGCTTCCATTAACTTCATGTTCACTCAGAACGTGAGTTCTGATCTCCCAGCAGTGTTCATGGGGGAACAAAATTGTGCCCATTCAAAAAAATAACGTCTCCTGATACATTGTGGGGTTGTCACAGAAAAGCCCCTAAAGCTTGTACCAAACCCAAACGCCCTAAGTAGGCAACGTTGAACCGTGATTTAAAACCTTGATACAGATCCAAATTTTGCTGGTTAGCTCTTCCTAAAAGATATAAATGAACATTGTAGGATTCCAGAGCACTAAAAAGAGGAATTTCCAAGTATACCTTAATTTGCTAAATATCTCAAGGGAATTACTTATTAAATCCCTCTCAGCTGTGGCTCTGGTTTCCTTTGCAGTGTTCTCAGAGTCCCACAGGTTTCTGGCAAACCTCACACAGGTGATACTGTTTTAGAGCCCTGGGCTCCTGCAACCATATAATTGTATCGGCAGCTCAGGCCCCCTCCTTTTTTTTTCTCCCCGTCTTTCCTGGGAGTAGAGGAAAGGTAGGAAACATGAACCCTCAAGAGATACTAATTTAAAAAAAAAAAATGCAGGAGGAGGAAATCAAGTGGCATTTTATTATTTGTTGTAATTTTAAGACAATTTCATTGTGTGCTGGGATCTTGGCTCAGGCATTTGAATGGTTGGGTTGATAACTCTGCCTTTAGCATCCATATGAAGCTCTATACTGTGTAAAGATGATTTGGTTTTGGCTTTGGACTGCACGGGTTGTTTTCTCTTCTCCTAGAAGACTTTCCAATTTGTTAGCAGAACCTGCAGTGTCTTGGCCTTGCTAGCAAAAGGCCTTTACACAAAAGCCTTTATTTCTCCTGAACAAATAAATAAGGAACAAACATCCCTCCTTGCAGCCAGAGCAGGGACCCTTCCTTTGCAATTCTCTTTGCCCTTTTGTGCAATTCCTATAGCTGTACTTTTTCTCCTAAGTAGGAAAGATTTCAGCTTTACAGGAAAGCCAAATTTCATGGGCTTTTGTGTGTACATGTGCACAACTCATGACCTTTCCCCAGTTTGTCTGTGTTTGATTCCAATATTAATGTGACTGTGCTCTGCTGAAATGTAATGAAATCTGCAGCAGAAGAGAGGGGCAGGCAGTGATGGGGGGCCTCAACTTTTGATCCTGACTAAAAGAAATTTTCTGCAGTTATACATTAAACTGCCAGGAGGCAAAATCAAAACTTGGGTTTGAGGAGTTACTCAACAGAGCGTGGCCGTGCAGAGCTTCTCCCATGCACCTCCAAGTTGTTTTTTTCTTATCTAGACAAGCTATGTATAAATATTAACATATTACTCAGGGGTAAATAATTCCATGCCACTCCTTCCCGATGCTGGATGGAAGCGGATTCTGGATTGGGATTTGAAGGACAGCCTCTCAGGTGCACTTCGGGTCGAAAGAATTAAAATCAAAAAAAGGCAGTGATAGTTTTTAATTAAGCCAACCTCAGAAATGAAGAAGTAAGCAGCCTTTAATTGCTGGCTTTAATATAGTGGAGACATAAAAACACTGGCTAAACTCCATAGTAATTGGAATTAAGAAAGTCCCACTTTGAGGGTAGAACTCCAGAGCAATTGTGTTTTGGTGTGTGTTTGCTGGCGTGTGTGTACAACAAGGAGCAAAAAAAATTATATCCCTCTAGAAAGTGTATTCTTTCCATAGAGGGTCTGACATGCCAGCAGTTGTGGATGAGAGGCTACTGGAAATGGAACATGTGAAAACAGGGGACTATTCATAAAAATAACATTTATATTTACTTGTTAAAAGCCTTTGCTTGGGATCTTTTTTTTAAAGCTCAGCTGGATACAAAATGCCCACTTCAAAAGCTAAAATGAAGACTTTAGCAGATGTGTCCTGGCAAAGAAAAGGGTGCACACACAGCAAGGAATTCAGAAGGGACAGACAGTCATATACGGACGTGGGGAAAGGAATCTCAAATAAAATGCTTGTGGCTGGCAGCTGCAGTTCCTGTGTTACCTGCAATGAGCCTCTGTACTTGGGGATTTGGGGCCTGGTCTATTTATTTATTTATTCTTTACTGTTGCTTTTTGTTTTGCAACAGACAATCTGTGATTTTACACAGACCCTTAGTAACCAGAAAAGGGAAATGTTTTACAAGGAGCAACTTTAAACTTTATTTAACAGAGAATTTTGACCCTACGTCAACCTTAAATGTACTTTAGAAGACAAAAAGCTTCAGGCTGTAAGATCTTGAGCAGGTAAGAGTGAGTGTGTGTGTGTGTGTGTTGCATGCGCCATCACTAGGGGACAACCTGACAGCCCCCATTCGTTTGCAAGATGTCTCAGCAGCACTGGGTGTTTGCAGGTGGGATGTTGAAAACACCCCTCTGTGTGCGGTGGGATGTGCAGGGCCCTGTGGATGCCTATTCTAGATTTTTTTTTATCTCAAGGTTAATTCAAGGTGTGTTAATTTGAGGTTGTTAACACATTTGTAGAGATTAGATGAGGCCCTAGCAAGGTGCTGGTGGCTCAATGCAGGGCTCAGCCTCCTCCGAGGCTGTGGTGTCCCTGCATGTGTCCCTCGTGTCCTCTGCGAGCTGCTGGGATCTTCATGGCAATACACTTTATTGCCTGCAAAGAGAGAAAACCTCTCACCAAGGAATGACCCTCCCAAATGACTGACTGTTACCTCCTGTCACTTACCAGACACATGTGAACTACACAAAGATATAGCATAAGAGCTACTGCAAGATTTCAAAGTCAAACATTCAGTTACTATGGAAATCCAGAATTAAGATTGCTTGTGGAGCCTTTGTGAAGCTCTTGAATCCTTCCTGAGCACCCTGGTTTTACTCCCATGCTCACAAAATGCTTTTTCCAAAGGACTCCCACCTCACACATCCCACAGGAACAAAAAGTGTGTTAAGGAATATATAAAACCTCTGCAGATCAGACCTCAGGGGAGCAACCAGAGCTGCAGAAGGGTGAGTGAATGTGCAAGGCTTGGGGGGGGGGGGTAGGTAAGTTACCCAGTATCGTACAGGAGCACGGTGACAGAAAGGGGGAAACTCCAGTTTCCCAGGGGGGCATTTGTCTGCCCTAACTATGACACTGCCACCCAAAGTATCACCCAATTTGTATAACAAATAATCATGGGGTCTTACAGGCAATATACCTTTTGTTGGACTGGTTTAAATAGACCATCAGCCAGAGGCAGCAGCGTGATCCTCATGCTGCAGAGCCTCCTGGAATGCGCAAAGGAACTAGCCTGTATGTGTTAGGAATTGTCAGCAAAGCATCTTTTTATTGGCTATGCCTATGTCTTCTCATATGCAGAGAAGAATAACTGCGTAACTCCGAAAGGAACAGTTGAGCTGTGCGTTTCACAGTGCTGAAGTTACCTGTGAAGTCATTAACTCACAATGACCTTGCTTTTTTTGTGACTCACCCCGAACGTTATTTTTCTGTAGGTTTGTTCTGAGTGATTAAGATAGGTTTGCCTGTAAGTGCTGTTCTTACATATACATGCATTACCTTAACCAAGGAAAGCTCCCACACCTTCCCTTGTTTATGCGTATTATATGTGACATAGATTGAAAGTTAAATGTCACAGTCCTTATTTACAAGTTAGCATGTGAATATAACCTACTTTTAAACCTTCTCCTCTTCTCAGCTGCCTCTCTCACCCTTCAGCACAGCTACTTGTATAATATGGAACAAATGGAGATGAGGAGGTTTATGGCCCTCTTAGCTGCTCTAGTAAATCCAGATCTGTGGCAAATTTTACAGGTTATCTCAATTATCCTCTTCAGTCAGATAGCAAAATTCCCTTCCACAAGCAGCTAATGGCCATAGAGAAAATTCTACTTAATATTCCAGTAGCTGGGTGCGACACAGGGGCAGTTCACTAAAAGCTGCTTCTCAACCACTCCCTGGTTTTCAAACTTGCCACAATTACATGTTAAAGCAGCCCGGGAGCTGTTTCAGCAGGCACTGGGCTCCCCGAAGAGCCGTCTCCGAGCGGAGCCGGGATGCAGTTTGCTCCGGTCACACTGCCTCCAGGCTGCCTGTCCCAACAAGCCTCTGCCAAAGGGCTTTTGCAGGGAGCGGGTGGAGGAGTCTCCTGCCTCGCATCCCTTCTTCCCTATTTAAACGATATAAAGGGAGCGTGGGGCAAAGCACAGGACCTGCCCCTCCATCTCGGGACCTATTAAAATACTTCTGATAAAGGTGCTTGTGTATGTGTGAGCTCCAGGGAATGCCACCTTGTTTCTTATGCTAATATTATATTGTTTCTGAATCAAAGCTCAATATTTTTATTGTCTTGAAAGCAAAGTTTAAATTTTGTTCCTATTCACTGATGGATCCTGTGAATGAGCAAGGTATGTAAAGATTATCTTTCAGTAAGTGTTAAGATGTTTGTGTAATAGTAAAAGATTAAGAAATGCAAGGGAGCCATGAAGCATATGTCTATTTTCA
This sequence comes from Nothocercus julius, assembly GCA_013398735.1. NCBI lineage: Eukaryota > Metazoa > Chordata > Aves > Tinamiformes > Tinamidae > Nothocercus > Nothocercus julius. The sequence continues at coordinate 710,069 of VZSV01000075.1, read as the reverse complement.
AGTAATCTCAAGTGCATGACTGATGGCAGAGGACTCTTTTTCCCCACGACACTGCAGACTGTACATCTCTATTTTTCAGAAAGCAAAGTGCAATGAGTGAAGTTCCTGAACCTGTGCTATGTAACAAACATGCGAAGATAATGATAAAGAAAAATTTGTGCCACAAATGAACATACAAGCCTATCCTGCTCAGAGATGGCTTTCAAGACAGCAGACACTTTGTAAACCAGAGAAGGGATCCAGGCCATGTAAAATTGGGATGGTCCTGTCTTTTCCTGTCAATTTTTTCCATTATGAGAGTGTCCAGAACTCTGTGAAATAAAGGATCACTGTCCATGGGTTCAGAAATGCCCGTTTTCACAGAATGGCCTTTTGCCGACAGGTAAACCCAGCAGGCACCTGGTTCACAAGAACAGAACAGTGTCCATGCTCTTCTAGCTTGAACAGTGATAACAAAAGGGATATGGTCCCCAACAGAAATCCATACTCAGATTATTCTCCAAAGGTATGACAAAACTTTTGTTAATTAAAGCTATTCCTCTTAATCATCACATACTCATTTTCTGCAATTTCTCATTTCCCTAGTTTTTGATATGTAGTAAGTCAATGACAGTAGCAGCAATCAGTAATTTGGGCATGTTGGCTTTATACTAATTATTTGTTGAGAATTTTCGTGTTGTTTCTAGAGGTGCTGAGCAACTCTTTGCCCAAATGAAATTGGGATCATCTAGAGGGGCTCAACATCTCTCTACTTCAGGCAACTCAATTTAGGCAGCCAAAAACTGGGTCAGGGCAACAGTCCAATATTTTAGTGGTGAGCCTCCAAAATTCAAGACACTCGGGGAATGTGTGTTGGGGAATAGTATGAGAATTTTTAAAGAAGAAGAAAAAAGTTAGTTTCTGCCCAATATTGGTAGTTAAAATTTTGGTATTTTCAATATGGGATTAAAAAACGCTGTTTTTAAAGTCTTGGTGAAAGCCAAGCCAGCTGCCTCTGAGCTTCAGGCGCCGTCTGAACCTATGAGGTTCGTAACGCGCCGCGGGGCCGTTGGGACGGCTGGCACGGAGAGGCGCTTGGATCGCACGGGCTTTCGAGGAGCCTCCCCAGCGGCCGCGCTGGAGCCGGGAGCGCGGGAATGCGGATTGGCAGGAACCTGCGCGTCGGCGAGCAGCAGCCCCGCGGGCCTCCCAGGCCCGGCTTCCCCGGCAGCCCGTCTGGGAGGCGGCGAAGGCGCTGGGGAGCTGAGCTGCAGACATCAAAAAGGGGGAGGTTTTACCCCAAAAAGCTTTTACTCTCTGGTTTCCTGGCTTTTGGGGCTGGGGACAGCTAAAGGAAGGAGGTGACTCCATAAGTGGCCTCCAGGCTCCTTGCTGGGCTGCCTGTCCGTGTGCAGGGTGGTGTTTTCTGAGGGCTGGTGCACTTTAGACATGTGGAAAAGTGTATTTTTGTGGTCTCCGTGGCCTTTCAGCGTGAAGGGGAGGATGCTGGAGAAGGGAGGGCAGGGCAAAAGGCCTCTTGGTCCAGGGATGGCGAGGGAGGGCCCGGGAAGTTACCTGGATGCCATCGTGCCTCAGCCGGCGCTGAACCCTCGCTAGGAAACAGGGAGATCCGTGCGAAAGCCGCCGCTCTGACAAAAATGTTCCGTCTGAGAGCTGCTGCCCAGGGCGGCTAGAAAACAGCCCGGGAGCGCCACGTGCGCCCGGTACCGGGCGAAAACTGAACGGGGAGCAGCCCCCGGGGTGGGAGCGTGAGGGAATGGAGCGTCAAACTAAAGGGCTTGAGGCAAAATGCAAACGTAGGTTGCCGTCTCTGCCTGGCTTTGACCAAGTTATGCTCTCCACGTGAATAAAACAACAGCAACAAAACTTTTATTCACGGGAAAAAAAAAAAAAGGAAAGAGCTGCTGCAGCAGCCGGGGCCGTGTCCCTCCCTTGCCCTCCCCCGGCAGGACGGTGCTGCGGGCCGGGGGTCTTTGCTGCCCTTTGGGTGGGATTTCGCTCATTCCTCGGTTATTTTGGGGGGATTCTGCTTCCCCCCCACGCCTCGGGGGGGTCCTCGGTGTGGGGAAGGGGGGGAAGCAGCGCCGGGCGCTGAGGGGAGGCGGAGGCGCTGGGGGCGCTTCCCGCCTCGCCGGGCGCGGGAAGGCGGCTCGAGCGGCGGGGAGGGGGTTATAAGCGCCCCCTTCCCTTCCCGCGTAGCAAGAATTAAAAAAAAAAAAAAATAAAGGAAAGGAAGAAAATAAAGAGGAGCGTGGCGGGAGCGCGCGCGGCCCCAGCGCCGCCGGCGCGGGGG
>VZSV01000075.1:652666-706806 GCA_013398735.1 Nothocercus julius | reverse complement strand
CCAGTGATCTGGCCCGCTCCTGCTCCGCAGCGGTGGTTTGGAGCCCCCGCTGCACGCTTGTTTTTCCAGATTACTCCGGCTGTGCAAGTGGCAGAGCTGGAGGGCCTTGCTTGCCATGCAAAATAAAAACCAAAAAATATATATTTTTTTTAAAGAATCACTTCAGGATGTGTATAGCAAGTTTTTTTTTATGGTTTTTGTCTTAATGCTGTTCTTATTTTTAGCCTTGGTGCCGCGATCAATTCACGATTGGCATCCCTGTGCTCTACCGAGTATCGTATCTAAGAAAGAAATTTCAAGAAACTTTCAAAAAGCTGCCCTTGAGCAGCGTTTTATTGCTGCAGATTTGCTGATTCGTGTGAGCTCAGCCGGAGCACTGCCCAGTCTGCTACTGACCGTTGTGCAGGGGAGTTTGTTTTATTTTTTATTTTTTTTTAAAAAAAAAAACACAGGCCAGAGTTCATCCCAAATATTTGAATGCTGCATAATTGTGCGCTTCTGTGTGCGAAGATATCTGTGTGTGTATGTGTATTCGTGCCTCCCTCTCGCCCAAACAAATGTATGCTTTCTTGGTTGTCAGAATGATTTAATATGCAGTAGCTAATACAAAGCAGCATCTGTTGCATGAAAAAAAAATGAAGTGAGCAGCTCAGAAATGTGGATATTCGGCACTCTTTTTTTTTTATACAACTACTAAAGTTTTAAAGGAAAAATAAAGTCTCCTAATCTTTTTTTTTTTTTTTGGTGTTGAGTGGCAGTGCTTAAGATTTCAGCCCCAGATTCTGTCTTTGTTAAGAGTTTTTCTGGCTCTTCGTAGTTGAAGCAGAGCTCAAAACCTGCTGAGCTACCCTCTGGTACAAACACCCTTAAAACTCTCTTTTGAAGTTCTTGGTAAGCAGTGGGCTTTCCTCATAGACAATGCCCTATTTAAATCACTTCTCTGGAATATATGCCTTTTTAAAGAAAAAAAAGAAAAAAAAAAATTGAAGTCCTGCCATTGCAATGAGTTGTGTATTGTGTTTCAGGTTGCGATAGAGAGTTGCTGATGCTGCCCTGCTACAGAGTGGAGCATGAGGTCCCCTGAGCTTTGCTCTGCTAGAAACAAGGTGCTTTAGCGTAAGGGAGGCAGGTTTGGGTGTTTTCTGATTCAAAAGAAGCAGAGAGACCGGTGGGGTAGGAAGCTTTAATTTAGAGAAATAATCTTAGTGCTTGAGAATAAGTAACAGCACAAGCAGACGTCACAGGTCGTAAATATTATCACCTCCAGAGATTGTTCTGGCTATTGTTTGCTGGGCAGGAGCGAGGGCCGCTTTCTCCCAGGCGTTGCTCTGTTAAAGGAAATCAGTACAAAAAGTAAAACACTTCATGTTCGCTTGTGACACAGAGCCTAAACCTTCAGATCTTAATCTTTGGTACTGAGGAAGTGTCAGCGTATTCTGATGGTAGTTCCTTGTACCTTGGTATTAGTTTTTAAATGTTACAACTCATAAGTACTTTTAGTGTGTGTGGGGGTGTTTTTTTTTTTTTTTTTTTTTTTTTTTTTTTTCTTTTTTTAAACATGGATATTACAGAGATGCTTAAACCAGCAGATAAGTTGACCTGTGCTGGACCCTGTGCACAATGTAGCATGAGGTTAAAGTCTAGCTAGCTGAGAGGGGAATGGAGTGGAAATGTGAAGCAGCTGGTCTCGGAGACAGCAGCAGAGCTGTGATCGTGGCCAGGCCTCACGAATTTAAGTGCAGTGTCTTCTCCACCGGACTGTGCTGTTTGTCCTTGTGCATTTGCGAGTGTGATTATCTCATCCCTTGAAATTAGTGCCTGCAGGATGATTTTAGTATGGGCTTTGTATTTTAAAATAATTCTGCATATGTTGTTTTGCTATTTAGGCAAATAAGTGCATTGAGGGGACAAAAGGGGAAAACCATCATTAAAGATTAGCTCATGTTGTGCATTGTCTGCAGTACATCAGTAGACTGAATTACAGTGGAGCTATGCCAGGGATGACTCTGGCCCCGCAGGAGTAAGGCTAGTCCAAAATTAGCTATTGTATCCCTGAGACGAAGCAAGGGTTCAGATGCGAAAGTGATGAGCCCTTCGGAAACACTGCTAAACAGCAAGTGAGCTGGAACTTCAAAATCCTGTAGTGACCAAGTGAGGCTGTGTGGGTTACTTTCCAAGTAGTCTGTAAGATAATGTGACTGGCAAGATATTTGAGCCCTGGGTTTTCAGCTGAGAGAACCTCTGGCCCAGCCAGCAGAAGGCTGGGGAGACCTTGGAAGATTTCATTGTGGCACTGTTGTGCTGGCAAGAATTTGGCTTCCTGTTGATGCTGGTGGAGTGGGAAGTCATTACAACCTGGAAAACTCATTGAGCTTGGACCACCCTATCAATGCCTGGCCCTGAGAAGGCCTTATTAGAGGACCCTCCCTTTTCCTCCTGGGCCCTGCTGTCAAAGTCCATCTTTCTCTCAAGGGGAGCTTTCCACCATATGGAAAGCAAACTCAAAGCTCACAGCTCTTGCTTGGGGTCAAGGGAGGTGAAGTGTAGTCTCCTCTTCCAGGCCTTTACTTTCACTCCAGAAATCCATGGATAGAAAGTCTTTTAGCAGGTCTGAGGAGATGGTGTTGCCCTTTGCCTGGGCACAGAAAGAAGGTCTGGGCAATAATAAGCACAAGTACATCTGCCTTCACATCCAATTCCCATGCTCCAGGCTGGTAGGTTTTGGTGTTGCGAGCTGACCTAGTGAGGTTAGATACCCGTGTCTTATGGCAATAATACATTTTTCCATGTTACACTGCAGTTGAAAACACGTTAATGGATGGACAGAAGGAATATGTATGTCCTTTCCAGGAGCTGAAAGCCCCGGTTTCAGGATGGGTGCTTTTATCACCTTTCAGATAAGCTGGAGGACTATATGCCATTAACACGTACCCCAGTGCAGCCAAGGGGTTGATTTTAGGGCCTCTGTGCTTGGCTCTGTGAGCAAGCCTAAATCTCAAGCTGCCACCAATTGCTTTCAGATTATTATTTATTTATTTTTTAATTTCCTGATGGCTCTGCTTGCTTCTGAGGCCATGGAGTGTGGTGAGCTTGTCATCTGGTAGCAGCAACATCTATAGCTAAGCTTACTATGTTCCTGCACAGAATGAACGTGTCCCTGTGGGCTTCGTGCTTGGGAGAAAGTTCCTTGACACTCTTTCTTATCTAGAGCAAAGCTACGTTGTGCACCTGATAGTGTCAATATTTTGCCCCAGAAATAGGGTGTTTTAGGCTGACATTTTATATATGTAATATAACATACATAGCTTTCTGTACTGTGGAGGCCAGCAACACGTGATGAGCTTTTACTAATTTCTGGAAGATAGCAAATGCTTTGTTTCAAAAGCCTTAAGTGGTACTACACATATTAAGATCTAAATCTCATGACATTTAGTAGTGTATTTTCATATGCATACTCTTTGGTTGATCTTATTACTATTTTTTTATTTCTATTTTTTTAATCACCAGTGGTTTCAGGAGAGCCGAGCTGCTTCCATGTAAGAAATAACCTTTTAAGTGTGGGTTTTTTTTTTCGTTGTTTTGTTTTTTGATTAAGAAAATGACTTTGAAGTGTTGGTTGTGGGTGTTATTTCTTGTGGAACTCATCTGATAAGAATAGAATGTGCCAACTGAAATGGAAATGTGGCACACTTGCTTCTTGAGGGAGGCTGAGCAAGGGGCCTGTTATGTTGTTTAAGCTTTGGTGAGGAAAGCCAGGGGTGATGCCTAAGTGACTTTAGGAAGACCTTAGGTGCGGGCATAGGTTCTGTTGGATTGATCACTGACCATGCAACCTTTACGGGAATTGACTGTGTTCTTAGGATCCTTTTAATACCAAGAAAATATGAAAATGACAAATACTGCAAGTAGCAAAGGCAGTCTGCGAGCTGATGAAGTACGTGTTTCGAGACTAGTAGCCCTCCAGTTTCAGTAACAAAATCAAAGGGCCAGTCATAGTTTTTTGTATCCACACACAAATTTATATTGGTTTGTGCCAGCTTTAAACTATCTTGTTTGTAGTTTAGTTTGTCTCTTCAGGGGAGAAGACTCCATATTGCTTAGACTTGCTTAAGTGTGTCCAAGCTTGAGATTAAATGGGCCCAAGAGCTGTGCATGGAGGTGCCTGCAGACAGTTCCTGCTTGCAGATATGGTTTGGCTGCGTTATACTGGTTGCTGGTAATTTTACTGCCGCAGAGCTGTGCGTGCTACCCTGTGTACTGACCTGGCTTTCTGGGCAGGGTTTTATAGCCCTGCCTTAACCTTTGTGCTGCCACAATTGTGCTGCTCGCCATGCCCACGTTTAGCAGGGTAGACGAAGCTTGACAATTCTGTTCAAAACTAACTTTTATGGCATTAATATGACTTTGCAGATTAGGTCTAAAGATGGAAAAATGTTAACTAAAGGGACACAGGGCTCTCGTTGTGGGTGTTTTCTGCTTGCAGTTCTATTTGTCCAGCAGTGCCTCTCTTCCCTTTCTCCTTGTCCCTTCCGCAAGGGTCTGATCCCATCTTGGGGCAGTGCCACGTGCTGCTCAGAGGTTACAGACACCCGCAGCCCCTCTGCCCTCTCTCTTGCATCCGGGTCACCGGCCCTCACATTTGCCTGAGCAGCAGCAGCATGTGGAGTTGATTTCTAGCCCACTCGATGCAGTTTTGTAAAACAAAACTCAGCCATTAAATTAGCCAGATAGTATCGATGCAACAATTAAGGGAGCCACAACACATCCAGTTCCCTTGGCAGAAAGGAAGGAGCTGGAGTAAAAAAGGAGGTTTGGGGCAGAAAATGCCGTCACGAGCCGCCGAGCGGAGCAGCCTCCTTGGCTCAGAGCTGTCGCTTGGCTCAAAGCAGGAGTGTGTCTGACCCAGCCCTTCGTGGGACGTCCTCACAAATTTGTAATGTCTCTCTCAGTGGGCAGTGCTTGTCAGAAACGTGCCAATATTATTTTTTTTTGGGGGGGGGTGGAGGGGGGTTGTGGGTTTTTTTTGTTTGTTTGTTCTCTTTTGTCTTTTTTGCCTCTTTGGGAAATCCCAGGTTATATTTCACATTAAAAACAGTGGTTAAACTGATGTGAGGAGTGTTTGTATGTTCATCTAGGACATGGGTGGGCACAGGATAAAATGTATTTTAGCATTTTAAGAAGTTTTCAGATATTCATATTTCTGCTTTTTTTCTTCTTTCAAGAGACTAAAATATTTAAAATAACTTTTTGAAGGACTCATAAGATTCCCATTATATTGTGTAGCAAGTGTTGAATCTTTGTGAAATAAAGTACTTAAAATGGGTGCTTAACTTTTGTATTATTAGGAAAAGACCCTGAACATTGCAGTCATTTAAATATAATGAGAAATAAATATAAGAAATTGATGAAATCAAGAAGTGCACACTGTACAGGATTATCACATCAGGGATCCAATTAAAACGAACTCTTCTAATAAATATTGGTTTAATAATGTAAACTTGTGATCACTATATTACTGCAACAGAAATAAAATTAACAAGATTTAATGGACTGAGCAGACATTAATTTTCACTTGTTAATTTATTAGGAACTTCTAATGCTGTTAGATGCACAATAATGCCATTATCCTGCATGAAGTACTTTATGAAATAGATAGGGCCAAACAGTGCTTGAATTAAATTGAAATCAGATTTTTTTCCCCCCTAAATTATCTTTTTCTAGATTTTTTTTGTTTCTTTTTAGTTTTCCTCCATTGAGTGCAATTAAATTTTCAGGGATGGGATGCAGCCCTCTTTCAGCTAGGCTTATGAATGCTCCTAATTAACTTTTCTTGTGTTCTGTAGAAAGCTTTTTTCCAGGCCCTAGCTGATTGTGTGGGTTGGCAGCGGCAAAAGCAGCCAGGAGCGAGGGGAATAGAGCCGGGGCAGAGGTTCTTGTCCAGACGCTGCGGTTCTGGTAGGCTGACTCCACCAGGCTTAGCAAATGTTTGCTAATTACATCTCGTTACATGTGACTTGAGTCCAAACATAAAGACAAGGAAGTTGTTAATAATTGGGCTCTCCTACTTGTCACTGGCAACACAACTTTCTCTGTAGCTGAAGAGACTGTAATGTGTCAGTTGTTGCAGTTAATGCTGCTTTTAAAGGTGTTTTGAAGCCTTTTAGAGTCGATTTGAAGTCTTTTAGAGCCCATCCTCCTTTACTCACGCATCTCTTCACTGTCCCTGTGGAATGGTGGGACTTGCCCTAGGCAAACAGGGATGTTTGATGCTGCTGGCCTTGTGGCTCAGTAGATAAGAAAAATACGGAGTCTCTGTCTTGGAGCTTAGTTTTCCAGAAATATAGGTCACAACAGTTGAGCATAAATAAATCGCTTATAAGGAGATAGCCCTTAAAAGCAAACAGCAAAAAAGACAAGCCCAGGCAGGTGGGAAACAGTCACATCCTGCTGTATAGAGGAACACGGAGAAGTTGTTTGAGCTCCAGGACAGAGTATTTTATCCTTCAACTAAGAAGCAGAACTTAGTTGTTTCTGGTATGCAGAGTTGTGTGTAGTGCAGATAGACTTCAGGCAGCTCAAAATGAGCAGGACAGGAAATCTATGGGATTTTATGCTTCCATCAAGTGCCCTGAATACTGGACCATCCAACCTTGCTCCCCGAGGGAGAGGCTCCGTGAAAGGGTGTCGCTTAGCGTGAGCAGCTGGCTCATATTGGCCTTATTTCCATCGAGAAGCCCTTTGCAAAGCAGCAAATGTCAGTGAGAGGAGCCAGTGCCGGGGAAAGGACACCAGGAAAGCACAGGGAGGGAATGGCAGTTGCTCCTTGTCAGCTTGGTTCTTTAATCTGCTTAATTGAGAATCATGCCCTTCGGTGTAAATCCAGGAAGAGGAGTGGGTGATCTTGGTGACTCTGATTTGCCACTGGAAGCCTCTTCGTGGTGCACTTGGTGCTCAGCGCTGAGGTTACGACGGCAAGTTGGGTGTTTTGTGTAGCTCTGTGTGATGCCCTGTGGCCTCTGCCTGGCGCCTGCGGGAAGGGGAGTTGCAGGGCCCAGATACAGATCACGCACCCTTTGCTTCGGAATCTGGAGGTGCCTAATATGAAAACTGTCTGAAACTTTTGCTTACAAATTGCACCGGCGGAAAAATGGAGATTAATGAAAGTCACCAATTCAGAAATAACCGTAACTCAGCCTTTCTAAAAGGGGAAGTCGAAGCAGATATTTCCTCCTTTGTGGTGAAACTGCAGCCAGCAATAGTTGAATGATGGATGCTGATACTGTTTTCACAATAAAAGAGAGAAAAAAAAGTTGTCCTTCCTGTTCTTTTTTTTTTATATAAAAGAAAAAATTCTCTACTCTGATACAGCTAATATTCACAGAAATATTAGACATAGTGCGGACAGCTGTGGAACGTGAGATTGCTTGTTTTTATGTTGGATGTGCAACTATTGTTTTATCTATTGAACAGCTAAAAATTACTTTTTTTCCCCAAATTTCCTTTCCCTTTATAACTATATTTTAAGTGCTTCTCTGTGGGATCACAAAGACCCAGCTAAAAGCGCCTTTTATTTATTTATTTATTTTCTCGTATTTGGAATGACTAGATGTATTTTTTCTTTTTTTCATGGAGATACAAAGTCTGTGGTTTCTGCACAAGTGGAACTACACAGAAAGGACCCTTTTTTCTTTTTTTGTTGAACAAATTGTTGTTCCCCTTGAGTCAGATGCATAGTCAGTTTGCGGCATACCAGTGTTTAACAGTGTCTGGAAATTTATATAGCGTTTAAGAAGTGCTCTCTGCCCACCAAAAGGCTGATAAGCAGCTGGAGTCTGAGTGTTTTCCCACTCATTTTTCACATTGGTATAATTACATGGATTTCAGTAAATTTACTTTTGACTTGTATACTAGTGAAAAGAGGCTCAGGCTGGTGCAAGTAAGCAGTGAACTGAATGTGGTGGATAGAAGTGTTTGTAGGTTGAGTATTACCAGTTTTTCCCTTTCAAATGCAGGGTTTGGGGGGCTTTCTGCAGGTCCTGAGACCCTGCCTGGCTGCACGGTACCTCCTTGGGAAGCCCGGACTCCTTGGCGCTGGGCTGGGAATCTGGCAGGGCGCCAGGCAGGATTTAGCTGAAAGTTTGTTGCAAATGATACTGTCTCCTGCAAAGCATTTGACTTTCAGGGGAAATCTCTCTCCTGTTCTATTGAGGGTTTTCTGACGGGCACCAGTGGGGCTTGGCAGAGAAGTCTTCCGCATTTGTAGACTAGATGCCACTAGCAGGGCCTGTGCAGAAGGCAGTTTGGGGCTCTTACCACAACAGAATGTTTGGGTCTTACCCCAGGCTGGGTAAGAACCACTTACCTGCCTTACTGCATGGAAGCTTCACTGTAAGCTGAATCTTCAGGCTCCCCTTTTTGGCCTGTTTCATGTTGTCTTTTTCTTTTCAAAATTGTGTTTTTTTTATGACCAATGGGGTCTTTGCAGAAGAAAAGTGTTAAAGCAGTGGGAAGCGGAAACAAGTTGTTTTGAAACGACGGCATTAAAAACAAACTTCGCAAAATGTGTAGATGCAATTTTTTTCTTTTTTAAAGTAGATAATCACAGTCTGATTAGCAAAGGTAACATTACTTCATAGCTGATCTTTGTCTCCAGTAGAAGTCTGCTGGCAGTCTGCAAACGGCTTTGAGCTTTGCTCTAAATTAGACGCTGTAAATAACTTGTGTGTAGGTAGACAGCCGGTCTCTGGAGCTTTTCCCCAAATCTAGTTTTGTTTGTTCGATAGAACTGCAGGCTGCGAATTTGTGTGTAGGGTTGCAATCGCATCTTTGTTTTTTCCACTAATAATTGAGTTAAGATAGGTTTGTGTTGTGGATTATTGCGTGGTGAAGGTTCACTGTGGTTGGGGAAGACTAAAAACATCAGTTTTTGTTCCACAGCACAGTGTAATATTGAGCTAAATACTTAACCTGCCAGTACCTTGTTCTAACTATCTAGCAGATACAGTACTTAACTCACAGAGATGTCAGTAGTAGTAAAATGCTCTTACAACCTTTAGGGAATGACTCAGATTTAAAAACAAAAAACAAAAACAGAACCCAGTAACTTGCTACTTTAAAAAGCTTTCTCTTGCTGTTCATACTCTCTTTCATGCCAAGGAAGCTGTTATAAATTTTTTTCTGGAAACTTTTTTGCAAGTATGTAGGTGCTCCGTCAGTGAGAATATTAGAATTCCATAGATGTTTAGTGGTAAACCTTAACTGCCTTTGCATAATATTTATCTATTCATCTCCGTGCTGGTGCCTCCTGCACACACGGAATATTTTGACTGGTTGATACACATCATACCACAGTGGTCTGCTGCCGAGCTCGAGTCTAAAGTCTGTTAGCACAAGTCCAGGAGAAACACTATACGTGTAGCCTCATGTTTCCAGTTAAGGTAATATTATATAACTGTATGTGAGTGTGATGCCATCCAAATACACTTATTTAATATTTTGTATGTCAAGTGAGTGGACTGTTGACCCACAACAGTGTGGGTTTAAGTAATTAACATTTCTATACCTATAACCTCTCTTTCACTGCACATTTTGGCATCTTCTGAGAGTACTGGGCAGTCACAAACCTCTGTTTGCTTTAGAACTCCTTTGTATCTGAAGACTTCTGGTGAATTATTCCCAAAGTGATGACTGGAAACTGATAGATGGCCATCTGGCTGGAAACAACATTATTAATTAAATTTTCTCCCTTTATTTTAAATCATTTGCAAGCTTGAAATAAATATTCTTTTCAAAGGTATTGAAGCAAGCTGAATTTGAATTCTTGCCATGGCAAGCAATATATTTAATATCTCTCTCTTCTAAAATTAAGGACCAAGAAGCAGTGCTTTAGATCATGGCTGTTCACGATCAATCATGATTCCTTTGGAGCAAATCAAGCTCCTGATTAGTGTGATGTGTCATGAACAGTTACAGGATACGAAGGACAACAATAAGTGCAGGTGCTTTCCCTGCCCCTCTCACCCAGTGCATCAGTTACAGGGATCGCTGTCCCAGAGTGTGGTCTCAGCTCTATCCAAGTACTTAAAACACCTGATCCTGAGCGGGAAAGGGCCCCAAGGGGCTTGTAGGGCACTCAGCATCCCCCGGAGGGCTGAGGGCAGCTCAGCTCGCCGCTCTCCTAAAATATGGCTGGAGGCACCAGGCAGAGAGCTCCTTTTTATAAACAGGGTAAGAGCGAGACCAAATGGGACCCTCTGCAAGTATCTTTGCTGAGGTGGCTGCTAAAACTCTCCTGACGCTGTCTCTTTAGGGCTGTGGGTTTTGGTTTCTGAAAATGGAGCTTCATAAGAATCTCTGTACCAGGAAAGCCTTAAAATGCTGAAGATGTGCAGCCTTGGATGCTTGAGAAGTGGTGTTCTGTTTAAAATTTGATATACTTGATATAGCTGCCTTTCCCCCCCCCCCCCTCAGGTTTAGGATGAGTAGAGCTCCTGTTATTTAGATCTTCTTTAACTTGAGAGTACACCAGCAATTTTTCATGTTTCTTATGGCCATAAAAACAAGCCCGAATTCACATTTACCTGTGCTTATTGAAGCTGCAGGTATTGAAGCACCTACAAAAACATATAGCTTAGGCTATCAGAGGAGCCGTCCTGCCATGTGCATAGCTGGGGTGATGTGCAACATGAAGCGAGCAGCAGGACCCCTAAATAGTGTGGACCCCTAAAAAGACTCACCCATGTAAACATCCTCTCAGGTTTTTTTCTGTAGTTCTCAGTTTTGTGTTTATGGGGTCTGTGGTGTGAAATATTGGTGCGCCGGATGCAAGTGAACCCGCATAAGCAAGTGGAGGTCTTGGAAACTGTGGTTCGAAATTGAGTTTTGTAAGTTGCTGCCTTGCATGGCAGGCTCTGCTGGTTTGAAAGTGCTGTCAAGATAGCTGCATCTAAACAGGAATAAAAATAAACATTCGTGTGTTCTGATTTTAGAGAGAAAAAAAAGCGTTTATTGGATTACGACTGGCTGGTGACTTAAGCTGGAGACAGTTTTATGTTACAGAGCTGCTCACTCTGCCTATTCTCTCAGTTCCTATCCCTTCCCCCATTTCTTTTCCTTGTTTTCTATTTTTAGGATGGCATTTTAGAGTCCCTGCAACACTGGCAGGCCAGCTATTCCCCGAGGAAGAGGAAGGAATAAAGGTGGGAGGTAGCACTCATGAGCGCTGCTCGTATGCTGTTAATTCAGATTTTGAGTGCTTACCTGCCAAGTCTGCATGTTTCCAGTTTATCTGATGGCAGATGAAAGGGCTGCTTGCACTCGGAGCCACCGAACTCGTGGATTTGGCAGCGTTCGTGTGATTAAGTAGAGCAGGGGCAATGTAGGAAATTAGGGATTGGGGTAAAGTCGTTAGAAGTCTTAGGACAATTATTTTTATACTTAAATGTTCATGTGCATCCACTGGCACTAGCTGAAATGCTTCAGGTAGAAGGAAGAATTTTAGTTAAGCCTTCGTATGACAGCAGTTATTCTTTGAAAGTATGGTGACTTCATTTAAAAAAAAGCATAATGCTCTTCTAACATTGAACAAAATATGAAAAATCCTTGTTTACAATTTACATATGTTTATATAGGTGAAATCATGGGATACAGTTTTTGCAGTCAGCTCTAGTTCTGATCAGGTATTAGAGTCACTCCACGGGAAGTGAATTCCAGCAGTGCTGAATTGTTGGAGCTCCTGGACATAAAATCCCTCCCAAAAGGGTCCACGTGGCTGTTGCCCAAGCTGCACGAGCACCTCAACTCCTTGTTCATTTACAGCTTTATGGCCTATGCCCTTCTGACTTGTGATTTCCTGTGTCTGGAGGTTGTGGGGTTGTTTGTTTTGGGGATTAGGAAGATATTTTTGGTTAAAGGTTATTTTTCTACCTTTTTCTGTGTTTGAGAATCCTAAACGTCAGAGAAACTTAAAGGCTTGGAGGGTAAGGAAATGAAAGAAAATGATTTGGGGTATGAAAGCAGAAGATGTTGCTTACTGTGACAATATGGGTAATAACCAGGCCTAGGTGTTCTTGCTTTTGAAGTCTGCTGGGCTTTTATTTTTGTTCAGTAAATCAGATGCTTTTCATCCTCTTTACCGCTCTTGTTCTGGCAGAGCAGCTCTGAATTTACATCTCTGACCGAGAGAATAACCGGGGAAGCCTCGGAGACCTTGTCACGCTCTTGCTCTAGAGTCACATCTTGATTTTATCAATCGTGTTGTATTTCATCCTTAACTGTGGTTTGCAGTTGCTGTGCTGCTGGTAGCTGTAAAGAATGCTTTTTTTTTTAGGTTCGTTTGAGGGTTGAATGTTGTCAAAAGCTAGCTGAAAGCTAGCTGTGTATATCACGTGCTGTTATAGGTTAAATCATTGAAGGCTTATTTTTAGAAGGCAAGGGTTATTTCAAAACACAGGCCATAACTTTCCTAGCAAGGGTTTTTAACCAAGTTCCGGAGTGTTTCTCAGGGTTTCAGCAAGGGGTGAGCATGGAACCGATGCTTGTGTATATCCCGCGACAGTCTGCACGGGGAAAACGTCTGATGGAATATTTAATTGGGAAACTTTAGGGAAGCTTAGGAGCATTTCTCCCAGGTTGAAAAAAGCGTTTGTGCCTCCAGCTGACCAGCAGATGCATCCCAGCCAGCTTGTTGTGATAAAGCTGCATTAGGCTGGTGAAAGTTGGGCTCAGGGATTAAAACACAAAACAGAAGTTACTGACAAAACTGGAGGTTTGGGGATTAAAACACAACTTTTGGGATTGTGTTTTAATCCCAAATACTATCTTAATTTGTCAGCAAATGGCAAAGCAAATTTGGACAGAGTAGTAGACATTTCAGTCTGTTCTTTTCTCATTAACATTGCATGGAAGACGAGTTTATTTTAATAGAAATGATAACTCTGAATTATCCCTTTTTTAGCATGCTTTTCTGTTACTAGTCCTATCTCTCTCTGCATGTGATGACAATGATACATCAGTTGCATGATTTTGTTTGCAATTTCCCTTCTCCGAGTACACCTTGTTACCTTCCAAGTGCTGTAGGCATGTCATTCACTGGGGAAACTGCTTGATTTTGAAGAAGGCGGCTGTGAAGAAGTGTTTTATTTTCCCATGTCCTACGCAGGGACTGGTAGTCGTTAGTTGCTGTCACCACCCTGGGACTCTTCAGTGCAATTTTGTGCCTTTAATAGCAAATAGGCACCTAGTGCTTGCTTGGTGAGCAGGGGTCTAACCACACGAGCTCCTTTTACAGTCGGCCATTTGGTAACCGTCCGGACAAGGTGCCTCCTAAGTGCCCAGCACTGGAGCTGCAGACTCCCCTGCACCTTTTGATGTCCCTTCAAAGGAAGGACTAAATGATGTATCATTTAAGGTAAGTAGCTGTCAGTGGCCACATCCCCTAATGATCTTGGGCTAGCTCTTTCGATGCAGGTGGTGTTTTGCATGCTGGAACAACATGGGGAAAAGGGGGAAAGCAGATGTGGCTGCTGCTCGACCCCGCAGGGATGCGACGTTCATCCCTGCAGCACACGAATCCACGGGGGACCGTCGTGTGGCGAGTGAAAGAGCTGCCTCTGGAAATACCTTTCCATGTTCTTAAATGAGTCCAGCTCCTTGCAACTTGAGCGGTTCCTACCGAAGAGATAAGGTAACTGTGCACAGGTAACATCACCTGGCGAGTGCCTGAGTGGCTCCCTAGGTATACGTGCGATAAGGCAGCCATGTGGGGCCGTAACTTTATGCGACTCTTTTATTCCCTGTAGATTAACTAGATTTCCACTGTGTGTTTTGTCAGGGAAGAGAGTATCTCAGAGCACAGACACGTAACTGTTATTGACAGAAACTGTGAATGAAAATGTTTGTTTATTCTTAGTTGCTTCATAGTCGTCCTGTTCAGTTTTAACATACTGTTACCCTCAGGTGGTGGTGTTTGAATGCTCCCGTTTCATCACTCCAGTGTCACTTTCTTTGTTTTTCCACGTTAGTTCTTCCCAGGAATTTTTTTTCAGCTCAACCCTTTTGCACGCTGGCATCTTGGCCTCTTCCTCCAGCTGTGCTTAGTGATAGATCAACGCCAATAAAGGGGGGTTATCTCTAACCTGAAAATAGCTGGAAAGCTTGCTGTGGAAACTACGCTGTTTGCTTGTCATTACTGAGTAATTTTGCCATATTTTTAGTAACGTTTAGTGCAATAATTGGCAGGGGGAGAGTCTTCGGAGGACTTTGTCACTGTTTTTTTACTATTTGCAAGCTTTTCAGACTTTGACTGTTCTGACTGTGTGACTGAACAACTTGTATTATTTGCATGGTTGGGGGGAGAAAAACCTGCTCACTTTTTCTGTTGGAAAAGCAGAGCAGAAAGAGCCCTGACTCGCACCCTGGAGGGACACGATGCAAAAACCAGCCCAAGGTTTCTGGGGCAGGAGCTGCAGAGTTTTCTGTTCTTTTGTCCATTCCACTTTGTTTTCTGTCATCTCGTAGCGCATGATGAGCAGCAGTACCAGAACGCTGCGAGACATGAAATCTGGAAGTGTTTATTGCAGTGTGTGTGAACCAGAGTCATCCCCAGAGCTCGTTTTCTCATGGGCTGGTCTAGTAACTGCCCGGGGGAAGAGTCTCTTGCAGTATCTCTGAGGTTTTGGAGACGGGTATTTCTGCTTCCCAGCTTTCCTGTGTGTAGCAATTACTGTCCCTTCTGCAACCAGCACCTGTCTCTAATTTCCAGTGGTAGGAAAGGCCGTATAAACCCCTGGTTGTGCGAACATGGAACACTTGACTTTTCCAGGCAAGGGCTAGGAAACACCGCAAAAGCAGATAAAAGCTAAGCAAGGCGGTTGTTGCAACTAAAACCAGCATAAAATTTTGTGAGGTTTTTCCTTCCTTCCCTTCGTGGTTTATTTTGGTATTTAAGTTTTTACATGGGGGAGGGTTGTGAGCGCAGAAGACTCATCTCAAAGCACGCTTGAAAACTGAAATGATCTCGGGGATACTCTTCTTTCTCCGCTTCTTCTCCCTTAGGGACTTGCTTGCTTTAAGCTGAGCTTTCCGTGACCTCACTTGTGCAGCGAGTGTTTTTCGACGTTTTGTAGTCAATCTGTTTAACAGGGTCGTTGCTCCTGCTTTGGACTCTTAGCAGTATTTTGGAGGAGTGTATTTGCTTGTGATGCGATACAAGCTTGCAGTGACTGCAGCCCTGCTTCCTAAATATAGGTTTAATATTTTTCTCTGGGTTTTTAAAGAAAACAGAACATCTCGTAGTGCAGTTATTTCTAAAAACCTCATCTCTGCTGGTATGCAAATATAGAGCAAAAAAGGAGCATTCTGAGGCTGAGCAGGGATGCAGATCCCTGGTTCGCTCCAATGGCAGATTCCTGTTGTCGCGATCCGGGACGGCGCGGGTCGGCCGGCCACGCTGTGCGGAACGTGCTGTGCTCCGAGTTTCCCTGCATCCCTGCGGCAGCAAGGTGCCCTGGCCTGCCATCCCGGCCCTCCTGCTCCCGGGAATCACACGCGTGGGCAGAGTTTCCACCTCTGTGTTGAAATTGGTAGCTTGTCATGGTACGAGTAGATCTTCCAGAAATGCACCTGCCTTTATTTGGAGATGCCGAGACAGATCCTGCTATATTCTTTTTTTTTTTTTTTTTTTTTTTTTTTTTTTTTTTTTTTTTGCCCCCCCAAAAAGCTAGTAGTCTCCTCCCCCCCATCCTTTTTATTCAATTTTTTTTTTAATTAAGTCTGCTGTTTCAGCCGCGATTGGTTTAACGCCAGCTTTCAGCCTTAGGTCCTTATGCTTCTCTTGGTTAGGTATAATAAACTTTCTTAGTCTTTTAGTATTCATTCCCTACCTGCCCCAGTAAATGTGTTCTTACACTGCTGTGATTCGGTCATCACTCAGTCATTGCTTAGAAAAGAGAGAAAAAAAAAAAAAAAGTGTTTTTTATTTTCTCTGAGACATTTTTCTTTCCCCTTAGAGTATTGTTGTGGTCTGTTCTCACTAGGCCGTGCACAGCCAAATGCCTTGCAAAAGACTATATGCTAGAAAGATACCTTTGATCAGCCAGACTTCTCTAATAAAAGGCCAAAACTACATTTGAGAAGGCTGTAAAACTAGATTGCCTAAAGGCCTGTTCTCCTTAAATCTGCTGTGCTCTCGTAACGCTTTTCCCTGGAGATAAGGCGTACCCCGGGCCTGCTTCTGGAAGCCTCTCTGCCCTCCAGGTTATGTTAAATTTTGCCCAGTGCTGCTTTTTTTCTTCAATATATATGAGTATGTATGTATATATATATACACGTATATTTGTGTGGCTTGTGCTGGAGTATACTCAGAGGCAAGTCAGAGTTTGGGTTTGAGCCTCATGTCAACAATTCTGTGAAAAAAAGAGAGAGTTAAGCTCTCCTAAATTCTTTCCAGTCTAAATTTGTCTTAATTTAAGAGGTTAGTTGGGTCCTGCCATTTCAGGAGGAGTGTGGGAAAAGCTTGTAGTAAGAAAACCTCAAGTATCCCTTTGCTGGGCAGCCTGGGAGCGGTTTGCACCGCGTGGTCTCCAGCTGCGCTCGGCGTTTCCGCCCCGAGGAGGAGGATCTGGTCGCGCGGCGCAGCAGACCTGCTTGGACCAGTTGCAGGGACTGCGGAGTAACTGTCTGGTAGCGGCGCGCGTGCTCTTAACTTAATAAATATACATTGTGGTAATGTTAGAGGAGACCTCAGGATTATAATCATTTGAAATATGCTTCAGAAGTGCTCAGTAGAGCAGCTCGCAGTGGCAGGCAGGAGCAGGCGCTCCGAGGAGGTGCGAGGGCTTCTCCTTCCCCTCGTGCAGCTGAAGGCAGCAGAAGGCAAATGCCTGGGTACCTGGGCAGCGCTCGTCGCAGAAAACCCAGAGAGGTAGTGAAGTTCTTGCCCAAACTGGCACTGGTGGTGCTGCCTCCGTCCTTGGGTCTCCTTGGAGTCCCAGGTTGTTGAGGGTTGGGCCAGCAGTAGCTCAGCGGGATGGTGGGGCCCTGAGCTTCCTGCACCTGGAAGACGGGCAGCAATTCCAGGGAAGAGCCAGGGAGATGCATTTTGAGCAGTTGATGGTCTTGTGCCCTTAGAGACTTGGGCAGGGGAAAGGGGCTGGTTTTGCTGCGTGCAGAAGGGTGAGTACATTGGCATTCACCTGGAGGCTCTGAGGTCTGGAAGAAGCTGCCTGGGCCTCTTACTTGAGCTTTTGTAAAATCTAGAAGGTCTCTTCCCAGTCTCAGCAGTAAATGTTAGAGTGTGCGTTGCCACGGGGGGATTGTATTTACTCGTGGAGCTCTCTGTTGTCATGCACACATGTATAGCCCAGGCTTAAGGCTGTTGTACTTCTGCAGAGGACTTCTCAGCGAGAAACGCAGGAGCACCTGTACTGCTCTGTGTGCACAGCAAACTCACTGCTTCTGCTGTACGTGGGCTGCCCAGGGGGTTGTGCAGACCAACCCTATAGATGTAGTGCAGTACCGAGCGCCTATGGGAAGCGCCGGGCTCGCTGCGTGCACGTTTGCAGGTCGCTTGCGCACGTGGAGGGAACGTAGCGGGAGTTTCCAGGTCTCCTCCAGCCTGCAGCTTTGACCAGGCCTCGGTAGGGCTGGCAGTCCTGAAGAAACATGGAAAACCTTCAGGTTTCTCTGAACACCTTCCCTTTTGCATGCAAAAGAGGTGATGTGCCTGGGGAAGCCTGGAACCACACGAGCTCTAGGGAAACTGTTCAAAGCAGCCACGTGACTGATTTCCCCTGCGTTTCTTCAGTGCGAGTGAGTCCCCGGCCAGGAGCTGCACCCCGGGAACGCGGCATTCGCAGCGGGACGGGGAGGAAGGAAGCGGCTCGCCTGCCCTTGGCCTGGCTTCTGCTCGGGGCAGCTGCCGTGCGCGTGGTGACTGGTGCCCCACTGCTGCCGCGCATGCCCTGGAGTTCCTCTCGGCTTCAGAGGACCCACCAAGGCCCCTTGCTAGGTACCTTGCAGGGAATGTGACGTCTGCCCCTTTCTCTGCAGGAATTTCAGCAGCAAGAGGTCCTTTCCAGCCACCATCTTTCCTAGAGGAAGTTTGGCCCTGGTTACATGGAGGGCAGGAGGGAGAGCGGCTGGGATGGAGCCGGCAGCTGAGCAGTGTGGGGTGGGCAGTGTGCGCTTCCTCCTTGGGAAAACGTCCGGATGCTTCTTGAGCCGGGCTAAAAGCTATGGGATGCTCAGACGTAGAGGGCTCTTTGGTTTCTGCAAGCAGGATCAGCTTGCAAAACATTAGATGTTGCTGCCAGATGTATTTGGATGTGGTTTGCTTTGTTCTTAAACAATAGCCAGCTTTAACGAAAGGGAAATATTACTTGTGCCCATATGTGCCATTGTTCCCATTATGGGCATAATCCCCGCTATGGAGCTGAGCATTATCCTGCTGATCCCGTTTGCAGTGAGTCATGTAGCCCAACATGTGTCCCGCAGTTAGTTAGATCTTTGATCTCTTCTTTCCTGATGGAGTCTGGGATTTGCGTGCCGCGCTGTGGGAACGGTGCGTGTTTCTGTACAGCTCCCAGTGAGGAAATTCCACCGCTCCGCGTCTGGGCTGCGTGAGCTGTTGGGTAGGAGCGCTCGGTTAGTTCTGCGCCTTTCTGTCGTGGCTTTTCATTGCCTGTACTTAACCAGCAACACTTTCAAAGGGAAATGATCACTTTTTTTAAAGTGAAATAATGGCAGACCTACAGCATACATTTAAAAATTGTGAATGCTTTCTGTTAAGAAAGAAGTAAGAAGTCCCTTTGAGTCACACTTGCTTTTAATGTAAGCTGTTTTCTGCCATAGAGACTTGATCAAGTGTCATCTGAAGCGGATACAAAGCTTTCTGGCGGTCACACGGATGAGGATCCTCAAGCCTTTTTGTTTAGAAATCTCAGGTTTTAATTAATTTATCTAAAATAACACCGTGTAGCTCTCATTTCTCTCCGAAAGGCAGGGCTGCTCACTAAGTTTAAATAAACAGATACTGTACCACAATTTCCTGGCCCTGTGAATCCAGCTTGGAAAACTAAGACTGTTGAAACTATAATTGGATTAAGTGTATTCCTTCCCCCATTGGGAACGTCGATAAAATGTCTGTCTTTAGTAGCTGTGTTTTGGCCACGCTAGGGCTGAGGGCTTGTGTTTCAGGGGGCTGAAGAGCAGATGGACCTATGGAGGTGTAAATTAGCCAGCAGCTGACATGGCTTGGAGAGTTATTGACTGTTTGGATGCCTCTATACAGGGGTAAGTGCCAGCTACTCAGCTGATCAATAAGGGGAAATAGAAATTACTTGGAATCATTTCATTAAATTTAACTTATCTGAGTTTTCTTACATCTATCCAGTTGTACCGCAAAACTCCTTGCCCCCTTCCAAGTAATGCGTTGCTTTGAGACTTGGAGTCTTATTCTTTCCGCATGTAACTCCGGAGGATTTGTAGTAGCAGAGATTATTGTAATTTTTCTTTCTCTAAATAACTTCCCCTTGTTTCCTGGGTTGTTCACAGTTGGGCCCATGCAGGTGAGGGGAGGACAGTGATGATGCCAAGCGCTCTCCTCCAGAAAGCCCACGGGAATCTCTGTTTCCCTCTGGTTTTGGGAGCGGCGGTGACAGGTTTTGCGGAGCATCCGGTTTCCGTAGCCAGCGGAGCCCTGAGTGTGATTCAGGGTTTTCAGGGAAACAACGGATTTAGCAATCCAGGATTATCATATTGGCTCGCCAGCTTGGGTACCTGCCTTGGATTACAGCTGGTATGTGATGGATCACAGGAGTTTCCAGGCCGTCCTGTAAAGAGCTTGGCACAGCTGGCAGCAAAAGAACTGGAAAAAAAGTCCTTGTGCCGTGGTATGACACACGGTGTAAAATGATTGACTTGTCATTTACAGCAAAAAACTTACTAATCCCATCTCATTTTTCACTCTGTTTCTAGTATTTGATTTGTATTTATTTTTGTCGAAGAGCTGTAAAGCTGGGATGAAGGTAGGGCAAGAAGGGAGCAGGGTGAGCAGAAGAGCGAGCGAACGCTGCCCTCGAGCTTCCTTGGCCATCGGGAACCACAGCGCTGCGGAAGGAGCCCCCGGCTCTGCTGGCTTAAAGGGAAGCTGAGAACTGGCCCCTGATGTTAGGTAAAGAAGTGGCTTTAAAAACAAACGTGATTTTCCGTGATTATTCTTGGGAATTTCTCCACGGCCAGTGCCCTGCTGTGGCAGGGTAGATAGGCAGAGCAGTGGGAGCGGTGCCAGGTTTTGCAGGGAAATTTCGGTGGGTTTTGCAGGGAAATCTGGGCTCTCCTTCCCCGCTGCGAGACCTTGGATGTAGTTTCACAGTCCCTCGTGCACAAGTGGGGAGCCCGGTCCGGCTCCCTGGTGGGAAGGTGAGTATTTCTGCAGGGTATGACAGCCCCGAACCAGCGTGGCTTTGTCCTGAGCTTACTCAGAAATCTGGCTAATACCCTGGCTAATGTTTTTGAAAAAAGAGAGGATAAGAAGACTTGAGGGACATGACGCTTTTAACGTACACCCAGAAAAGAGTTAAAGGGCTGGGCTGCGGCGCTGCCGTTGATCCCGCGCCGCGGGAAGGTCTCCGCAGGCCCGGAGGAGCCGCGCGGCCGCTCTTATTCAGCACGCAGGAATGCAGGGACGCGTTCCAGCCGGCGTGGGCGGCTCTTGGGGTTGCGGTTCTTGCTAGGGGGTGGGTGATTTTTTTTTTTGTACAAGCACTTGCTGAATCCGCATTTGCTTGAATAATGGCTACTTTATACACAAATGATAAATGTTAGTCACAGGAGAGCGAGGGAAGTTTCTTGTGTTGGTCATGGATTTGGCATATCAAAAAAGGGAGAGAGGAGAGGGAAAAAGAGAGGGGGGGGAAAAAAAAAAAAAAGAAAAAGAAAGCCTGGGTTTTCATTGCTTCAGGAACTGCAAAGTTAACCGGAGCTGCATTTATGTTATGTGACATCTTTAAGCCTTTGGCTCTCTCGACTTGATGCCAGATATCTAGTTTGGAAATATTTATTGTAACTGGCATATCTTTTAGGAGCCTGTCACCACAGGAAAACTGTCAGCCAACCGGCCTTGCTAACGTGGTTCTGTTAAGTGCCTTTTTTCAGGGCTTCAGAGTTAGATGAGTCATTTCTGTTTTCTCTATAGCACGTAGTGGCTTCTGCAGAAAAGCTTATAGGATGTTAACTAGATCTATATGTTGGGGGGGCTGGGAGGGTTCATTCTGGAAGCTCAGGTTCTGGGAAAGTTGCATTTTTAGGCTTGCAGATGTATCTCACACTGAGCACCGTGACTCTTTTCCCAAGGTCTGATTGCTCAGCAGCCCCTCTTGGCGTCGGGCTTTGATGATGACCTGACTTTTCAGGTTACTTTCAATGCCTACATACAGGATAAGGGCAGGATAATAAGTGTAAAAATGGCAAGTTAGGCACAGGACTAGTTAGGAATTTTTTTTATTTGGATATTTCAACGTTTTACTCGCTCACTGCTCATTTGCCATTATTGCTTATCTGGGGGGAAGGGAAAAATCACAGTTTTGCCTGTGGTTGAGGTTGGTGTCAGTGGCCTGGGCCGCGGGGAGGCTTCCTGGGGCCTGGCCTTCCGCATCCCTCCCTTGCAGCTCCGCCGGGCTGGACTGGGCAGCTGCAGCGCCCGATGCCTTGGTGCTGGATCCCAGAGCACGGCCTTGTTTGCAGGAGGCCAGTTTGTCCCTGCTTTGCTCCTGGCCTTAACGCTGGCTAAGTTTAAACTTGCGCGAAGTTTTAAACCCTCCTCTTGTTCGCTTTGCTCAGTTTTAATTTCTGCGCATCAAACACTGAGGCTGGAGCACAGAGGGAAGCAATTCAAGGTACCCTGGGTGAAGGGCGGCATCCGTTTTGCCAGGGAAATGCAGAGCCCTTCCCAGGATTCCTGCTTTGGCTCCTGTGCAGCAGTGGCTTGTGCAGTAGCTGGAGACGGTTGCTGAGGCGAATTTGGAATTAATGGGGTGGGGGGGAATCCGCAGATATTTCCGTGCTTTCCAAAAGATGAAAAGGGGGCTGCACATCACTGCTCACGTCAATACCGTTAATAACGCAAAGCCACAGAGAGGAAATTAAAGTATAAAAACGATGTTAAAATAACACGAAGGATTTGAGTGCATCCCACAGAGGCAGGAAAGTTCAAAGGGAAGGCTGAACTCCGTCTGACCCTGCAGCCTAGGCATTGCAACACAATTTCCCCCTGAGATTATCCAGTTTTCAGAGAGTCTGTAACGGAGGAGGAAGGGAAAGGCTGGTGGCACCCTATTTAAACTCAACCTTTTTCCATGTGTAATCCATACACACTGAAAGGAGAATCTCCTTAAGTATCTTAGTCATTTTTTTTTCCCAGATAAGACATATAAGCAGAATGTATTTCCAGTGGGATTAATACTCTGTTCTTCTCCTAGACCTTAGGTTGTAAATCACTTAACTGAGTGCATGTTTCTTATTAAAATCAGTTTAAACTCTGGTGCTGGTGGAGAAGTTTCTGTGTTGCCCTCCCTTTTTTGGGGCCGATGTCTTGGTTTCGGCGTGCGTCTCGGGGGGCTTTTCTTGTGGTTTGTGTTGGTGTCGGGTTTTGTTACAGGTGTTGGCGTTTCGGGGCCCTGCTCTTGAAACGCCCTCGAGAAAGGTAACACTTGGCAAGCCGGGAAATTCTTGAGTTAAGTTGCCTTTCTCACAGGTGTTAAAACGGTTTCACTTTTGGCTTGGAGAGGGATTTTTAACGGGAGGGTTTTGGTGCGGGCTTGTGCCTTGGCAGCCCCCGGAGGGGTGCGTGCCAGCCACCTTGCAGGTAGCGCTGCTGCCGCCCGCCAGAGACGGCTGCCCGTGCCACCAGATTGGTATCAGCCTAACGAGCAGCACTCTGAGCTGGGGCGAGGCGCTGGCCTGCATTCTCCGTCTTGCTCTCCCCACGGGAGACCTTTTTTTTTTTTTTTTTTTTTTTTTTTTTCCTCCCTCTTTTATCCCGGCTCTCTTCCAGGGAACCGCGTGTTGGCTTCCGATCTCATCTGCAGGTTGGTACAGCTCTGGCCTGCGCCACTGGGAGGATCTCGGCTGCTTTTGGTGTCCCCTGGCACGCTCGGGAGGTGTTTTGGTTTGCACCACAACTAACGGGGGCTTCTCCCTGGCGCACCGAAGAGCGGCTCTGCCGGGGCCGATCGCAGGGGCTCGCGTGGAGAAGGGCCAGCAAGTCCCGCGTGGGCCCGGCCGAGCCAAAAGCCCCAGCGCTGCGGCCCCGAGGAGGCCGAGCTGCTTGTGGCCCAGGTTGACCTTTGCAAAGGAGCAGCACGTAGTGCAGAAGCAGCTCGTGGCTGCCCTGGCGGCCCCCGATCTTGTGGTCGGGGAGATTTAACTAGTCTGCGCGGAGGGAAGTCCCCAGAAGATCCCCGGCTTTCGCTGGGGAAGCGGCGCTGAGAGCAGGCGCAGAGCGGGGCTGGCGCCGCACGGAGCCTCCGCGGGGCGAGCGCGGAAGGTGGGCGAGTGATGCGGTGTGCGGGTGTTTTTCGCTTTAATTAAAATACGTATTATTTTTTCCTTTATTTATTTGTGGGCTTTTTGGCGGAGTGCGAAGCCTGCAACTTCAGTACAGAGATTTCGCTTGGTATTTCCTTTTCTGGAGAACCTCCAATGCAGCTCCTCTCCTTTGAGTAAGTCCTGAGTCCTCCTCCACAGGCCGAGCAATTAAAATTCCCACAAGAGCCCGTCCACTATATTTTTGTTGTTTTTTCTTAATAACAGGCAATACAATTTGCGGGGAGGGTTCAGGGTCTCATTTTAGCAGTGACTTCGAAGACCCGGAGAGGCTGGCTGGTATAGAGCAATCCACAGAACTTGCCACCAAAGCAACACAGAAATGACTTGCAGGCCCTGGACTATGAGAAGTTTTTATGGTTATACTGAGCGAGCGCCTGCGCAGACACGACTGGCCTGATCCAAAGTCTGTCTGCATTTCAGAAACGCTTAGTGAGGTTCGGATTAATTCCGAACTCTCCTAAAAGGAACGCGGGAGTTGCTGGTTGGGATTCCGTCTGTCTGCCTTCCCTGGGGGCACAGGGTGGATAACAGAATTGGCCTTTCATGTACACGACTTCAGCATTTGGTTTTAGGGGAGAGGCCTTGGAAGTTACCTTTTCCATCGTGTGGAGCTCGGCTTTTATTTATTTATTTTTCAGCTCTTCCAAGAAGGAAAATGAAATGTTGACTTTAAGCACCTTGGTTAAATACTCAGAAGCCATGAAAGTGCATATTTCATGGGGGAAAGTTCTGTTTTTAATGCAGCAGTTTGTATTTATAGGAAGGATAAACCAAGTCTGAAGTAACATTTCTTTAAGCCTTTTTTGGTAGAATTTCATCAGTGGTTAAAGCAACCGTATCTGATTCCAAGAACACTTCAAAGTGAGCACTGCTGATTGGCCATTTGCAAAATCACCTTCGGAGACGGAGGCTCTGGAAATGCATTTATTCATAGAATGTGTCTTGCATTAGTCCTCCGTTGGCCAATAAAATTATCTAAGGCATGTCTGAGGCTGCTACTAAAAAGAAACTTAAAGGGCATTACTGTTCTCGTGAAGATGATGCAATCCACTTGTGCCGTTATCCGTCACAAGGTAAAATTAAATACATTCAAACAAATTAGTTGTGAAGGGATTTGATGAATGCAGAGCTTTAAAGGAAAAGTTGCTTTGGGCCAAGACCCACCTCGCTTCCTTTACTGTGCGCGGCAGCTGTGCTAGGCGAAAGGGGGGTCGTTCCGGCCCAGCCGCTCAGCCCAGCCTGGCATGAGAAGGAAGTGACACCCGATATTCCATGTGATTTTCCTCATCTCGCAAACCGGGCCAGCAATTGTCAAATCTTCCCAGCAGGAAGTAAAATATTCAATATGTTGGGTTTTGCGCAGGCAGCAGTTTAGGACAGGGTGGGGGGAATAGTCTCGAAAGCGACGTGCTTGGCTGTTGCCTTCACGTGTGTCAGACAGTGGGGTTAAGTAATGGGCGCTCACGTAAGAATATATTGAAGGACTTATGTGTGTTTGTTTTGATTTTTATTTGGGATTCTTCCTTGCCATGCAGTCGGCTGGCAGCAAACAAATAATAGGCCGTTAGGAGGGAATGCTGCCCACCTGGCCCAGCACCGGATGCACCTCGGCTCCGGAGCCGGGACTGCTCGTGCAAGGACTCCCCTGCTGCTGGAATGTGCTCTGGCTTTTCTCCAACCCCCTTTTTTATTCCTATTTTGACAGCTGAAGGACTTGACTCGGGGAAGGCCGGGCAGCCTTCAGGCGCCGTTTCTGTAGTATCTTCCGTAGTATTCCGTAGAAATGCCTGCAGCTCAACCCTGGTTGCGGTGCCGGGTTTCGGCTTGTCCGCAGGACGCATCCGGGAACCGCGGTGCCCCTTGCAGCAGCCTGTGCCGCCTTCCCCTTGTGCCAAAGTGACTAGGGAGTCGTCGTCTGAGCAGTCAGAGCTTTTAGGAATGGGATAATTTATTATTACTATTATTTTTAAGTATCATACAGTGAATTTCTTGCATGTGGGAGTGTGTGGTTCTCTTGACACTTCGAAACTAGAGGCAAACCTTGTCTCTGCTAAAAATACGAACCGTACTAAAGAAAGATTTTAAAAAACAAACAAAAAATTCCCTAACAGACGTGAGAATTTATTGCGGGTGATCCGCAGAGGCGGGCGCCGAGTGTCGGTGCTCCCTGCGCTGCTGCTGGACGTGCTTCCCCACGGCTCCGCTTCCCGTTACTACCTCGGCTTTCAAGAAACGGGTCGGGCTTTAGCTTTGTGCCCGTCTGCTCCAGCTTTTATTTTTCTTCTCTTGCCTGTAAAGAGAAACCAAACGCTTCCTGGACTTGCTTACCTGGATTTTTTCACATGTGTTTTGAAAGCAAAATTGCATTAATTGCTGGAAGAAGAATGTGGTGGTGATGTTAATTACTTCTCCCCATCAAGGCGCTTGGCACTTCTGGCGGATGAGAGCAGCTCCTGGGAAAACTGCTCCCTCCTGTTTGCCTCGTTTCCCGGCTGTGTCTGGTTGGAAATGGGAATCCCGTTTTCCTTGGGTCAGGGGCTTTCTCTTTTACACCGGTTGTGTGTTGGCCTTGATTGGGGTTCACCGGTACGACCGTAAAGCAGTTAGTGTCCTCAAAAGTCAGCGATCCCCATTCCTGACAGGATTTCACCGAATGCCTGTGCAAATGAGGGCGAGCGGCTTCGGTCTTGGGAAGCCGCTCGGAAAGCTGCTCCTGCCGGGTGTCGTGGGTGTCCTTTACCGTTCAGGATTTAAGTCTGTGTAGCCCTGGGCCTGCCGTAGGTGCTGCTGAAAGCTCAGCCTGTGTGCGGTCTGGGAGCTGCCCCGGGGCTGCTGGTTCCAGGGGCTCTTTCCCGGAGCTGCCCTGAGGGCCGGTGGTGCTTGGCTCCCATCGGGGTGGCCGTGAACTTGGCCGGGCTTTCCGAGTCCTGGGCGGCTCCTGCACGAGAGACCTGTCGTGCACTTGGAGATGAGGGCAGAGGGCAAAGCGGGTGGTTTTGGTGAGGATAAAATGCCTAAAAGAAGTCTGGAGGTTTTAAAGGACCTTGGTCTAGTTCACTTGGATGTGGGCAAGTTATGTCACCCAGAACAAGCCACGAGCCTCTCTGGTGCCGGACACCTCTGTCCCCAGGGCTGTGCTGCTTCTGCTACAGCTACTACCCTTTCCTCACTTACGCTAAATGAAGCATTTTCCTTTTCACACCCCAAATCTGCAAACGGGAATGAGAACGACGGAATGCAGCTTTCTCCAATCACCTGGAAGTCCCGTGTTTTCCTCAATGGGCAAGGAGGACGTGCCGTAGGGAGGAAGGAGGGCAGGCGAGAGGGGGAAGGTTTCAAGGAGACTTAAACAGCCTTCCTGCCTCCAAGGCAGCCTCGAGGCTCCTCCAGGCCGGCACCGCCGCTGGGTCCCGCCGTTCTGCAGGGGCGGCCTGCGCTGTGCAGCAGTGGCAGCGAATGCCGCGCTGTTTGCGCAGACACCGGCCTGTCTCGGTGCATTAGCTCCTCATGCTGCGTTTTGGGGCTCGCGCTTCCATGACCAAATACCCGGTGACAGGATGTTTGGCTGCAAGCCTTTGAAGGGCAGGTTTTGCCTCGTGTGGGCGTCCCCCTCGTTTGGGGGCTGCCAGCAGCGCCGCTGTGTTTTACGTGGCGCATCCATGATGTTTATAGGAGCAGACTTTGGAAAACCATGGGTCCTGCCTGCAGAAGGTCGAGTTGGCGGCTGCTGCCATCCCCCTTCCCGCAGGGACCCGGGCTCCTCTTGCAACCGGAGCTCGAAGGAAGAGGACAACCCATCGCTTCTCGTTTGCAGAGCTGGAGCAGAATCGTGGAACTTTCCACCAGCAGCGAGAGCTAATTCTCTGAGCTCAGCAGCTTCGAAGCTGAAATGCAAAACTCATCTTTTCCTTGAGTATTTTTTTCTTCACAGGCACACACTGGGTAAAAATAAAATCCTAGAAGCTAATCCACCTAAGCTTTTTCTTGCGGCTGAGAAGAAAGAGCGCCGGGAGGAACAATAAACACTTTGTTTCTCTGGGGCAGTATGTGGTGCATGGTCAGATACAGCCGAGGTAAAGAGGTCGGGTAAACACAGAGCATGGGGAGCTGCATCTGCTGCGTTGCTGGCCTGGGTGGGAGATGGAGCGTGATGGGGACAGGACTGGCACAGTGTGGGCACGATGCTGCCTTAGCTGCCTGAAAAGACAAATGCTCCCTTTCGGGCTCATCTATAAATCAATTACCATTTGTTCCTTATTAATAATTTAGCTGCCAAGTATGGGCTTATTGCTTTAGAAAGGGGAAAAATTACAGACGGTCCCTGTGCTAAGTAGCTGGCAGGCTAAGCTGCAAGACAGAGCTCCTGGGAATAGCCAGAGCAAACTGCACCCCCTGCCTATATTAATTGCTTTCATATTTTTGTACCACCTCTTTTCCATAGCCCTTCTTCTCCGCTTGCATCCTGCTCCTAGCGTGCAGCATGTGCAGCTTAACTGGTGTTTCCAAAGGAAGGAGCTGGGGAAGGGGCATCTGGCTGAGCGGGAGTGGAAGGTTTTTGCATGTTCCAGGGATGGGCAGGGAAGGAGCAGGAGTGCCGGAGCACATGGGTGGGTGTCCAGCCGGGATGAGGGGCTGCTGTGGGGTAGGGACTGCAGTTATGTCGGGAGTGCAGGAGTGTCCTGAGGACAAGGCTCTGGGACACCCCAACTTCATCCCTCGCGGCAGATCCGCAGACGGAGAGTGCGGTGTCACTGGTAGGGCAGGACCGTGGTTTTAGCAGCTGTGTGTCTTGAGCGGGTGGAGGGACAAGATATTAAGCTGATGTGCCAGAGAGGAGGAAGAGATCAGGTGGGATGACATAGGGGCACGCAAGTAGTTTTAGTTGATAAAAACAAAGATGCAGCCCTGCTTTCTTTTTCTATCTTAAATGTTGTGCAGAAAGATGTAGTGAAGTGAATAGGAAGCAGATGAGCTGGGAGGCTCCGGTGGATGTGCAGTAGCAGCTGCAGGGTGGTTGATGAGAAGAAGGTTTAACATCTCCCAGCCCAACCTGTAACCGGCTCAAACACTGTGATTCTTTCTATGCTGGGGCTCTAGTAGTTTTTATTCCAAGGAGATGTGACGTAGTCCTCTTGACAGGGAGAAATTGTGTTTTAAAGGTCTGCTCTCACCATAGGTTCCTTGTGGAGCCAGGGTTTACGGTGGAGCCGCCGAGCGCCGGGACGCTGCTTCCCTGGAGCGACGTCAGAAGGTTGAAGTGGGCGAGCGATGCCGTTTGCAGGCGCTGAGGTTTGGGCAGGGGATAAGGCAAGCGGAGAGGGGCTGGACTCTGCTGGTGTTTGACGTCTCCTTGAGCGAGGCCGTTGGATGCCGGGGCGCGCGGCGCAGCCGGTCCGGGCAGACTCTCAGTAAATAGACCCTGCGCCGGCGGGAGGAGGTGCCTTTGGTCACTGCAACCGAGTTCGCTGCCCGGAGCTGTTTTTTGAGGATGGAGTGGGTGTGTGGAGCGAAGGCTTAGTCATGAGGGGAGGGGAAAGGAAACCCTCTTCGCTTGGGAAATCAAATATTTGTGACTTGCCCGCGCGCTGCCCTATCTCTGTCGCACGCCTGCTCTCCCGCACTCCCGCTTGCGGCTTGGGCGGCCCAGGCTGTGTTTAGGGAAGGTGGAGGTAGTGAGACGTGTCCCGTCCCACCAGACCTGGAGGGTGCTTGATGTGCGCGTGATTCACGAGAAGACACTCGCTCCTCTGAGTCACGGCGACGCAGAGCCCCAGCGAGTGCACCGTGCCGCCCGAGGAGACAGGAAAAGAAGGCCCTAATTGACCGTCACCTCCGTGTGCCTCACGGGGCTGTTTTAGAGGAGCTAGGTGGGTTCCTGGGTCTCCTGTCTGCCTTCGGTCTTGAGTAATGAGCGTGGTTGGCCCTCGAGTTTGCCTGGAGCTTTGGTGGGGGGGAGCGTCTGGGGCCTTCGCCGTGCCCTCGGAGGGGCTCTTGGTCCAGCCAGCGAGCAGCAGTTCAGCGCTTCGCTCTCGGGGGACGCAGCCGGGGACGGACGGGCCTCTCCGTACACCTGCATCGCTCTGAAAACACCTCGGGGCTCGGAGAACTGAAAGTTGTTGTGTTGTCTGTGGATTCCCCTCTCGGGTCACAGCGGAGGGACAGTGGTCTGCTGCCCCCGACCACAAGGGCTTTTTGCCGAGAGCTGAAGAGCTTCAAGTCTTCAGCATTAACGCTCCGGCCAGAACCCACCAAGGCTGCCAGGCTGAAGGAGAGGGTGGCTGGAGAGGGGCTCCCCGTGGGTACGGAGGAGACTGGAGCTCCTAAGCAGCCCTGCTCGCCCTGCCGTGCGCCAGCCGCCCGGGTCACCGTGTGGTGGCAGCCAGAGGGAACAGCAAGAAAACAGGGAAGAAAAACCCTCTTTCGGGGCACTTTTTGCAGTTTGCTGATGCGGCGCTGCCGTCACCATGGCCCAGCCGCCCCGCGGCCCCCGGTGGCGTCCTGCCCTCCCGGCCCTGCGCCGAGGGCGACGGGAAGTTGGCAGCAGAATCAAAAGCGGCTTTAAAGCACTCTGGCTTCTTCAAGTGCAAACTAATATTTACCTGCGGGGCTGCTCCCCTCCTTGTTCCTGCTCTCCTTGGCAGGCTCGAGAGCTGGGCCGGGGTTCGCGTTCCAGCCGTCACCCCGAGGTGCCCGGGCGTGGGTCTCCCGTGTGATTTTTGGTTTGGAGACAGGCAAGGGGGCCCGAGGACACGAAAGGGCTGAAAATGTCTCTCTGTTACTTAAATGTGACTTCTGATGCCAGTGACATTTTCTGCTGATCTTTATGGACACCTCATGGAAAACTTTTGAAAAACATCTTATTTAGGAACAGTCCTGTCTCCTATGGTGGTTGAAGGCTAACATGTTTTGGTGCTTTTTTTTTTTTTTTTTTTTTTCCCCTGGGCTTTAATCATGTCTTAGCTCAAGTTTTTATTACTCCTGACATTTACATGAAAATAAGGTGTTTGTTGACTTCAGCTCCTCTGACTACTTGCTTTTTCCTGCTCCTTTCCGTGTGCCACCAGCTGGATTTCCATGCGAGCAGGAGCAACGACCGAGCCCCGGCAGGAAGGGGTCTGTGCACGCACACGCTGGGGATGCCGGCGCGGCGACGAGAGCGGCGGTAGCGTGAGGCCCGGACGTGTCTGCCAGAGCTCTTCCCATGCCCCTGCCCGGCTCCTCCCCGCATGCTGCGTTAGAGCAGAGCGCCGAGATCGTGCGTCCTTGCAGCCGGGGCACGGGATGATGAGGGCTGGGAGGAAGCCCTGCAAACAAGGGCTGCTGCTGGTCTCAGGGTCCCCTCAGGAAAACGGTTCATCCCTAACTGCACACAGGAACGATATACAAAGATGTGACTTTGTTGTGCAAGGGAATTCTTATGCTTTGCAGTGTGGAGGGGGGGAATACTGAGTTTTTTCTTCTCCCCCCCCGCCCCCCCCCCGCCAAGTATTTTTAAGGGAAGAAAAATAAGTATTTTTGTGTCATCTGTAATTCAGGGAAGCAGAGCGGGACTCGCGTGAGCAGGGTAACTGTCGTGGCCGAGCGGGCGGCTGCAGGAGCAGCTTGTCCCTGTGGCACGAAAAGCCGCTTTCAGCTGATCTCTAGGCTTGCCCGAAGAGAGGAAGCTTTCAGGTAGGCTGCGTACACAGCTTCCTCTTTCGCCGATTTTGGTGAGAAAAAGAAGTATTTCAGCTGAAGCGTCCTGCCCCTACCTGATACAAATAACCCTCTCTGCTCAGAGGGGCCCTCCAAACAAAACTAGCCACCCGCGAGCCCCCCACCTCCTCTGCCCGCTCCGCAGATGGGCTGTAAAACCTGATTACGAGAGGAGAAGTTTACAGAGCCGCCCACGACACGCATGAGCTCCTGCAGAGGCCGGCGGCTCCAGTTTCACTAGTAATTGCAGACATAAGAAACCGTAAAATATTAACTTCCGTGGGCTTTTAATGAAGCGTTCCGCCTCGAATCCGCGGCGCTCCCCGAAGACGCCGCGCGGTGCCCGGCTCGCAGCACAGGCGGCGTTTCTGCTGCCGGGCCGCTGACTCATAGCGAAGGAAGCCGGAGCTGTAACATTCCCGCAGCGCCGAGGCGCTGCCCTGCTCACCCCGCTGCTCCGCGCGCCGCCGGCCCGTCCTCCTCGCCCTGGCGCCTCCGCGGCATCGGCCGTGCGGGAGCGGAGGGCTCCGGAGAAGCGGCTGCGCACGGGAAGTGATTCATGGCCGAGTGATTCATTAACGGGATGCCCGAGCGGGACGGAGCCTGGGAAACTCCGCTGGAAGAGGGAGGCGGTTAATTATTTGGGAGGACGGGCATGGGAGACGGAAGGAAGCTGGGCCAAAGCCTTTGTAAGCGACTGCGTTTTGTTTAAAGCTGCTCAGCTGGAATAAGGGGCAGGTCCTCGGCAGGAGCTCCCTGAGCGCGCGGGAGGCTCTGCTATGGAGCACATCCCAGGGGACACCTCTGGGAAAGGATCTGGGGGGCTCTGAGCATTCGTGGGACCAAGTGCCCTCATTCCTGGTGTGCTCTTAATCA
Organism: Nothocercus julius; assembly: GCA_013398735.1. Classification (NCBI taxonomy): domain Eukaryota; kingdom Metazoa; phylum Chordata; class Aves; order Tinamiformes; family Tinamidae; genus Nothocercus; species Nothocercus julius. The sequence continues at coordinate 674,631 of VZSV01000075.1, read as the reverse complement.
GCACTAGTAGTGCAATTAATGATGTATCCCCCTTGCAGGGTAATGGAGAGCAAGGAATCAATGGAGGACCTTGAAAGAAACGATCCACCCAAGTTGCTTTGGAAAGTGGGAGATGGGCACCCTGGAAAACTTCACCCTGGAACTCGTTATGCAGGCGGGGGAGGTACACGCACGCATGGCAAGTCTGGAAATAGCTGCTCTTCAAATTACAGGAAAAGCAGCAGCATTTTCCCTATATAATAAAGAAAATAACAGCAATGCACCTCAAGTAGCCTCAAACTATTCCAAACAAGATAATTGGAGGCTGCAGCACAGCGTATTTTGGGTTCTATCTGCTATAAAGTAAACACGTTCTTTGCTTAGGACCACCAGAAATGTTTCTATAAGAAACGTTGGCTGTATCCCAGCTTGATAGACTGCACAAACATTTACGCGAGAAGTCAGTTCCGCCTCTTGGTATTTACATGACGTTTGTGTTGAAGGCCCTGGCGATTGTGCGTGTTGTGAAGCAGAATCCAAAGTCTTAAAACTGTCATTTTTTTTTTTTCAACACTGATGATGGTAATCGTTCTTGCTAGTGTTAGCAGCCAGTATATTTGGGGTAAAAATTCTTACTGTGAGACTTCCATCCAAACACTGCGCGGTGCATTCATTTCTGCTCTCCCTCGGTGGTTCAGAAGTGTTTTTGTTGCTTGGTTCTCTTGTTCAGGTTTTGCTTGGGTTGTATCCACAGCTATTGGTAGTTTTCAATGTTCTCTGGAGCTTGCAGTAAATCTAGGAGTTTTTTTTCCCCCAGCATCAAGAAGATGTGTTTTGAGGCTAGGTATTAGACATAAATCAGCATAAGCATCGTGACAGCTAACAGAGTAGCTGACGTCTCCTGCATTTTTTCCTTTTTTACTTTGACTGATTGATAGGAGAAGGATGTGCCCCAGTTATTCAGCCTTTCTTGAAATCCTCCTGTTTTAAATGCCCTGTGTCTCGTGGAAGATACTCTGCATCTCTTTGGCGTTTCCATCCGTCCGTTTTCTCCTTATGCAACTCCCCTTCCCGGACAAATGCAGAGAGCCATCAATATGCCTGGAATCTCCTCCAGGAGAGGAGGCTGTAAGCCTGGCTTGGAGGAGTGTGTTGCTGCTTGGGTTTGGGGATTGCAGTTAGACACGGGATTCTGGGAAGCAGAGCTGAGCTCGTGTGATAAATGGCTTTCCAAAAAGGCACGTTCCTGCGCTTCTTCCTCCCCCAGGGCCCTTATGGCTCACGCGCAAATAAATTTCGATGAGTCCAACACCGATTTGGGCAAATAAACTGAGCTAAAGTAAATAAAAGGACTGGTGCGGCTTAGAAAAAAATGGATGCAAAGTTTAGAGGGTTTGTAAAAGTCATGCTGGGAGTCACATCCGTTTAAAAAAAAAATGGGAAAAGGCTTGGAATTGATACCTTCAGAAGCTCTTGTGACCTCAGATTCCACTTCCCTCGTTCTTCCGTTTCTACTCTTGGCAAGTTATTAGCAATAAGTCGCCACATTCTTAGCAAAATGAAGCTTGTTTAGCTCTCGCAGTAGTGACGACCCGGATAGTGCTGCTGTCGGCTTGTTTTGCAGGCAGCGGTGGGTTTCCCCGCCCGGGGAGGTGGAGGTGCTGCCGACAGCCCCGCGCGCTCCTGTTTCAGCTCTGATTTCTGCTGCGGTCACTGGAAAAGGTCTCTCTGCCACAGTGCGTCTTGCTTGGGAGTAATTCATTCCCTTCCTCTTGAAATGCAGTGGTAGAAATACGTGTCTCCGTTTGAGATCTGCGGGTCCAGGTGCAACTGGACAAGTGAAGATGGCAGAAATAACAACGTGGGGGAGTTCAGAAGTGAGTTCAGGATGAGATAAGCCTTAATCAACCCTTAGGATGTATTATGGCCTTCCTGGGGATAGGGAGGGGGAAGGAAATGCACAGTTGGGCCGCCGAAGTGCCTATTATCAGTGCTATGGGCTGGCAAAAATAAGGAGGAAGTGAGAGAGCAAATGAGCTAAAAACAGACTTAAAGGGAGCTGCGTTTGCTCCCTGTAGCTGTGGCGAAGCAGGCGGAGCGCGCGGCGGAGACATTGGCGAAAAGCAGAGAGGAAGAAGCAGTCGCGGCGTGTCGTCAACGGCAAAACGGGGCCGTTGCAGGAGCGGGGATGTGCGCGAGGCGGGAGCCGGGGCGGCCGCCCGGCGCGGCGGCCGCGGGGCAGGGAGGAGGCCTCGCAGAAGCCGCAGCGGACAGGCAGTTTATGGTAAACCAATAAAATGTACTTATGTCTGAATCTGAAATTAGACTCTGAAAAATATGGTCTCAAGGCACCTGCTAAAGAGCTTAGCATTACTGGAATCTTAATAAATGACTCATGCTGTCATAATCTGACGCTGCCATCAGCTCGCCGGGCTGCTGCTGCTGCAGCCCTTCGCTGGGGGAAGGGGACGGCTGCGGAGCTCGAGTAAAGGCAGATGTAAACAGGCAGCAAGAGGCCACACGAGACGCGCTGTAGGTTCCTGTCATGGCAGCTCCTCGGCAAACCCGAGACCGGCGCGGGAGGCCGGCGCGGAGCCGCCGTCTGCCCTACACCTCCGGAGCCGCTGCCTGACGCCGCAGCCGCCGCTCCGGGCCCGGCAGCCCGTGGAGCGGCGCCGCGTCCCGGGCCTGNACCTCCGGAGCCGCTGCCTGATGCCGCAGCCGCCGCTCCGGGCCCGGCAGCCCGTGGAGCGGCGCCGCGTCCCGGGCCTGCCCGTGAGTACCGCTGCGCCCGAGGGGCACGAGCAGCTGGGCACGGGCTCCTGGCGCCAGCCCGGGGCTCCGTCGCGGGCGCTCGCCGCGCTGCTCCTGCTGCCGCCGGCACCTCGCCGAGCGGCGAGGGGCGTCCCGGTCTGCAAACGCCGGGGAGACGTTCCCTGAAGGCAACGGAGAGCCGGAGCAGCGAGAACAAGCAGCACGGGTGAACGAGGGAGTTGCCAGCACAAAGCAAGTTGTGTTTTTTAACAGCGCGAAGAGGGGAATCAACACGTTTTTCCTAGTAGTGGCTCTGATGCAGTTTTTTGTTTTGCTTTGGGAGAGTCGTTTAACTTCATTGCTTTGGTACAAGCTTCTCCACAGAGCCGTGTTGCAGATTAAGGAGCTGTTTGTTCATTCTTTTGATCATCTATATATTTAAGTGCTGAAGTAGAGATATTAATTGCCAGACTCCTTGAGGATAGTGCAATAACATGCCTTGCAAACCCCAGCTGGACACGGCCACTCCTGTTTCTGGAATAACAGCACTGTTAAAGCTACACCAGAAATGGGAAAAGTTAGTGATGCCGAGCAAACTGAGGGGAAAGGGATGGCAATGGATCAGCTTTTGAGTTACTAATGTGCTGCATGGGTCTTTTTTTCTTTTTCTTACTCAGTGTTGTTCATTTGGCCAGTACTCAGGGAAAGTTGAGATTTTATCCAGCTTTTCAGTCAGCCCCCTGGACGTTTCTGTTCTCTGCACACAAAAGCCAGATTTTGCTCCGTGGATAAATGCTTGCTTTCCTGGTGTAGCCCAGATGCAAGGCCAGTAAGGAACTGCTTACCATGTTTTGTGCTTAACAGAAAATCACAGCCTGTGGCCATAATTCTTAGCAACAGAGCATTTTTGAGCACGCTGGCAAGTTATTTGTCATGGATTTAAAAAATAGCTTCTGCTCGTGATTTTTAATAAAAAAAACTCTCAGAAGTGTGTAACTTAAGTTTTCCTGATCATTTCTCTTTTCCTTAGCCCTTTTTCTGCACGTGCTGTTGCTTACAGTGCAGGTCAGTACTTAGGTTTAGGGTTTTTTTGGGTAGGGATGTTTATTTTCTAAAGAGCATTGAGGTATTTGCTCTGCTGGAGGTTAGTTAATGGCAGGGGATCAAACTGATGGGCCTTGCAAACAGCAGTGTGAAGGCGGGAGGAGAGGGAACGTAGGGAAATGGATGTGTGGCAGGGTAAATGTTAATATTTCCAGCCCTGACAAGAATCCCGCTAATACCTTATTGTTTATTCCTTTGCATAAGTATTGCATTCAACCAGCTTCAACTTTTCTCTTAAAGAAGGAGACTGAGTGGAAGGAAGAGGCTGAATAACCATTTCAAAGATAGTTGCAAAGATGCTCAGTGAGGAAAATAAGAAGTAACAAGGGCCCATTTTAAGTTGTTGTTGTTGTTGTTGTTGTTTTCCCTGTCCTGATTCAGGATCCTACAAATTAAATAAGGGTTTTAGAGAAAAAAAAACATAACAAGGCCTAGAAGTCAAGTTCCTGTTATGCAATGTAATGTTCTCCTGTTTGCTTCTCGCTCGTTTTCTGATAGTTACAGAGGGTTGTTAAAAACATTTATTTCACTGTTTTTGTCATTCTTTTTTTTTTAACCTCCCCTTCTCTATTTTTGCAATTAAAAGTAATTCCTTTTGCCCAGCAGTAGCCTGGACAGTTTGGAGGAGCAGTGGCTTGTGTTAAACTTTCCCATCTCTCGGAAACGGTTGTACCTGCATAAAGCGACGGCTCGGCCCCCGCGACGGTCTCACCCGCGATGCTGCCGAGCTGCTCTCTTCCTCCCCTCTGCTGCTTCACTGGACGTTCTTCTCAGCACTTAATTTTTCTGAATTGCTGCTGATTTCAGTTCTTTGCTTCCCAGCGTTTTTGTCACCTCGCTGCATCCTGGCCTGCGTTGTGCTTCTGGCACTCCCAGGCTGTGGTGGCTACAGCTCCTCGTGTTCCTGCAGTGAAGCAGGTTTGTGCATCACGATATTTGCTCCTGCAAGCCCAGGGGCTCTGCTAGTTGTGAAAGGCGCCCTGGAACAACCCTCTGGCAGCAAGTCCGGGTCGCCCACTCCAGCCACCAACTCAGCATCATCACTGGAAAGAAGAGGTCTCACCGCCTCAGCTGGAAATAATTCCCAGCTTTTCCTATATATTTAGGTTTGTCCACACTGGCAAGAATAGGAATCAGATAAGTCCTGTCTGAGCTCCATCAAAGTCGCTACCAAGACTGCCACGTACCGCAGCAGAGTGACGTGGTGGGGTCCTCCTTGCAGGTCTTCCACCTGCTCCATGCAGGTCATGCTGTGCTGTCCCAACAAAGAGCTTGGCTTGGGAACTCCCTGGGAATCCCGCCGGATGCCCAACTGTCTGCTCGCCCCTTTGCAGAGAAGGCTGCAGGATGGGATACTGCGCCTTGGCATGGAGAGAATGTGTGACCCATAAATAGCAAACTAGAATTAAAAATACCTGCGTGCTATAAATAATAGGTGTGGGTGCTGTGCATATTTCAGGGCTGTGAAACACTTGCAGCTTTCAGATGCTTCCTGCAACCTGTACCAACAAGTCCCGTGGTGAGGGCAGACTCCTCACGCGCTCTTCGCGCGGTTATTTGACATGCGGCTGTTTTCCTGCTCCCCTAAATCAGGTGCTGCTCAGGAACAGCTTGTGTGGGTTGTTGGCACCGCTCCCCGCGTTGTAACGGTGTCTGCACGAGGTGCGTGCATCGCTTTGGGAAGAGTCCCCAAGGAAGCCAAGATGGACTAGGAATACCCAAATAATCACATGTGTGGGATGCTCGGGTTCGATTTGGTGTTTCTCGATTGGCCACCAGCACCAAGAATCAAGGAAAATAATTCTGAGCAAGATTTCAGTTTTCTTTTTTTTTTCTTTTCCTGGACAAATTTAAATATCTATTTAATTTCACCAACTTCCTGAAATGTTTCGTTTCAGTCATTAAGAAAAGCAAGGGAAGCAAAGCGAGAATCTTGGAAGAAATTGCTTGAGGGCCTTTCCCCTGCAGGAGCTCAGAGGTCCAACTCGTCTGTCCTGCTTCCCCGGAAGGTCTGCTAGGAACAGCCCGTTCCGAGGCAAAGACGGGATTAGGTGGGAAATGGGTTTTCATTTTATGAGTTGGAGCAGACAGGCTAGAACAGAGGCAAGAATGGAAGCAAGCAATGCTGGAAAAGGCTTTCTGGTTTCAGGCTGCAACATGGAAAATGAAACTGGAGGACTTGCTTGTTTTTAGCTTTCGTGAGCACTATTTGAAGGAAGGGTCCTTACATGAGTTTGGGGTGTTAGTACCAAAATAGAGATGAGTGTCTTTTTGTATTTTTCAAGTTCTGTTTTAAAACGCAGTGAGGCGCTGCAGAAAGTGCTGCGGGCGCATGAGCGGGGTGCTCCTTGGCACCCACCTCGATGCTTCCGGCGTGCGGCCGAATCGGTGCCTTCGGCCTTGCTGCAGCTCTCGTGCCGCCTCCGAGTTAGCCTCTTCTCAGCAAAGGAATATCCCCGCACTAAAGCTGCTTCTAAAATAAACCCTTCTGAGTTTTCAGAGACCCGAGCGCCTCGTTGCTGCCGCATTGGGCACCACCAGAACGTGCCGTCCTCGCGCCGGGTTGTTCTGCAGCGCGTCCGAAGGAACGTGGCCAGCAGTACGTGTGCGTTATGCCAACCCGCGCTGCTCTTGTCCTTGTGTCCCAACTGCAGGTCCCTGGATGGTCGGCTGCAGGTGTCCCACCGGAAAGGGCTTCCCCACGTCATCTACTGCCGCCTGTGGCGGTGGCCGGACCTCCATAGCCACCATGAGCTGCGTGCCATGGAGATGTGCGAGTTCGCCTTCAACATGAAGAAGGACGAAGTCTGCGTGAACCCCTACCACTACCAGAGGGTGGAGACGCCAGGTACCGCGGGCGCTGCTCCGGAACTGGGCTTCCGAATGGGATGAAGCAGCAGGGCTGGGCAGTTAAGCCAAAGCGTATCTCTTATTGATGGCAGTCGCCTACTATAGGCACTGGAATGATTTCTGAATCTGCCCCGGGGTGGGGGTTAAATATAATTGAAAAATCAATAAGATCCAAGGCTGTGGTATTGCCAGGCCCCTGATGTGGCCCCGTGTGCACACAGACTCACATGGGTAGCAGATAAAAGCACAGGCTTTGGCAGTCTTCTCAGTCCTCCTAGTTGTTGGTATTAAATTAGTGCTGAACGTACTGTTAAGTTGCAGCATTTCTGTGAATAGCTCCCAGCACACTTGAGCTTCCTGTTCTGAAGTCGTCCCGCTGCCTCTGGAAGAGGCTTTCATGTGTAGCTGTAGGTTACACATGAAATCTGTGTGTGCCAGCCCAGATCTGCAGAACCAGTCTGGAAAATTCTTGCTAGACCTAACTTGCAGTTACGTTTAATGCGATGCTTCTTTTGAATCTCCTGTTATAACTTCTCTTAAATGCTTTTCAAAGCAGAGCTATTAATTTAGCCATGAAGATGCAAACATCCAAACTAGGTGTGTTCAGATAAGCAAATACCCCCATTCCTAGCTGAGATAGGTTAAGAATAGCATCTCCAACTACTGCTCTTATCTCAGAAGAATATATCAAATTGTGTCTCTTGATTAAGGACTTTGCAGTTGCATGTAGTAAGGCTGTTACTCTAAACTGTTTTCCCTTCATTTCCTAGCGTTTCAGTCATTTTATTTTAAAGATGTTAATATTGCTGTTCTCTGTATTTCTTTTCTTTGTGCAGTGCTGCCTCCAGTGCTGGTGCCTCGGCATACGGAGATTCCCGCCGAGTTCCCACCCTTGGACGATTACAGTCATTCTATTCCTGAGAACACTAACTTCCCAGCAGGGATCGAGCCACAGAGCAACTACATTCCAGGTACCGGGTACCTTCCATCCAGCAAGTGAAGGGAGAAGGGACGCTCTGCCCTGTGAATTGGGTGTGCTTGGTGGAGCTGCACAAGTGGAAAGTCTGGCTCCGTCACTGCTATGAAACTAAGGAGTGGGAACCAAAACCAAAATAGATAAAAGCTGTAAATGTAGCCACACAGCAGTGCTGTTTATAGTTTTGTTTTGCTTGCTTTAAATTTGCCTCTTCCCCTCAGCAGTACATACCCAGAATTTACTGTGGATTCTAAAGCTGAATATTCCCGTACCAAGTTTAGCATTGAATGAAATTCACTCATTGGAATTTGGGTAAAATCATGTAAATCTCCATTGAAATTGAGCTCTTGCAGTTACATATCTCTCTTACAAGCAGTTTACACCTTATTTGCATGGACAAGCTATGCAGCTGCGCACCAGAGAAGGAGAAAATCTCGACAGAAAACTTGCCTACATGGCATAAAATTTTATCAGACTGCAAATCCCAAGATCTTTTTTCCCCCTCCTCTGTTTTGCCCAGATATGCTATGCCCCTCGTTCCCATTGTGCCAGCTCCTACTGTCAGCAGGAGCAGGGAGAAAAATAATGCTTTTTTTTTGGCGGGGGCAGGGAGGGTGGTTACTGTGACTAGCGAACTAAAGGTTTCTAGTGTTTATAATCCAGACTTTGCAGATAGCTGCAATGACAATTTGACTCTTTGTGGTTCTAGAGACACCCCCTCCAGGCTATTTGAGTGAGGATGGAGAAACTAGTGACCACCAGATGAACCCCAGCATGGATGCAGGTAAGTCATCTTCTGCCATTCAGAGCAGTTTTCTACGTCATATCAGAGAGACCTTTAACTTTTTTTCGTTGGAACACTGAAGTTCAGGTGGTGTTTGGAGGTATTTTATCCCTGTAGGAATGCAAGTGCAGTCAGACATCTCATGTACAGTATAAGCCTATATGCTCTATGCTTTTTTGGTGCAGGGTGCACCATGTTCCTGTTCTCTCCAACATCCATCCTTAGATATTACTAAGCAGCAGCCTGGAAGAGCAGAGATTCATCTGAGGATGCGAGTTTGCCTTGCAGTGCGAGCGTGCATCTGTATACACATGAAAGCTGTGCATGTGGTTGGCACATTGTACAGAGGCATTTTTCTGATCATTTAGTTGTTTACTTTGGAAATGACTGCTAGCAGATTGGTTTTAAGGGGCTATATCCCATCCCTGGGCCTATATCCCAGTGAACGTTAACAGCAGAGGTTCTTTCTCACTGCCAAGAAAACAAGTTGTTTTATATTAGATTTAGAGGCACCTGTCTCAGCGTTCACGCTAAGCTGTGTTGACACTTTAAAATTAAACGTGCGGGTCTGATCTTTCTGGGAGTAGCTGTCTATTAAGCCATCCTGTTGTTCTGAATGGTGTCACTGCTTGTGAGTAGGAATTGCAGAATCCAGCACTGAATTTCTATAACTTTTGCTTGAAAAGCAAAAACACATTTCTTGTTAGAAGGGTTGATGCAAGAGGGATATGCAAATACATAGCACTTAAAGAAACAGAGGCATGCAGAACCTAATTAATGCAAATGCTGCTCACAAGTGCCTTGGTTTCTGTGCATGTCTTTAGCCGTCAAGCGTATGTGGGATTCAAAAAGAGGGGTGACTGATTTACAGTCCTGCACTGCAGCGGCACAGATGGAGGAAGGCAGTGTGGGTTGGTTTGTCTACATCAAACATAAGCCTATTGACACAATCCATTTTAGCACATACAATTATTGGTGATGTGGTTAGCATTTGGAATGTATATAGGGCCTTTGGGGAAAGAGTACTGGAATGGGATTGGCCTGGACAATGCTATAAATACCCAATTTATGTTCTCAAATGCTACATGTATTCCGTCTGCCTTTCTTACATTCCTTCAGATGTCATGGGCTTCCCACTTTATAGAAAAACAAATTTTAAAGAAGCCAGCTGAGCTCGGTGAAGGAAAAAAGAACAAAAGAGGGCCTGTAGCACTTTTCTACTCACCTATGTTATCCAGAGGCTGTGGAAGCTGCTCTGGACTTCTGGGTGCAGTTGCTGTAGAAGTATGCCCAAAATATGTGGACCAAATTGAAATGACTGGGGATAAAATTCTGACAGTTGTTTCCTCACCCCTGCATAGTTTGAGCCCATATCCATTTGTCCTGACACCAAGTAGTAGCAGGTTGAACTTCTTTTGCACTGTTATGTGTGAGTATGTTTTATACCTAGCAAAGCAAAGTTGAGCTCTTAAATGTCCAGCTAACTGGTCTGGAGTGCAATAGTCATCATGGTACTTGTTTTGATAGCTGCATGTGAAAATCAAATGGACATCTGCATGCCTAGGTTTGAAATTTGGTGGGTTAGGACTACGTGGTTGCAGTATGAAGATGTTCAGAAGTGTTGCAGACCTAGCAAGTTGAGGCGGTCAATAGCAAGGATTGCAATAGCAGTTTGTGGAGTCAACATCAATGTAATCAACATCAGAGAAGCTGCAGAGAAGTTTAACTGAGCAAATGGGATACCCTTACAACAAGCTGAAGATTGTGTGTTTTTTTTTTCCATTGTTCAGTTACGATACTAATAATTATGTCTTGGTTTTCAGGTTCTCCAAACTTATCACCAAATCCTATGTCTCCAGCACACAATAATCTTGGTAAGCATGTGATCCTGAAAACTGACTGAAATTACAGTGAAGATGGTGACATTTTATTGATGATGCTATTTCTGGAGGTTGTGCACTTTTGATAAGGTTGTGACCCCTGATGATGCTCCTTTCTGCTAATGCTTGTGGCTCATAGTAGTTCTATATGAAATAAGTCTGAGCTTACATCATAGAGTTAAATAAAGAACAAGAAATGGTGGCAGATGAATACCAGAAAGAATGAGTGAAGAACTGCAACAAAAGAGCTTTGGTTTGAGGCGAGTTTTTGCTTGTTTTTGAAGGACATAGAGTAAAATACGTATAGTAACCAAAGTAATAGTAACCATTGAAAGGAGCACTTGCCTTTGAGATACTATTAGAGGTTTTGTGGCTACCTCTGAACCTCTGTTACCCTTTCAGATAGTTCTGCCCTTTATTTTTGTCCCTACAGACAAGGAAGACCTGAATTTCACTGCTTCTTTGCTTTCACGCTATTTGAAATTGCTCTCAACAGCCAATCATTAAAAAAAAAAAAAAAAGGAGAAAAAAAAACCAAAAAAGAACCCCCTTCATAGTTCTGTCTAACTGCAGGATCAGTTCTCTAAATGCTCATTAAGGCAGCAGACATGGGCCACTTGAGATTACTCTTGAAGACCCATAAAGCTTGCATATGCTTTTAGCCCTGTCAGAGGGTACTTTGACACTGCTCCAAAATTTATCAGTCATTGGCTGACTTGTAGCTATCTTGGAGCTGTTGAAGGAGATTTCTTTTCTGCCTTTTTTTTTTTAATCCATTATGCTGAAGTGTGCAGCTTGGGACTTGGGAATTTCTAGCACTTCGTGACAGCCTGAAAATAAAAAGGCAATTACATGCAACAAAACCAACCTGGCGAGCCGCCTGTGGCATCTGCCATTTATATAAGGGGAAAAGGAGTTTCTAGGAAAGAGGCCCCGTTGCAAATCGCTCCAGCCAGGACACTGGGTATTAACACATGCTGCTCAGCTGATGGATCCAAAGATGTCTGATGTGCTCCATGGTGACAAAACTCAGTGGGATCAGATGAAACTTGTTAATCCCAAGAAGTGTCTTTGTAATCTAGGGAGCAGGCATCAGAAAAACATTTTTACTCATCAACATTAAAGGATATCTCTTAAGTTTTACAAACCAAATATTTATTGCCTTTAGGTAAGAACTTCTGCATAGTATGAGGATCTCTGTAAAAACATTTTGTTATAAATCTTTGCACCTAAGGATGCTGTAAACTCAAAGAAGTGGCACATATATGAACAACTGTAACAACTGGCTCAGGAAAACTTTGTAATGGCCTGTGCTGCGTGCGCAGCTCACCTAAAGCAAGGAGTTGCTTATTGCTTATAGCAACATAGGTGAAAGCACAAGCAGCCCACCCGCCTGCAGTGTGCCAGTCTCTGAAGACCAGGCTGTGAGAGAAGAACTTCTCTGCTCAGCAGGTTTAGAGGAGAACCTGCCAGTGGCCACCGGCCTGCAGGGCTCCCGCCTTTGCTGTGCCTCTTAATTCTGCAGATACACAGAGCACTTGAGTGGCCAGGGCTGTGCTTGCATTTGCAGAGGCCTTATCAGGCTTTCTTTGTAGGTTTGGTAAGAAACTTGAACAGAAATTTAATGAGCACAGCACTGTACAACACTGGAGATCTTTTCACAAGCTCTCAGTAGTGGAATGTGTTGTTTTTCTTTGTTTTTTTTTTTTTTTTTTTTTTTTTTTTTTTTTTTTTTTTTTTTTTTTTTTTTCTATCTTGCAGTCGTGCATTAAGAAAATAATGTCACAAGATTGCAGCCCTCAGTTTGTTTAAACATAACTACCTGATGTTTTTAAGACAGTTTACTTAGTGTAAGCTGAACTTTGGCATGATATCCCATGGCCAAAATGTCCCATATTCCCCAAAACTGCAAAGGTGATAAACTGCTGAGGACAACAGGCACAAGGTTTGCTTGAGCTGCTCTGCAAGTATTTCAGTATAAGGCTGTCAGACTGTGAAAGGGGAGTGAAGGAACCCAGGGAATTGCAGTTCATCTTATTCACAGACACAGAAAGTGCTGCAAGGTAACATATTGGAAGTAGCTTTTTCTTTTTCCTCCTTTCAGCGTGTGTGTTTGATTTGGAAGCAGTCTAGTTTGGGTCCAAACTTTCAGTTGTCAGGCACAAGCTTTAAATGGAAGCTATAAATATCCAGTGAGCTCTTCTGCATGACTTAAAGTCGAACTGGAAAAAACACAGAAAACAAGCAAGAATGAAGGCGGCCTCGGCAGCAGCGCGGGGACAGAGGAGGAGGGAGCCGTCGTGGCCGGGTGCAGGCGAGCCAGGTCCTGGGAGCGAGGCAGCCTTTGCTCGATGCCAAAGCTCTGAAGTGAGAAAAGAAAAAGCACGCGGGGGCCTGCCCTGTGGTGCAGCCCTTGGTCAGCTGTTCTGCGAAGCCGGGAGGAGAGGGCCCTGCTCGGAGCAGGGGGTGCGCACACCTCCTAATTCTAGCTCCGGCCTCAGAAACCCAGAAAAACATAAAGCAGCCTCTGACACAGTTGTAGAACAAATATTAAACTGCTAATGCACATTATGTGTCAAAAGAATGAGCTGAAACTAGGGTAGCAGCTAGTCCTATGCTTGGAGCACATGCTCTAGCATGTGCAAAGCACCCAGCAATTTTTCTCCTCTGCCGCTGAGCAGATTGTGCTGTTGTCTCGCAGGGAAGCAGCAGTATGGTCAGCACGCCAGGGTTCAAGGGGCACTTACTCATGTTGCACAACTCCCCTGCGTTTGGCATGATAAGGACCCATTGACATGAGGAAGATCAGGGCTTGTAAAAGCAAAGCTCTGGTGAGTCAGGGCTGAAACGCTCTGGCAGAGCTGCAGGGAAGATTCAGGCAGGATTTACTTGAGTTTAATGTATTATGTTTGAGTTGATTATGTCGGCCCTCTGGGTGCAGAACTACATTGTCCTACTTTTTGCCAAGCAGTACATTCATAAAATTCAAAATGAATGTTCAGGAGGCACCTAATACATAACACGAGAGGCAACTCACCCCTGCCAGCCTAAGCCTGAGACTACAAATCGCAGGAGAAAGCAGCAGCATTAAAAGCTCAGCTGCATTTTTGAGAGACCAGCTTTTCTCTGCAGTAAGATTTGTTGGTTTGTGTCTTTCCTCAAGTTGCAAACTAAGCTGGAAATGAAATTTCCCTGCACCCTTCAGTGAGGTATCCACGGTTTCCTTGAGTCACAGCCCAGCGGAGGTGGTTGCTGACTGTGAAACCGTAGAGATCAACACAGGCCTCGGTGCTATTATAACTTGGATAGTACCAAGTTGAGGCCGTTTCTAAGAAGGATCAAAGTTGCTTTGCGTTCTCTGGAGCTGCGCAGCCTCTCGTGAGCAGTGAGCTCTGATTCCTGCTGCTCTTTGCTGTGCTCTGTGCAGAACACGGAAAAAAACACAAAGTAAACGTGTGACTCCTGGACATGTTCACCATCATCTCTATATTGGGAGGGGGACTGGCATTTGACTGTAAAATTGTTCAAAATATGAACAAGTGGCAGCTATGCTGACCAGACCCCTTGCCTCGGTGTAGACCCCTGTCCCACTGAGCTGCTGAGGTGATGACTGTGGAGGAAGGCTGTTCTTTAGCTGTTATTACTCCTGCTGAGCCTGGGGGATAGAGCACTTACCACTGAGCTTAGTCTGCTCCTCTCTTGCTCTGCTCAGCCGCTTACAGGAGGTGTGGGCACCATCTCACCCAGCATTTTCAGGAATATCTGACATGAGTCCTCCTGCTCTGAAACTAGTAGTAAAACTCTCAGTGGTTTCAGTGGGAGCAGTTAAATCATTTAAAGCCCCTTGACTGTCCCATTTTCATGCGTATGAAGTATCGTCTTCTTGGGACTGCCTCAATTTAAAGGAGTTTGATGCCGCTGTTGTGCAATGTGGTGTGTATTGCCAATAACTACTGGTTCCTGCAATGCTAGAGGGATGTGACAGAGCCAGCCAGAGCCAAAGTTGAATTGCTGGATGCTTTGCTGTAACTGCCCCAAATTAGTGTTCCCGAGACCTGTGTTGTTGAAACAGGTTTGTGGCCTGCTGTTTCCCCGGTCCTCAATTTCCTCCTCCTCTCTTCTTTGCCCTTTTTAAGGTACTGGCTACCTAAAATTTCATTGAAAAGCAAAATTTATTTTTAGAGTGTTCTCCGAGTGTGACGATGGTTGAGTGGACACCCCACTCACCAGGTCACTGATGCCTTGGCCCTTTGTGCTCGTTCCGTGCGCCAGAAGCTGTGGGATTGATCAAACTTTCTATCTGCAGTCCATTCAAATCTGTCAAGTAATTAAAGCTTGGCGGTTAAAGGGAGCCCAAGAACCAACGCAAAACACTATTCCAAAGCAGTCTCCTTTTCTGTGTCCATCTCTCTTATTGCCCTCCCACGCGGTTCATTTTGCTTCTTGCTTTGTGCAGATTTGCAGCCTGTTACCTACTGCGAGCCGGCCTTCTGGTGCTCCATCTCCTACTACGAGCTCAACCAGCGTGTGGGGGAGACGTTCCACGCGTCGCAGCCCTCCATGACCGTGGATGGGTTCACCGACCCGTCGAATTCCGAGCGCTTCTGCCTCGGTTTGCTGTCCAACGTGAACAGGAACGCAGCGGTGGAGCTCACCCGGCGACACATCGGTAATTTCTGTCTCGCTGTGTTGGCTCGGGGCTTTCAAGGTGGAAGGGAAGCTCTGCACGTGGAGCTGCGTGGTTGCCAACAGCCGTAGAGCTTGGTTCGTTTTACGGCTCTGACACGTGAGTGTCTGGGGTGTCGTAGCAGGCTGGTCTTTCCTTGGGGAGTACTATTTTTTTTTTTTTTTCATAAAGGTGGAGTAAAGAAGACACTTATGCAACCACTTTAGTTTCTGTGACAGAGATGAACCAAATTTAAGCTTTTACATGTACTTTTCAGAGCTTTATTTGGGTGGCCGTGAGTGGAAGTCTTGTTTGTGCCTTCTCTTTTCTGCACTATTTTATTTTTTAACTGACTGTTTTCACTGCAAAAACTTAGCTGATTGATTTTTCACCTCAATTCCCCCTTCTCCTTGTTCTGCAAGCTAGGACTCAATTTTGTTCTCAATTAAACTCCAGACTTATGTAATTTTAATGAGAGGCAAAAGAGCATAAGCTTTGCTTTATTTTCTACTAACTCCCATCGAAAACCAGCCTGTCTTTTGTCTTGATTTTGTTCTGCCTTATGCTCTTTCTTAGGCAGCTGAAATTTTTTATAGGAGGATCTTTTATTGTTTGTTACTAAAATGATTTATAATGCAAAAAAAAATCTGAAATCAGACCTTAAATTAAGCAGATTTCTTATGCTGCATGGAAGAAAGAATGCAAGATTTGTAAATAGCAAAGTACGACCACACCACAGCAGATGTTTATTTGAGTAACAAAGATGAATTCCTGAAATTTATTTCTTTATTAACAGAGATTTTAACAATTTGTAGGAACTTATATGGGAAATGTATGTTTGTCCTTGTGTACACATGTAATCTCAAGCAAGAGGCAATTGTTTGAAAATGTTGCATAACTTAATTCCCATTCAGTAAGTAAGTAAATAAATAAACAGTTGTATCCAGCTGTGATGACTTTCAGAGAAGGCTGAAAATCGTATGTTAACTGGTAGAAGGTTCATATGGAAAATATCAGAGGCGCCTGTGTTTGGAGTAGGCAGTCTGTGAGGGGGCACGTTTGTGCAGTCCAGTCTCCTGGGTAGCTGGAGAAAGTTCATTTCTGACTTCATAAACTGCTTGCCCAGCCTGACTTTTTCACAGACCTAATGCGCTGCTCCATAGTTGGGGTGTCCGGTGGGCCCGATGAGGAGGTTTTCATTCTCCATCAGTTACAGCCTCGCTGCTTTGGGAGGTCTCTCCGGTGCAAAGGTCGTTTATATCTTTAGCTTCTTAGCTGTTTGGCAGATACAAATTTACATTAACCCCGGACTATGCCGTGTGTTTCCTAGGAAGAGGAGTGAGACTCTACTACATTGGCGGGGAGGTGTTTGCTGAGTGCCTTAGTGACAGTGCCATTTTTGTGCAGTCTCCCAACTGCAACCAGCGCTACGGCTGGCACCCCGCCACGGTCTGCAAGATCCCGCCAGGTAAGGAGCACGCGCGGTCGGAGGCCCTGCACCCTGGAAAACCTTGGAAAACAGGGCCCTGCTATGGACGGGGAGCTGCTCTTCCTGGCAGGTTTGGATTCGCTCTCCTCTATTCTGGACACTCATCAGAAGCTCTGTTTTATGCAAATAAAACAACTCGTCAGCTTGAGCAGGACCTGGCTTTAGCATAAAGGACAAAGATATGAAAAAAGAGGCTATTAGGTGTTTTCCAACAAGTGTTTGCCCTGTATTTGAGGAAATAGGAAAAAAAAAACTACGTCCAGATCTGAGCAGAACCAAGGGCAGAATCTGCCGCTTGTTCCATGCAGTGTTTTATCAGTCTCATGATTGTAGGCCAAGTATTAATTACTTGGTAATTATGTTCGTTATTGTGTTTGTACCTTTAAGTAAAAGAAGATATGCAAGAAAATTTTGTTAACTTAGAAATCATTTTCAATTGGTACTTTTTTTCTGCTCCATAGTAACGCTTTTTTCTTCTTTTATGAATGAGTTTTATTCTAGAGCAATCACATTTTCAGCACATTCTCAGTGTTGTCCTGGTTACAGCACACATATGTCTAAAGTATGCTCAGAGTTTACAAGGAAATTTATTGCATCTGTCTAGGGAAAAAAAATACTTTTTATGTTGGATGCATGCAGGAATTAGTATGAAAGGACGCCTTTCAATAGGGAATTTAGCTAGGCTTATGAAAGCTAATGCCTCACAGCTAAAAGTAGTTATATATTTTAAAACCAAGCATTTTTATTTAGAAATATTTGAATAAAGATTGTCCCTCTCTAGAGGACAGATCTGTGCGCTTCAAGCTCTGGCCCTTCTTAATGGGTTTCCTTTCTCAGAGGCAGTTGCCAGTGCTGCAAACATGACTTAATTCTGCAGCCACATCACAGGAGTCCACCCTGGCTAGAGTCAACATCTGAAGACATAAACAACCCACGTTTCCGCTGCACATTCATCTAGGGCACATTTCTTGGACTGCAGCTCTCCCCACTTCGCCACAGTCTTTAGCTGCCTTTTCAGATTCTTCTTCAAATGATCTTTGCTGGGTTTGAAGTAGTTTCTTCATTCCCGTGTTGACAGGAGCTAGTTTTCCCTCTCCTCTCATGCACAAGAGACCTGTTCCCATCCAGTCCCGGGAATCTAAACAGCCTTCCTTGCCATAGCCCTTCGCAGGGGCTCAGCCTGGCCCTGATGTCCCTCCCGTTGGCCCACCTGACATTGCAGTGTGGGTGACACATCTTCCCTTGAAACTTGCTGCAAGATGCAGGGCTCTTGGGCTGAGCTCTTCCAGGGTCACAAAGTGGGTAGCTCGTTCTGCAGCTGCTGAGCTGTCACATGCAGCTTTGCTCTGTGCGCTTCGACCCGAAACAGATGTCCAGCCCAGCAGAATGTGCTCAGAAATAATTTCTAAAAAAAAATTACAGCTCGTCACCGTCCAAATGGTTGTTTTTCAGACTTGGCCCATATGTAATCCCAAATGAGCGCTAGTTCTGTGCCAAGTCTTGGAGTTTAACTGGTTTCTGGTTATCTGGGAGAAAGCAAGCACAGCAACAGTTCTTTTTGAGAGAGAGATTTCTATATGAATTTATTTATTTTACCCCTTAGGAAAGTGATTAGGTTTCACCTTTACAACCTAAAATCAGTGGAATGTGTTTTTCTCAGTCTTTGAGCTGGGACTAGACGCTGCGGGGAAATTTCAGTTTTAATGGAAAATTCTTTGTCCCATCATGGTGAAGTGAGGAATACAGCAGAAACGGCTCTGCCAGCAGCCTTTTGCGCCCTCGTACCTGGGTGCTGACTTGCCAGATGCAGCGTCACTTCAGAACTTCTCCATTTCTTCTGCTGGTGGAGCCCACATAAACCCAGCACGGGGAAGTTCCTATTTTTGGTTTGTGCACTCCTTTGTTTGAGGCTCTGTAGCAATTACCATTGCTGAGCATTGTGGTTACAGTAAGATTTTTAAATTACAATATGAGGGAAATGTTTGTAATGGAGCTAGAAAGAGGTTCCACAAGGGGATCCTAAGTCTGGTCTTTTAAACAGCAAGCGGTGCAGGAGCCCTGCCATTCATCATTCCGTGTCCTGTAACATGTTTTGTTCCTTTTCAGCATGTGGAAATGTGGCAATTTTAATTCCCGTTCTGCAATGCTATGTTTAAGCAATCTGTGTATATTATCACATGGTTTAGGGACACGGGAAAGCAGCATGGAGTTTCTTTCCATTCTCAGAAAGAAATGTGATTTCTTAACCAGTTAAGCTAAAGCCTTGGGTTTTGTCTTGCTCTTTTTTCATAGGGTGTAACTTGAAGATTTTCAACAACCAGGAGTTCGCGGCTCTCTTGGCTCAGTCTGTAAACCAGGGTTTCGAAGCCGTCTACCAGCTGACCAGGATGTGCACGATCCGAATGAGCTTCGTCAAGGGCTGGGGAGCAGAATACAGGTGAGGCCTCGGCGTGTTCGTGCCCGCGGTCTCCACTCGCGTGTTCCGCAGCCCGTGCCCTGGCGTGTTCTGCAGAGCTGCTGTGCCCCGCTGGCAAGACAGGGGCAATTAGCAGAGCGCCCTCTCTGATACTGCAGGTGGGTTGTGCTCGCTGGGAACGCTTTTTTCCCCCATTTTGTTCATGTAAAACCTGCGTTATGGGATAGACCTGGGAGACTATCTGCATTTGGTTCCAATGCTGAACGGACCAAGAGTCTTTTTGCCTGAAGCACAGAAGATGAGTCCAAGTGATCTGCATAGGAACAATTATATTTTTTCCCCTTAAAATTTGATTTAAATTTGAGTGTCTTATGGCCGCGTTGCTTTCGAGACAGAGTCAGTTGAGTGTTTCCTAGCAGACTACAATTGAGTTTGGTGTTTCTTCTGTTGGAGGATAATGGGCTCGAAATGAAAGCAGATGGATTTGAAAATTTACTTTTGGAAGAATTGTTACGGTTGCTGCAAAATTTCAGTTAAATTCCTCATCTACTTCGTAGTGAATGTTACAGGACAGTTGCTTAAATGTGCCTGGAGGTAGTGGAGACCCTGCTCGCTGTTACTGCCAGTGAACGTTGGATGTCGAAGCAGCGGAGGCAGAGGGGCCGTGCTTGGGAGCGATGCGTTTGTCCCGCCAGCGCGGGGACGCGGGACAGGCCGGGGCACCCAATTCCCCACAGACCCCAGCGCCCCACGCGCTGCTGCTGCTTCATTGCTCTCGTGAGCAACCGTCCCGAAGTAACAAAGGGAAGAAAAAGGGAGTATTCCATAGGACAAGCAGAGGGGAGGAAAATTCATCCGAAAATGCATTTGCTTTAGGAGAGGAAAAGCTGTTGAGGATTTAAGCCGGCGGGGATATTGAAATACTCGACGGTGCCCCCTTGGGTCCGCGGCCCGGGGGAGCGGAGGGGCCTCCCGGCCTGCCCGCTCCCCTCCCGCTTCCCTCCTTTCTCCAGATGTTTGGCGTCCGTCTTGTTCCGCAGTTGTCCTGCGCCGGGGCCAGCGCCTCGCGGCCGCTGCCGAAACGCGGGCGAGCGGCGCCGACGCAAAGTCGACCCTCTCCCCGGGCAGCGGAGCCGCCGCTCCCGCTCCTCCCTTTCCGTGCCCCAGAACGCGGCGGCTGCCCGGCCCGGCGCCTCGTGTGCCGAGCTCGCTCATCCCCAAACGGAGGCCGCTCCGCACCGGCCTCCCGGGGGACGTCTCCTGCCCGTCTGGGGCGGGCGGGCGCAGCCTCCATGTGCGGAGCCTCCCTGCCGGGGGGAGCGCGCCCGGAGCGAGCCGCGGGCACGGGAGGCTCTTGCGGGGCGGCTTTTCCGAAGGGCCGCGGCGGGAGGGCGGGATGAGCCTTCCCGCCATGGAGCCGCAGGGAGGGGGCGGCCCCCGGGACGGCGATCGGGCTGGTCCCCGGCTTTGGGGACACAATTTGCCGCTCGCCCTTAACTCAAGGGAGGCCGGAGACGTTTCGGAGACCCGCGGGGCAGCCCCTGCGCGCGGAGCCTCCCCCTCGGGAGCCGCTTCCCCGGGAAAGGCGGGTGCAAAACGAGGCTGTTTCCAGGCTCCTTCCCTGCCATGTGAGCTGTGTGTTTCCCCCCTCTCCCCGGACAGGCGGCAGACGGTGACCAGTACTCCCTGCTGGATCGAGCTGCACCTCAACGGGCCCTTGCAGTGGCTGGACAAGGTCCTCACGCAGATGGGCTCCCCCAGCATCCGCTGCTCCAGCGTCTCCTAAGGGAGCGTCTCCCGGCGGAGCCGGCGGGGGACAAGGACTCTGCGAAAACGGAATTGGGTTCACCCTTAGCAAAACGTAATAAATTCCCAGTTACTGGAGTGATGATGAGGAGAAAAAAAAAAAAACTGCTGAAAAAATTTGGGGTTTCTTTGTTTTGTCTTCATTTTTTGTTGTTTGTTTTTGAAGTAAATGCCTATTGAAGCCACTTCGCTGAAACCGTGAGCACTTCGGTTACGACGCTGGGGGCTCAGACTTGGCTGCCAGGGTCCATCACGGCAGGACAAGGATCGTGTCCGTGGAGGGCGGGCGGCGCGAGCCCAGGACGCTCCGAGCGTGGGAGCCGCCGGCCCCGAGACTCCCGTCGGCCTCGGGAGCTGCGGCCGCCGGTCACGCGGCGTCTCCGAAGCGGCGTCGAGACGGCTCCGGCGCGCTCAGCAGTCTCCAGCCGCCGCGCTCCTCTGTCCGCTCCGGGACCGCAGCAGCTTCGGCGGAGAAAGGAAGCGTTTGAGGCGCTCGCCAAAGCCGCTGCCCGCCAGGGATGTTCCCAGCAGGAATGAGGCTCCCAGCCGGGCCGCAGGCAGGGCGGCGGCGATCTGCTTGGTGCCTGGCTGCAGCGCTCCCGTCGCTCCCGAGCTGCGCGAGAGGCAGCGCGGAGGCTGCTCGCCCGCCCTGCAGCCGCGGGAGCTGCTGCCGCCTCGCCGGAGCCCGCGGTCCTGGCAGCCCTGGCCGGGGCGTTCCGGTCTTCTCCGTGTGTCCAGCGGTATTTGCCGCCTCGGGCGCAGTGGATGCAGCGTCTGCTGCGCGGACGGCAGCGCCCCGGCCCGCGCGGCGGCGCGGGAGGAACAGGAATCTCAGAGACGAAACCCCTGTTGGGGAACTTAGCTGATTAAAATACGACGAGATGCGTTTTTGCCTGGAGAACTGGGAGAGTGTATTACATGTATTATAAAGTGTTCATTTTAAGTACACGTGCTGCAGACTGTTGAATATTTTTTGTCCCTGCAGAAACTGTCACGACAAACAACTTCCACAACTGGAAAAACCAACAAACAAAAACCCTAGCACTTGGTTTTATGGTTCAAATTTGCCAAATAAGTCTCCTAACTTTGTCAGTGCTATCCCGTTATCTGCTTTGTATCTCTGTTAAACGTCGTGTGCGTTTGTGCCAAAAACATGAAAAGGGGAAGGGGAGAAAATGATGATCAGAATTTCCTATGGAAATCTTTCTTTTTGTTAACGGAAAGGACAAACGCACAAGCCGGGCCTGGCTCCGGGCGGGAC
>VZSV01000075.1:610792-652464 GCA_013398735.1 Nothocercus julius | reverse complement strand
CCGGCCCGGCGAGGCCTTCCCGCCGCTCCGCTCCCCGCGGCGGAGCCGGGGACGTCGGCAGGGCAGAGACCCCGGCACGTTTTACGGATGACGTTTTGTCCGCCAAGCCCAAGTGCCGAGGAGGACTTTGGCCACGGCGCTCCTGGATATCTTCCCGCGGGGTTGGCCCTGGAGCTCCGCAGGGCACCGGGGCTGTATCGTAGCGCGGGAGGGTCTCTAGGATTTTCTTCGTTTTTGCAAAGTTGATTTCAGTTAAATCTCTGCTCGGGCGGACTTGTGCAGGATGAGCGTCTGTAAAATGCCCCCATTCCAGCTGCTTAAGAAGGAGGTCTGAGGGGCACCCTGGGTGCATCTGGCGAACGCACCCGGCATGGGCTGCGAACGGCTGCAAACAAACCCAGGATCTGCCTCGCTGCTCCAGCGAGAAGGAGAAACCACCGCGTGGAAGTGGCCCCCGGTCTCCTCCCCGAGGGCATTTGCTTGTGTTGCTGGGCTGCTTTCATCACGGCCGTGATCCTGGAGGAAGTCGGACTCTGCGGTGTCCTGCGCGTGAGCAGCAAAAATGACATCGCGAATCCCAGCGCGGGAGCGTTGGGTGCCCGCGTTGCTCGTTGCTGGCCCTGCGCTGGAACAGGCGCCGCTTTAACACGGACTTGGCACCTGGAGCCTCCTCAGCCCGGGCCCGGCGGCATCTGGGCTCTTTGGGCCCCTTCACCATCCCGCGCTGCTGCCAGCCGACCTGTGCCGGGGTTGGTCTCCCCGCGGCATCCCGGAAGGAAAGGGCTCCACACGGGACACCTAGCCCGTCTGGCAGGAGCCGGATGCGCCGGAGAGGAGCTTCTCCCCCTGCCGCGCTCGCTCCCTCTCCTCCTCTCGCCCGGTGCCGTCGGCTGCTGCTTCCTTTGCTAAACCGGTATCCAAGTAGCTCTGACATGTAGCACGAATGTCCGGGATGGCTCCCCGGCTCGGATCGCGTCTCCGTGCTGGGATATCTTCTCGTTCAGTGCTGGTTTGATGGGGATTTCGCGCGTTTTGTTACGAGTAGAGTCACTAGCAGGAACTTGGGCTCTTTACCCGGCGCAGCCGAACGCAAGGGCCTGGCTGCTGGCGGGTGATACTGACAGCCTTGTGGTTTTAAATGACTGTGGTGATTTTTTATGTTGTTATTAACGTGTTGAACTGAACTGCAGCGTGTATCTTGTGTTAAGGCGCTCCAGCAACCAGCGCTGTCCCGGGGGTGATGCCAGCACTCCGCATGCCCGTATCCCCGGGTGGAGAAACGGGATCGCATCCGCCGAGCTCCGGCACGAGGCTGGAGATGAGGAGCGTCCGGGTGTCCGTCTCGAGCGGCGCCGGTGCCTTGTGCTCCCTGCGGGGAATGGGAAGAGCGCCGGGAGCAGGAGCCGCTCAGTCAAGGACTTGGGCCGTGTCACGAAGCACCCGGAGCTCTCCTAGTTCTCTAAGGTACTGGATGGGTAGGAGGAACGGAGGATCACAAACAGGCTGGTCCAGCTAGAAGGAGAAATAACTAGGCTCTATATAGTAGTCGACTGGGCGGTATGGTTAAGAAATTCCATATACTTTTTTTTTATTATTATTATGTACATGCTTTTATATTTATGTTGTCTTTCTGAATACTCAGATGAATCAAATATTTAATTTTTCACAGGAAAGGATTCAGAGTCTTAAATCTTTCCTGTGTTCCTTTCTGGTGACTGCTGGAAAGGAGGACGGTGCTGGTGCGAGAGCAGGAGACTCGTCCCAGCGCGGGGCGGCCAGCGCGGGCCCGGGGGCAGCACGGGCACCTCTGCGGCCGCCTGTGCCCGAGTCGCTGCCCTGTGTCCTAGGGAGCAGCCGGGGGGGCCCTGGGTTCTGCCCTTGGGGTCTGTCCGGATTCCTGAACAGCCTGCGGAGGCTTCAAGAAGCAGCGACGGTGTTTGCGCAGTGAAAGTTGTGGTTGATCTTGCTGCGGTTTCCTGCAGCGCCGTCCCCTCGGCCTCCCGCGCGCTGCTCCTCTCTGCCAGCCACGTGCGGCCGTGTTCGCGTAGTGCTTAGAGCTTCTTCCCCCGAGCCTGTATCTTCACGGCGGGGGTTCGCCCGCCCGCTTTAGCTTGTTAAGCATTAGTCACCTGTTTTGTTATAAAGGCCTGTACTATGTATGCCCTCTTATATATGTGAAACTGTAAGTTCTATTTTTGACATTTTAATAAACTTTGATCCAAAAACTGAGGCTCATGAGCAAATTAGGGTATTGGAAACACAGACCCAAGGATGCAAACTCAGAGCAGTCGGAGCTTTGGAGACCGCGCGGAGCCACCTGTGTCTTTAGGTGACTAAAGATGTTGAGCTCCGTTCCAGGTAAGATCATCATTCTTGTAGTTTGAATTTAAAGGCAGAAATGGCACATTAAAAAAAGATCAAAACCAAAAACAACCTCGAACAGGTTCTTTTAGCTAAAGGGATTGGGAGTGAGTACAAGGGGAGCACCGGGGCTTAAAGGATTTGAAGGATTTTCAGCGAGCGGAGAGGCCGGGCCCAGCCGGCCGTTGGCTCTGTGCAGACGCCGGCGTTCCCGGTTTACGGAAGCTCCTTTGGGAGGGTGCGTTTTGTTCCAGCTCATCCGTGCAGTATCTCACCGAGGAAAGTGGCTCCTCCTGGAGCTGATTGATAGCTGCCGGTGCCTCGTTCTGCCATGGAATTGGAGAGATGTTGGAAGCGGCTTCCTGGAAGAGGCTACTACCAATCCAGCCTCTTGCTTGATATGGGACCGGGTCCCTGTGACTTCTGTCCAGCCAAATCTTGCAAAACGAGAGCGATTCCCCCCACTTCCTGCCCAGAGAACCTGACCCAGGGCTCCATGGGGAAAGATCCCCAGGATCTAACACCGGCCAAGCTGGATCGGCGGCGCCCCCGGGGTAGGGGCATCCTCGGCTCCCGCCAGGCCACAGGAAAAGGCTCCGAAGGGCCGTGCCGGGCGAGCCGAGGCCTCCGGTTCCACGAACTCCTCCTGTCCCTCCTCAGCTTTCACTGAACCTCTGAGGTAAAATGATTTTTTTGGTGCTGTTTCTCCTGACGGAGGATTTACGAGAGAACTTTTTCCACTTTGTTTTCCAACAATGTGGTAATGAAAGGGCTTTGTCCAGGTTTTGCGCCGGGGCTGCCAGCGCGAGGCAGTGACTCCAGTAGCGCTGCAGCTGCCGCCTCCCGTCCCCGGAACTTCCACTGCCACTTCCATGGCTTCCAGGGTCACGGGCTTCTCCTTCTCAGTGGAAATAAGAAGCTGAAGCAAAATACAAGTTTGATAATAAATGAAAAGCGCAGAAGCCCCATCCAAGGACCGATGAGTTGCCCTTCCTCGGAGGGTTCCGCCGGGTATGGAAGGTGGGTCTGTCCCGGCGGGAACGTCCTGGTGTACCGAGGTCCTCGCGAGCACGGCCTGGCCGCCGTGGCAACACCGAAACACCGGCTGTGCCTGGGAACGACCCGCTCGCATGACAGTTATCCCGGAATCAGGGAACGGGGCGGGAGGTGTGTGCCCGGAGCCGCCGGGGAGGCCCCGCCGCGCTGGCACGCGCTGCCTCCTGCTCCGCGGGCGGTTGTGCTCCGCTCTGCGCCCTCTTCGCAGCAGCTGCTCTGGCCCTTTTCAGATGCTCTTTACTAACACAGATGCAATCGCTTCTCCTTGTGCGTTCTTGCAAAACCCGGAGGCAGAAACGAACCCTTCCTCTTGGCACTGACGCCCTGGATCGTTTTCCTTCAGAGTCGCGTCCCAGAATGAGTTGAGGGTACGTATGGGCTGTCTTGTTGCAGAGCAGCCCCGGGGCCTGGGTCAGCGCCGCCGCGCGAGGACCAGGCCGAGGCACGAGCCCCGCGCCGCTGCAGCCGTCAAACCACGACAAGGTTGTTGGTGTCGTGGAGCAGAGCTGTGGCGCAAGCCCGACACGCTGCTCCGGGCCCCTTGTTCATCTCTGCAACATCCGTCTTTGTTGTTGTTCTTTCTTTGTAAGAAATTTGTAAGAAATTCTATAGACAAAAACAAAGCCTCTCCTCCGAAAAGAGTAAGCCAGCAGCAAACTGATTTAGAAACCCGGTGTGCCAATCTGTAAGGCTCACTGAAACTTCTTCCCGCTGTGTTCCAGCCACAGCTCCTGTTTTCATGAACAATGCTTGCTTAAAGCCTAAAATGCGTCTACTAACAAGATACAAACTTGAAACAACAGGTTTCCAGGCGTTCTTGGAACGTAAGTGAGATCTGCACCCAAATATTTGCAGAGATGTTTGGCCACTGTGAGATAGAGGCAGTTCGGATGCCTTCACCTGCTTTAGCTGCTGGTATCTTATTAAAAGGCAGCAAAGAGCTTAAATTTAATTTGTATACTTTTATTAGATTTAAATATCACATATATAAAGAAACCACATGTATAAAGAATTGGTTTTATAAAGTATTCAAATGCATTACATTTTTCAGTGTGTTCAATGAACTCACTCTGCACTTTTGCCATTTGTCTCTATTGCACAACAAATATTTAGAGAGGAAGAAAGAAGCAAACATGAAAAACTGTTCCCTACTCAGAAGAAATGACCTTCAGTCCTTTGCTACAGCTCTGTGCTGGGGAAAAACAGGTAGCCAGTGAGAAAAGAAAGTGAAGAAGAGAAGGAAAGAGCTGGGACAAGTTGCTCTATATCCCTCAGTTTGAAGGGGTAGCCCTGATAGGGGGTTCCTTGAATGTGTGTGAAAACCACTGTGAAAGGGACCTTCAGAGTTTAAAGCTGCTAATTCATTTATGGAAAGTCACCATTTCAAGACCCACTATATTTACTAACATGAGAAAACAGATTGGGGAGAAGTTAATTTCAAAATAAGATTGCTGGCTATTTTCCGATTAATAGGGCAATGCTCTCGGGAAAAAACATTCGCTGTTCCATAGGGCAGCACTGGAGAAGGAGCCGACGGCTGAGCCGGGCGGCTGCTGCGGGTACCGGTACCCGAGCTGACCCGGCCGTCCCGTCCCATCCCGTGCCGTCCCGTCCTGGGCTCTCAGGCCGAGCGCGGCAGACGTCCCTGGCGGGACGTGCGGGACGGCAGGACACGACTCTGAGCGTGAAGGGCTTTTCTTTTAGCCCGTGATGCCAGGAAGCAGCAAGCTGAGGCTTGACGTGGTACCTTCTCATTAGGAAACAGGATGTAAACGTGTAACATACACCAGGGCAGCGCGGGGCGTGCGGAATCACAGCTTGTCACGCAGTTAGGGCAGAATTCTCCGGCCTGAGCGCTGTGGGTTCTCCCTTAAGGCCAAGTACTGCAGAGAGTTTGTATAAGGAACAGCACCCCTGAAAAAAGCAGCACACATCTGTCTTGTGTTTAACCCCAGGTCCAGCTCCCAACGGAAACCCAGCGAGGGTGGCACAACCCCTGTCTTCCCGGGGAAGGCCACGTCCTCACGCAGGCAGAGAATTCAAAGCCTGTGGGACATTTTTAATGGCTTTGGCACTCGGTGGGATGAACCTTGCAGCTGTGGAGCATCTCAGAACACAGTACAATTCAGCGGCCTTCTCTTCACAGCTCGTGTAAATCTGGTTTTTGTTTTAACTATGGGGTCAGCTATAAAGCTACATAAAAACATCAAACAGGCCTACATCTAAAATCTTGAGTTCAGAATTAAGTAGTCATTTAACAACCGCTGGCCATATGTAGAAAGATAACTGGTGGGTTTTGATTTTTTTAACTCGTATCAGGAAACAATAAAAGTGACAATTTGAAAAATGTAAACTAACCTATTGTTTCCTCTAACTGCACACACTTGGAAGGCGCACGCTGCCCTCCAAAGTCCTCTGGGACTGAAAGGGGGAACAGGCAAACAAAACCTCGCTAAGCATTAGGTGTTGCAGAATGTGCTACTTACTACAATAACATAGAGAATCCTTTAACCAAAGAAGCAACTAAAGCTAAATGGGGCTTTGAGCAATAAACGCTCACTGCGGGAGGAGATGGCTCTTTCAGGACTGCTCTGTTGCTTACAGAAGAACTTAGTTTTCTTCATCAGAAGAGAGGCCTTCGATCTCATCTCTGTCTCCTCCAATGGCCATCCAGAAGGCTTTGGCCACCTAAAGACCGGGTAAAAGAAAAAAAAATATCCCCTCAAATGGCAGAAGATTTTGCATTTACCTTTCTGAAAAACAGAAACGGAGCAGCGGTTTCTAGCAACCATGTCTCTAGCTGAAGTGCTCCCTCCAAGCTAAGAAATTTAAGCAATGGAGAAGCAATTATTTAGAAGGCTTCATAAATCATGGGGGGAATACCAAATTTGCAATACAAATTTTGTGCTAACTAAGGCCCGGCGGAATTTTACCCAAAATTAAGGTTTCTCATTGCCTCAAGTGGGAGCTGCCTTACACCCCCACTGATCACAGAGCCTTCATTTCTGAAATACTGAACAGGGAAAGCTCATCCGGCCTTCAGCATTCCAGCTTGGTTATTCAGTTCTTGGGAGACACAGTACAGCCTTCCTGGACTGTGGGAGTTGTTCTTACTACTCAGTTTATGAGCTCTACTATAAGGAGAGGTAACTGCTACTCAGAAAGGAAAACCCCATAAAACTGGTGTCCATTTTTAATCATTTCAATGCCAATTTCCAACCTCACCTTTTCCGCATGTAGTTTTCTCTGTTCATGAGGCAACGTTGCTGCTTTATCTGTGAAAAAGAACATGACTTTAGGCTGTCTCGCTCAAGAGTGAGCGGAGAGAAATGCAGTGTTCTGGAGACCACCGAGAAACTGGTGTAAGACTGTAAAAAAGGAAATTTATTTAGCGAGGACTGTGGCAATTCCCAGAAAAAAGAAGTCAATGCTTCTGAGCACTCTGGATTTCATCTCACACATCTGTAACTGCCCATTAAACTGCAAGACTGGTGAGCAGAGCTAAAAAAAGTCTTGTTATAGGTTTGTTTATAGAACAGGGCAGACTAACTCAGTAGCACAACAGTCAGCAGAGCAATATCTACTTCTCCCAAGAGTCTTCCCAAGATGAAGAAGAAATTAATGAAAAGATCAACAGCTCTCCAAAAGCTCAGGCAGCAGAATAGGAATTTGCACAGCACCCCAGCTGACACACTGGCTTTCATGACGATTAAAACAATTAAAATGGGGGATGCACTTAGCACCTCTCTCCCAGGCACAGTACCTTTCATTTCTTTCAGCTTTGAAAACAGCCTTTCAAAGTTCTCCAGGTCACCTTCTCCTGTGGTCAGGCTGGCTAGTTCTTGAATATCCATATCTAACATGGGATCTGCAATGAAGGCATTTAGACTGACTTGAGGTACTATTCTGGCTTGCCAGCAGGTTTGAAAACAGATCTTCTGGTAAAAACAGCCAGGACTCTAATAAGATCCCACCCACATATAATACGAGGAAAAGAAACTTCTGATTTTCCACTTGTTCAGACAGACAACTCAGTGCAGCAGTGCAGTGTTACCTAATTTTGATATGTTTCACTGCCAAACTGGTTTTGGATTCATCCGATATTTAAGAGGTTTCTTGTTGGTCATCAAACGATCTGTCTAGGAACAGCCACAGACTATAAAAATTAAAGAGTAATGAGACTCTGCTTAGACCACAACTAACAACCCCTAGCCTTTAAGATTTCCACACACAAATTGTATCTCCCGGAACAGCACAATTATTTAAGGATCTCTACTAGCTTAAAAGACCTGGATCTCTTCGGAGTGACCCATGCAGCATGCCCTTCATTTGCTTCCTGCTGAATAGCCTGTAGGCAGCACATTCTAATGATTTTTATCTGCAACCATGAGAGTTTTATTCTTACATTCATGTTCCTCAGTATAAACAACCCATGGATCAGATTCCACAAAATCAGATCAGATGCTCCCCATTGGCAATTCCGTAAGGTCAAACCTCCACCTTGACTCCAGGGAGCAGAGAAGTGCTGCTATAGAGGCTGCCTGGCCCTTTTCACTTTGTGGCCCAAGGACTGAAAGGTATGAAAAGAGTCCTAAGGCTCTTTTCCCTAAGTCCCATCCTGGGAATTGTTACCTCCTGCACGATACTCCCTCCGTGCCTGTCGAGCAGGGACCGCGCTTACCTACAATGCTGTCAATCTGCAGGTCGTTTGTGCTGGCTGCATCTTCCCTGCTGTCCAAGTGGGATTCGTCTCTGTCTGCTGATGGTGGATTGGACTGTCAGGAGGCAAACACATATTACTGTATCAAGAAGGCCGTATCAGTAAATGTTTTAACATTGAAGTCCTATTCTTTAACTTAAATTGAAAGCTACTTATTGCAAAACCTCTGCCAAATGCATCATTGAAAACCCATGTGCTTTTGCAACACTGCGTAGCCACTATGTGAAGGGTTTTCCTCTGAGAGGGTGTTTGTAGTTATTTTTAAATAAAATTTTAAAATGACAGCTTCTGTTTTGCACAGACATGATAAGTTTCTGTTTAGCTGTTGGACAATCCTGGAAAACAGTGTCTTAATGGGGTATTTTAGGCTCCAGCGGGTTTCCACGCTGCTGGGGTGTGTGCAACCAACAGCCAAGAGCTCCCCCCGAGGACACAACCCAGCGCCAGCAGGTGAAATGATGGAGCAATGAGGCAACGACCGGAGCAACCGGGCACGAGACGCAGCCCCCGGGGCCAACGGCCTCACGAGGGTTTTCAAGGAAAACGCAGGCAATAGTTTTTCAGTTTCCTTCCCAAAACATTCTGCCAGGCTGTGAAGAGTCCCCTGAGAAAGGAGCTAAAGTTGATGGCCCCGCCGCCACCGCAGCCACCGCACCAGGTGTGACAACAGGGAAGGGCAGCATGGGAAGCAGCGCGATGACAAGGAACAAGGAATAGGAATTACTGTTTACTTCTGTATTTTGGCTCTCTTCCGACCCAGCGCCGCAGTTTGCACCTGCTAACGTGCTGAGAAGGCCGAAGCCCTGGGTCCTGTCTGAAGACAAAACAGCTGTGAGCTCAACAGAAGATGCAATATATTATCTGACACAGTTACAACTGGCTGGATGGGATAGAGAGGATTTTAGGGATGATAAAAACAAGTACCACCTTATAAAACTATACCAGTGCCCTTGGAAATACATTGTCAGCAGAAACTTTTCATATTCCCTAATCTTTTTAAAGGTATATTACCAATATTTACTGCTAAATTCCTCAACCAACAGGGAATAGATATGTGAGTCACAAGAGATCTGTGTATTTGCCTGTGGTTAAACACAGGAAATGCAACAAGTGCCTTTGCTATACCCATATCTTCTAAATAGGTTAGCAAGATATTAAAGCAAAAAGCAAAACTTAAATGTCTAATACAGGATCCAGCTATCAAATTCAAAGTTTATCCAAACTACAAGGTTCTTTGGGCTTTCTGCATTCCTTAACTTACTGTGCATTTTAACAGTACTTCAAATCCAACCTAAACCAACAGAACTAAAAATTAAAAAAATGAAAAATTTCCTTTATGATGACAGATGTAGCACAGTATTTTAAAATTATTAACTGTATTTTTAAAACTTTACTTTAAACTAAAAATATGTGTAACAAGCTATATTATGGGCTTTTCTGCTAAGCTGTATTTTCTGCTGGTCTCACAGTTACACAGGGGACTCAGGAGATTTTTCCCAAAATACTACTGTAGTCAACTAAAAAGAAGTAATGTTGCTAAACTACAAATAGCTAGGAAACAATGACTTGGGCCAGAGGGAAGATTAATTTTTTTTTTTTAAATCTGTTCTAAGTTAATATTACAGTAATGACTAAGCTCTAGACTTAAAGGCAGAGATGATGTAATTTCAATACACTGTCCAAATCTACTTGCAGTTTATACAAAATTTCATTTTGGAGGGTTGAATGTGTAACTAAAACCATCAGCGAGCTCCAACACATGTAAACAAGGCCCAGTTAGAGAATTGCAAAGACCTCATTTCCTGCTTCAGAATCTTCCCTGGGTACGACCTCATCCTCCCCATCCTCCCTTTCCGCACAAGTCCTGCCCAGGCCTCTACCCACTCCTTGTCCCCCCACTCCAGCGACCTCCATCTCTTAACATGTATTTGCTGCAATTAGCTCTTTTTCTGCAGAATTTTGCTGCTTTTAACGGCTCACAGGCAATGGCTTCAGAAGGAGGGAATCAATCCAGCCAACCGAAGCTCTTTAAAAATGTTTGGTGGCCAGAAACGCGAAGCCACCTGAACTACCAGGCAATTCAGGGACAAAGCGCCGGGACCCACCACCCCCGGTGGCAGGCTGAGCAAAGGGCTCTCTTTAGGGACACAGTAAAGATCAACATTTAGCCAATTTCTGAGTCATCTGAAGCTCAACTGGACGCTCCGGTGCAGGACGTGCTTGAGAGCGAACATTCCGACGCTGGCAGAGGGGCAGATGAAGTGCCCTAACTGCACCGCTTTCCTATGTGCATTTCGAGTTGGGGCGGTACAGCAACATCCCAGCAGCTCCATCCCTCCCATCCCGCTCACGGCCAGGGCCATCGGAAAACCACGTCCTAGTTTGAAAGGACTGGGATCGCTGAAAAGCAGCATTTTGTTTCGGGATGGGTGGCTAGGGAGGCAGCAGGCACGGTGCCTGCTTGCAGCCACGCCCTTGAAAAAAGTCTTCCTATAAACTAATTTTATTAGATGTAAAAAATATTTCAACTTCTGGGTGCAATTCAGGAAGAGGGTGATGCCTTACACAGTGTTCCTGCAGAAGCAAAGCCAAAAATTAGCTCACTCCGGTTATTGTAAGAGTTGACAGCTCCATTATGATGGAGCCAATGTATTTTCACAAGTGCCTCTTAACAACAGCTGGGGAGTTTTACTAAACTGGGCTCAGCTCATGGCTCGGAGATATATGTTTATATACGTTCATTTCAGAGCAAAATGTTTTAAGCTGTCTTTACGTATTATTCTTCCCTATTCCATCTGCAGCTGACGCGTGCTGATCCTGACTTTCAAACAAAGTGGGAATCAAAAGGTCGAAACTCCTAGTTTGTTTAAACAATGAGGTTTAAAGTGTCTCTCCAAATCAGGCCAATTCTTTGGGAAGGGAGTCGGGCTAATGGCTGCTCCCACCCGCCCGCCACAACCAGCCTCAGCTGTGGGCACTAAAGCAGGTATTTAAGCAGGAAAATGGCCAAACAGCCTCCTCCAGAAAACAAGGACTTGGTTCTGCTCTTGCCACCTAGCTTTGATCTCAGCAGGATGGCTGGGGATAACAGCTTTGCACGGCTTTATGTGTGTGTGCACGGCAGAGTGGTTCACTGAACAACTGCTTGTGTTCCCCTGCACAAGGAATACTCAAAAAGCAACTAGTTCTCAGAGTGGAGAGAGCTCTGGGAGCTGGACAACCACCAGATTTATTTCAGCTACTAAAAGGAATTGCTCTTTGGAGACTCTCAGGTAAGACTGTTGCTTTTCCTTTTGTTAAAGGCTCCTGCCTTTGCCCCCCTTTAAAAAAAAAAAAAATCAAGCAGACAAAACTGCTATATTTACCTACTCACAAATCATGTGGTATTATATGATGTAAAAGTGGTTACAATTCAGCTACTTAATTTCCATTTTCCATGCCTTAGCATAAGAATAAACATATCTGTTAAAAGAACTAAAAGGTTGGGAATTTTCTTGATAGGTGTGTGGAAAACCTGTGTCACAACTTCAGACTTTTTAAGGTGACACGCTGTAACATGATATGGATTTAATGTTCATATTTAAAAAACATTCCTACTCCGTTCATTAACTTAGGCCTTCAATAAGGAGAGCTGAACCAAGGCAGTGCTGTAGGACTGGCTTTCTGGATGGTTGCCCCTGAGTGCTGCAAGCCTCTAGTGTTAGGCAAATATCTTGCACTTTGTATGAAAGAGCTTCACATAAAGCATGACTGCACAGTCTCTAAATGGCCAGTTGTTATGGATAACTCGGTGGAAAAGCTACAGTTTTACTGATATGGCAGCCAATTTTCAGGATCAAGAGGAAGTTAAACACAAAAGATGTGTTTCAGGTTGCAGTAGGTTTTGCTTTAGTTAAAATGAGCTCAACTATTTCCCTTTGAAAGCAGAGTCAAATTGCAACAACATCCAAATATAGCTCACATCCGGAGGGGCTGTAGTAACCCAGACCGATGCTATGTGGCTTCTGCACTGCAGAGATGCAAAATCTGGATTCTCAAGGAGTCTGACCTTTACAGAACACACTAATGATGCATAGGAATTTCCCCCCGTGAAGAATTGAACATGTGACTAACTTCTGCTCTTCTGTAATGTGGCATCTGTCAAATGCAGGAAATGGGCTGTCAAGAAAACTGCTATTGTGCTGGTGAGATAACTTTACACCAGCTCAAATGGCTACCTATTTCCCTACATGGTCACACTAAATTAGAACCTTCCTTAATTTCATTCTGATGCAATAGGAGAAATACTCAAAAGGCTAACTTAAAAAATAGATTATCAGTTTAGTAGTTCCCATCCTAGTTCTGCTATATCCCAAGAATCATCTGGCAGTTAAAGAAACTAGCAAAACCTTGCAGCACCTGAAAACATTGCACAGTTAAAGGATCCTGAAGGAAAAGTCACCACATTAAAGAAGAGCATCAGGGAGCAGATGGACATTAGGAGGTTGCTAGTGGTACAAGACTGCAATAAGGAATGGGAGGCCAAACATTCCACAAAAATTTTTGTTTTCCTCCATTTCCTGCAAAAGCTTGTCTAATTAAAAAAGTAATTAAAGGTCTGAAAGCAAATAAGTGACCTACACTTACCAGAATCCTGGGCTAACCATAGCACTTACTTTTCTAAGAAGTCTAATTCTAAACTGATTTTTTTCCTCCCCAAAAAACTCTACTCTACCTGATAATAAAGTACCTGCAGGAAACTGGGCTGCTTAATTCTTTACTATTTTAAAAAAAAAGGGGGGTTTCCCTTATTCAAGTAGGACTTTCTACAGAGAAGACAGTCCTTGCAATGCAGTCAATATTAAATTCTTCAAGAGAAATTTCAGATTATCTGAGTCTTGTTTCTGCATTTGCAATTCTCATTACTGTTTCAAGACTTTCAAAAACCCTTAAAAAATTTAAAATATGCACAATTTAAAGTATATTGTAAAAAGAGGTTTGTTATGGCTTTTAGACCAGGCTGATAATGACACACTATTTGCTGTTTGAGTCTTTGTTGAATGTTTCTCAATGAAATCTGAAGGAATTAGAAGAATACTTAATTCAGGTTATTTGTAGAAAGCAAGTCAAAGTACATGAACAGACACTGAAATGGGATTAAACTTCACACATTACCTCTAAGTTTCTCTGTGTGTCAAGGGACAATAAAAGCAGTGCCTGGAAAATCTCCCAACCCATGTAAAAGGATGCTCCCATGTGAAGGGTGCTCTAACTCTGTCTGTTGCTGCACTGGCAGTAGTGTTGTACTCACTCAATTTAAACTTTTGCTAAAACCGTTAAGCCCTGTAAGTGTTCTCCAGAATTCCAGTTTCTTACAAAAGAAACCTGTGTTACTTACCACTCTTCATGACTACATTGGACCACACATTGGCATTCAAGGCTTGTATGATTCGTTTCACTCCTGTGGATTCTGGAAAATCATCTGAACAAAAAGACGAAAACCATTTCACTCCTAAGAAACAAAACCATTATGCATTTTGAAAGTAAGGCATGAGGCTGTCCTATTTTATAGCAATGGCAAGGGAGGGCTTAGTTCTTGCCTTTCTTTTACAGTAGGCTAAGCAAACATATATATCAGCACATCACTTGGGAATAGGCTTCCAGGTATTATGAACTGTAAGTGCTCAGTCTTGACTGTACAGAGATCTAAATTCTGATTAAGGTTTTGTTCAATATTTATCACTAAAAGTGTTCAGAATTGCTGTGATGGTAAATAACATCCAAGCAATTTACAGAGTAACAGACAAGTGAAGTCACTGTTAAAAGCAAGCTACCTTTTGATCTCAACCTTCCAGAACTCTGTACATTATATAAATAGGTGGTAATATTTCCTTACTTTGAAAGGATAGTGCATAGATGCATGGCCTGTTGACCATTTTCTACTCCTACTGCACTACTGAAAGCTCTCAGGTGTGTTAAAAAGGAGTAACACTTAAAAATCTAAAGCTATCTCAGTCTAAAGCTATCTCCACAAAATCTAACTTCAGCTGTTCCAGCAATTCTATAAATTAAAATAATTTGAAAGACTAGAGGAAGCATTATTCCAAGCTGAACTTATTTACTGAATAGATCTGACAACCCTTTGTGGATACCAAGTCAGTTTTCCCATTTCCTCAGCTTAGTCAGCTTCCCATGTTTGTGCAGGTTTCTCAAAGCAATAGGGAAGAAAAAATCTTGGATAGGAAAATGTGATTGCTTAAAAGAATCACACACTTGTAGGATGACTCAGAGACAGGTGTAATATCTGAAACTGATCTTAAAAATGAATTCAAAATTACCTATGACTCCTTAAATCAAACACAAAACTAAGCAGTAGCAGCATGAAGGATGAAGCATTGGAGTCATTGTGAATAGTGTTCACTTAAGAACTCAGTTTGCAATGTATTGTGATGAGCTGCCAGAAACAGCATCATTTTTAAACACACTCTGGCCCAATGTATTTACTGCATCTGTTTTATCAGCTTTTGTAAACAAATCATAGAACACATTTACAGGGTAAACATGTTACTCACTGAAATGTGTATCCTCTGTGTGAGTCATAGTGAATCAATTACGTTAAAAGTGCAGGGGAAACCATATATATTACTACTCCAAAGACCAACATCCTGAGTGATTATTATTTCCACTGCTTACACTATTTGCATGGTAAATATCTTTTCCTTAGTTATTCAATAGAAAGATCAGTTGGCTTTAGTGTTATTTGTTTCCTTTATTACATTTCAAAATTAAAACTTCAGTCTAAGTGGTAACAATTTCCTACTTCTCTGGCTTCTATAAGTACATGTAATGCTCACTGCACCTAACAATGTGCCAAAATGAAATGCATCCAAAAGACATGGAGGGGTACTTACCTACTCGAGACATAATTTTAATCAAGGTTCTTTAATGGGGTGGGGAGAAGTTTAGTCATAGCTTAGAAGTCCTTTAGACTAAATTATTTTTAGTGACAGCTGTGTAGTGAATTTATAATATGGTAAATGTTAATGAATAATTCCACTCAAATGTTAGTGAATAACTCTACTCAAGCCTGGACATGGAGTTGCTTATCTACTTTTGGCCCTGTAGAGGTAGGATGTAAAGACTTTGTCTGTATCACTTGAAGTAAGGAGGTAAGACTGATGCTGATAAGGCTTTCAGGAAATGCATAGTCACTTTTTAAGAGTGGAACATCACACAGCACACTCCTGACTTTGCTTTATGGGTTTTTTTCAAGTTATAAACACATGGTCAGGCAAGTAATTTTGAAACTGGCGTATTTCCTGTGTAACAGTGCAGGCTCTTCTAAAATGTTTTTAACTAACTTTGCTTTTCTGCCTATCAAGTCGCCATCTGAGTTAACGTTGACTTTTTTTTGGTATGTACAACAGCCTTCAACACTTTATTTTAAAAACCCAGAAAGAATTGTCCCATCCTTGTGTGCTTATCTGGTTCTTGTTTATATTCAATTTTGAAATCAACCTAAAAATGCTTTTTATACATCAACACAGTTCTAGGATTAATGCCAGAAGAGGGAACAGATATTATTTTTATGTAGGTACTACATAAATAGC
Source organism: Nothocercus julius (assembly GCA_013398735.1). Classification (NCBI taxonomy): domain Eukaryota; kingdom Metazoa; phylum Chordata; class Aves; order Tinamiformes; family Tinamidae; genus Nothocercus; species Nothocercus julius. The sequence goes on along the minus strand of VZSV01000075.1, from coordinate 636,738 downwards.
AGCTGCATTTGGGAGGAGACACATGGAATGTCTTGGAGGAAATAACCTCCTCCTCCTGACAGCTCACACTAAGCCTCACCAACTGGGAGCATTCCATGCAGTTGTCATGTAGCCCAGAAATAAAGTTATGTCCCTTGCAATTGTTGAGAAGATATTTTGGTGTGATTTTTTTATTCTAAAAATTAAAACAGAAGCACTGATCTTACCATCTTCATCAGGCAGCTCCTCAGGGCTAAGTTCTACCAGTTCAAAGCCATGTTTGATGCACCATTCTTGAGCTTGCTGTCTACTAACACCTACAGTTGGGAAACAAAAAATCCCTTCTAACCACACACATTTGAAACTAGTACCAGCAGTCAAATCTTTAGCCACATTTTATTCCCTTGAAGTTGCAAGTTTCTTCTGGAATTTAGCAGGTGAGAAGCATATACTGGTTGTCTTGGCTCCTCTATTCATTTTGAAAGTGATTCTGAAAGTCCCTGAATTAATCTCATCCTTTGCATCAGTGTTTTTAAATAGACTGACTTTGCAGTGAAAGCTCTGAGGAAAATAAGTGCCACGCTGCAGTTTTCTATTACTCTGGCCTTGAACATGAAATATGCTAGAGTATGGTATAATGTTGATCCAGAATCAAAACAGGTGTGCAGATTTATGTCAAATGATCAAGAAATACACCTACCTTCCACTATATTCAAACAATAGTCATCCTCTCTATTTGCTGTAGAAGTTCATGCACATTCAGTAATATGACTCCATTGACAGTTACCTTGCAGTGCACATTCCTGTGCCAGGAATAGGATGGACAGGGCTCATTTTAAGCAAGCATGGAAAATCCTGCTTCAGTTTTAACCATAACTAGCTTAAGATTCCTGTTCCCAGTCATCTGAGCAACCTGGCTTTTCTCTGTTAAATTCTGAGCTCTTTTTTACTTGGATAATTTAAGACATGGCTCTGCTAGTTTAACTAGAAAAATAAAAGATGAATAACTTTTGGTCAGGTTGAGATTCCCTTGGGTATCATACCATTTTCAGAGACTCTGTCACAGACCAGGATCATGACTTCAGGTAACCATTCCTCTGTTAGGGGAAGCCATTCAGAGACACTATCAAGCCCAGATTTCTATAGGAGCAAAAAAAATTTTTCTGAATACATCTTTAAATACTTTTCAAATTTTAAAATCATTCATAGTGTTAAAATAAAAGCAATGAAGAAAGCAAAAATAAAAGGTTACAGATCTAGCTGCTACTTTAAGTTGGCTAGGCTGCATATTAAGCATGTTCAGGATGTCTGTTCTAACCAGAGAAGCTGATTTGTATACAACTTATTTACCTTTCAGATGAGTTAATCCTACTTCATTGGACCCTTTCTTCATATTGGATATTAACTATGCAATCCTAATTTAGATTAGGAAAGACTTAACTGTAAGCACCTGTATTTCATTATAAGCCAATCTTGGGTTTAGTGTTCAGCTATTTCATCTTCTGCCCTAAAGTGAATATTATGGGGGTTGGTGAACCACTATGGTTGCTCTGGTTTATTATGAGATAGTCCTGAGGTGGAACTGAAGGAACCATTGCACAGTATGCAGTATACACAGTTCCTTATCATTCAGAATGGTCTTTTAATTTGTTGTTTCAAAGTCTTCCTGTATTTTGCTAACGCATTTAATGATTCTAAACTGGCAGCAGTGAAAAAATTCAGGTAAATGAGGACAGCACTGAATCTTGCATTTATCTCTTTGACTCTTGGTTATTCTAAACCAGCTTTTCTGTGCTAGCAATACTAGAAGTCAGGCTGGAGAAGGATTTGTCCAACTTCATGGCCTGTGTGCATCCTGAAAAGCCTCTTTCACCTGGAGTAAGATAGCAAGAAGGAAAAAAACTTCTCTGCTGCCACGGCCAGCAGGTATAACTTAACTTTCCTCTAACACCCATTAACAGACCAGCCTAAAAGGAACGAGGGCTACAGGGCAGAGAGAAGATAAGCTGTGGTTATCACTGTGATGAGACAACTATATAGTGCAAATAAAGCAATATAAGAAGCAGAAGAGTCTTACTATTGTGCTGTCAAAGTAGACCACAAATGCTTGTACAGATTCAGCAATCTCTGCTGTAACAAGAAATGTGTTTGGTACCACACAGAGATGAATATCTGCAGAATAATATTTATTATCTATTGTCCAGGGGTAGAAATTCACTCTGCCATTTGCAGATGCATCCACAGTAAGGTCATCTTTTCCAGTGATACCTATATAAAAGAAAAGATAGACAATAAAACCAGAAGCAAGAAAATAATTCATTTAAAACGTGGTATATTGCCAGTGTAGAGTCATCTTTTAGTATAATAAAGTAAACATTTAAGATCTTTAAAAGCTCAAAACCAATTTGTTACTTAATCCTAGAATAATAAACTCTAGCAGGTAACAAATCAGCTTAAAAAAAAAAAAACACTTAGATGATTTTTGTATTTCAAAATAAAATATATCTGAAAAGCTTTTCAAAGGGCAAGGCTTTTCTTGGAAATGCCTTTACAGCAGTAGCTTCTAACTCTGTATCTGTAAGCAGGATGTACAGACAGAATGTCTAGACTTCATTACAGCAGAAGCAGAACTTGCATGTTTATTCAGATGTAAAAAAAACTGTGACCAAAATACCGTAAGGTAACTAATGAGAAAACAGACCAAGTACTGAAACTTAGGTGTAATTCTCATTAAATTCCACGTAGCGTTTAACAATTGTGCCTGTAACCAGCTCAGCAGAACTGACTCTCATAGCGTGACAGCCACCTGCTGGAGTTGGATTATAGTTAATGGCAAAGCATCCTGCACATTCCGAAGTGATACATGCAGAACATCTCCCAACTGGGCAAACTCAGAGACATTTTTCAACATTGTAGGTAAATTTCATATCAAATTGATAGAGACCCCTAGAATTTCCTGGGGCATCAGAACATTTTAAAAGAAAGGAAAACAAAACATGTGACTTGTCAGAAACTTAAAGGATCAGATTTTAAATGTTTTGGGGGACAACTCCCAGAGATATCAGAACAGGCAGGTCCCCAGACAATCTGTACTTTAATTTGAAATGTTCTGTAACTTATAAATAAAAAAAGGCAGGAATATTTATTTGCCGCGATTGTCATAAAAAGGTTCAATAACTTTTGCAACTACCTGCAAAGCCTGAGAAATGTGACTGGTCAATGAGGGACGAAGCACCACTGCTGCATCCATCTGCCCAGGCTGCTTTCCTGCTAGTGTTAAACCTGAGCTTTTCAGTCTGGCTCACAGATCTGTCAGAAATCTCATTTTCAAAGTAAATATGAACAGTTCATAAAACAGTTCAGATGGTAGCATGTTGTCTTTCATCTACAGCTTTAATGCAAATATTCTATTAGAATTCTAACAAAGGCGTTTTGGTAGATGACAAATTACTTGTTTTTCTTGCTGCAAAACAGGAGTTTTAAATGATTGATTATTCTAGGCATAGCAATTAACTGTTTTAATTTAGTTTGATATCTTTGGGAAACAATTAGGATGCTATTTAATAGGCACCAATTGCTAATAGACTAGAAATTTTAAAATGGCCAATGGAGGTAGCTTTCATTTTGCCTAAAATTCCATCAAATGAGGTAACTGGTTAGACATAGAGACAGTTTTCTTGTGTGCCTTTAGAATACAACAATACCATTTTTGCCCTAAATTGGAAGCTGCAACTTTAGAGGCACCTTTTTATATTTATGCCAACTTCAGTGTAACTTATTAGCAAAAGGGACTTATTTTTTGTTTCCATTTTTGCTACTTAAATGACAAATAATGTCTCATTTCTCACTTGTGTCATCTTGTCCCTCTGATGCTTCAGGGTATAAACTGGTATAACCTCACAGTCTGACACAAAATGTCACAAAATCAGCAAAAGGATGTAGGAAGAAAACCCAAGGGAGGAAAGCAAGAGGAGGCAAAGAACTCTGTAAAAGTCACCTCAGTAAAGCTAGCCACTACAGCAAGAATATAAAAGGAAAGAACTACTACCAAAGGCTTTCAAAAGCTGATCTGAGGCCACATCTGCTGCTTAAGTATCTGTTGTCTTTGAAAGAAGTCATGAACAATTTTAGCCCTCCGAGCACTGCACTGCTAGACACATTAGCACATGTTCCATTCCTGATAAAATGCTACAATTCCGATGCTCTAAGCACTCTTTCATCTTGCTCTGCTTCTGATTACTTTTCACTCAATGGGATTTTGGCCAATTCCATGTGAAATTTCTCTTCCTGATATGGCAAAACTGATATGGCAAAAAGGTGGCTTGTTAAATTATCTCCACTGTGTTACTCATTTTTTTAATTTTAAGTATCCCAGCCATTGAAAGTGTCAGTGGTTTGCCATCCAAAGAGCTTGGAAAACTGAGTCATTCTTTGACCGCAACAGTAGGCAGGCCTGCTGTGCTGACTTCATTAACTTGCCTTTTCATAGAGCAGAAGTGGCTTGTTTGGGCAACAGGAATGCAGGCAGTCTCCAAACTGTCAGGATTAAAGAGTACTAAAAACATGCATGGAAAAGATCATGCCATAGGGTACTGCTTAAGTGTCATTAAAACATAATGACTTAAGAGTTTGTGATTCTCTAAGAAATACTGCAACTAGTATAGTGCTTTTATTATGTTGCAACTACTTTTATTTTACAGAACAGTTGAGAGTGGAAGGGACTTCTGGAGATCTAGTCCTGCATTTCAGTTTGTGGATGCTGCCTCTCGTCGTATTGCTGGCACCACTGAAAATCATCTGGCCCCAATCTCTTGACACCCTCCTTTAAGACATTTGTATACACTGATAAGATCCTTTCTCAGACTTCTCTTGAATTTTTTAGTCTTATTTGAAACGTCTGAATCAAGAGAAAGCACACTTTGAGGTCCTACATTGCATACAAAAGCTCTTTTGCAGAGAAATAGAAGATTCCCCAATTACTGCTTTTTGTTGTAGCCTGGGGACCAAAACAAACCTGCTGCCCAAGCTGGCACCAGTGCCATCCTACCACGGTTACCTCCTGCATACATGGATGCTATTCATCTATGCCACCCCCAAAACCAACTTTATTCCAGGCAGTCATTCACAACCTTATGTTTTTCAGCAAACTAATCAATCATGTGGGTTTGGGGGGTTTTGTTTGTTTACAAGCACCTTGTTTTAATAAAATGTACAACTCTTAGGAATCCACACTTTGGGAAGTGAATTTTAGATACTGTTTATTCACATAAAAATATTTATTCAATTTTACTGATTTTACTTTGTAATACAGCAACTTAGTATTTTGCAAGTGCAAGGCAACATACGTTCTTTCAAAGGCAGGACTAGAGGCCAAAAACATAATTTTTCAGAAAAGAGCTGAAAAATAAAGAACCAGAGGTAGATTTCTCACTACTTCTGGTTGCAGTATTTCCTTGTCTCTAACAACCCACTGATATTTGAACTACTTTTGTTTACTGCCACTGGACTAGTGATATTTTTCAAAATCCTATTTGCAGATAACTTTTTTCCAATGGGATTAAAATACTAAACATTTTTCTATTGTTTTTCAGATTTAATACTCGGTGCACCATGCAGTTCTTCCCTGTGTTCTAGAAGATCACAGGTCCTCTGAGCTGGTAGGTGCAGGGAGCAGTTCTCGCATTCTGTGCCTTGAGAGCCACCTGGTGGAACACGAGGTAAGAAATTCTCCAGCAACTACCCATGGAGCAAGGTTTCCAAAATACAGGTTCAACTGGCATGTTTTGTTGGAAAGAAGAGAGCAGAAATGCTGAAGAGCGTACACAAATTCATAACTGATGAGATCTTTATCAGCCAGCATTTATTAAAAAAAAAAACACTAAATCAAGTATTTTATTTGGAACCTGATTCGTGGTTAAAAAATCTGAGAAAGGGGTCAACTCTGTGCTGTGCATTTTATACTAATTCATTTTGCTACAGGATCTAAAGCACTAAAACAGGGCAGCCCACAGCAACTTGAAAGAATAAAAACATTTAGTAAATGCAGCATAATATTCTACCCATCCTGAATCCATTTTTTACTCTATACTACAGGATGAAAATATTGTGGAAAAAGCCTTCTAATGACCCTGGAAATTTTGGGGAGGTCACAAGAGAAGTTTTCATACATGTCCTAACAGTAAACTCTCTTGGCAGCTTCCTTCTACTCATAGAACAGGTTTTCTGGGGAAGAAGGCACATATCAGTAGTGAAGGTGAGTAGCACAGTGACAAAAGCAGTGGTGACAGAGATGAAGTCTTTTGTGTTCGCTAGTCTCAAAGCCCCATTCACTACAGAGATAGATATATATATATATAGCATAGATAGATATATAGTATAGATAGATAGATTGTGTAGAGCAATACAGCATTTTATGGCATATTTCAACCATAAATGTTCCATACAAAATGCTGTACAGCCTCAAAGGTGCTAATACAAGGGTCTTGTGTGGGCAGAAAACTGCATTTAGCTAAAAAATATTAAATTAGTGTCTTCAAACTGCTGCAACATTTTCAAGCCGCTAAAGCATAAGTTTCAAACATACCACCAGTGTTTTGCCTCAGCTCACTAACGTCCTTCAGTCTGGTCAACTGCATTCAGCTAAAACCACCTTGTCCTTCTATACAGGTTTATCAGCTGCCTGTTCCACTTATGCTCCTAGATCAGATGCAGTTTCACTCGCTACACAAAGCAGAAATTTTATTTCCAGTAGGTAGTAGGTGATGTTAAAATCTTTACAAGAAAAGTAGCACCTCAACAAGCAACCCAACATGAAGATGCAATGATAATGTGCAAGAATCCACTTTGGTACCAGGAAACAGTGGAAATGTGGACATTTGCAAGTGAATACTACTTAAGCTGAGACTATTAAGTAGCATTTCTATTGCACTTTTTGCTCACTTGTATTTTCAATTAACTTCTCTGAGGAAAAAAAAAAAAAAATCTACTGGAGCTTTGTACAATTCCTTCCATTCTCCTTTACCCTTAACAGCAAGCAACAACTAAGAGTAAGTCCTTACAGAAGCTTACTATGCTTTGCTGCTAAATAACTTCAGGGTCAGCCTATTTTGGCAGACTCACCTTTTGAGACATCTGTACTGTCATTCTTGCTACAAAATGTGATTTTATAACATGGACTGAGTCAAACCCTTGGGTCAGCTCCATACTTTACCAGGCTCTTGCATAAGATCTAACTCACTGAAAGAGTAAAACACAAATCCAGAAAGAAAAATGAAAGCTGTAGATAAGCTGTAGATAAGTTATCTGCTGCATTAGCGAATTAACACCTTTTCTAGATGCACCCAACCAGCTTGTTCCTAGAGACGGTGAAAATAGTTGGAACTGTGTAGATGGGAAGGGAATCAGACATCCCACTTGCAGCAGCCTCAAAACCATTAGATTGACTGAGATGCCCAAGGAAGTAAGTGCAATCTAAAGTTTTGTTGACAATTTCAGAAGAGTGTTTTTTAATCTTTCCCATTCTTGTGTGGCCAAATGCATCAAAAGATGCCACAGGAAAGCATAAGCTCTGGCTTAAGGCTTTTTAGAAATTTGCTGTTTTAGGCCTGAGGGTCTAAAGTTTTGATTGCATCATAAATAGAGGAGGCAAAATGAAATCTCAGGGCCAATGTTTTGTCTGTTTCTCTGATTTATTCCTGTAGGGCAATTATTCTGATGCTGTTGCTTGTGTTCATTCCAGGCAGGATGTGGCAAGCGGCCAGCAGGTAAACCCACCCTGCAGGCCCCACGACTGTCCTCTTGGTTTTTATTTGCTTTATTTTTTCTGTCGTTGGTTTTGCACTTTCCTTTCCTCCTGTTCCGTCAGTCTCGGCGTGTGCAAATCCTCCAAACCTGAACCATTTTTACTTTTCTTTTTTTTGACAGAAATAATGAAGGCCACGCTCCCTCCCAGAAGGGAGGCGCTGGAGCGCGACGCCTAAGGCAGGAACCCCCCCGGCCTCCCCCGACGGTGCCGGCCCTGGGGTCACTCACGTTTGACGAGCTCCTCGCCCGCGAAGCCGGCGGCGCAGCTGGTCACGAGCGCGTAGGGCCCCGCCGCCGCCATGGCGCCCGCCGCCGCCTCGCCCCTTCCGCCCGCCCGCCTGTTCCACGCCGCCTCCGCGGGGGGGACGAGGCGGTGGGAGCGCGGAGGAACGGCGGCCAGGCGGCCCCTGGTGCTGGCGCGGTGCGGCGGGGCAAGAAGAGGGAAGTGGCTTGTGGTGCGGGAAGACGAGCGGAGAACAGCGGGTTTGGCTTTTCGTTTAAAACTTCTTCCCTCCCCTGCGTCCCCCTCCGGCCGGCGGGTGGTGCGGCCCGGCCGGCGCGGCCCGTTGCTATGGCCGCGGGGAGGCCGCAGCCGCCATGGCCGCCGCGGGGGCGGCAGCAGCGGGGACCGGGCAGGAGGAGGCGGCGACGGCCGCGCTGGTGCAGGTGGGTCGAGGCCTGAGCGAACCCCGAGCGAGCGGCCCTCCCTGCCCCGGGTTGTGGCCGAGCCCGGCGGGAGGAGGCGGCTGCGGTGGGGGAGGCGCCTCGCGCCCGCCCTGAGGCGGGAAGGTCCTTTCAAACTGACGGCTTGACCTGCTCGAAGATGTTCCCTGGTTGCAGTGAAGCTGCGAGAGCCTCAGATCTCCAGAAGAGCCTTTGCCTTGACAGCGGCGTGGGGAGCATGAGTAGGAAAGCCAAGCTGAAGTGTGTGTTCAAGAATCAAGAGGGGAAAAAAAAAGAAAAAAAGCTCTTCCATGCAAAAAGAATTAAATTGAATTTTCTCTTTGCCTTCTAAGCAAAGCAGGTCTGTGCTTTCCTGTAAGGTGCTTTAACAATTCATAACTCCATTAGAATTAATAAAATGGAGGCTTTATCAGAGGTTTTCTGCTGCTCACTTAATTGGTGAAGTTTGGTTTGGTTTCTTGTGAAAATAGAGTAGGGATCCTGTCTGCGGTAGCTACTGAATTTGAGAGGGTCTGTGACATGTAAAGAAAAGAAATTATTTCCAGACTGTTGCTGCTTGTCCTAGAAAGAAAAAAAATGCACCCAAGTTCCGATTTAAGATTTTTGTGTTCATCCATTTTTTTTGAGGATCTAGTAGATTTTATTCCCTCTCAGCACAAAAATATACTTGATATCAGCAGTGTTTCTGGAAGTGTCCTGGGAACAGCACAGATGCCAAGAAGGTGGGGATTTGGAGAAACTTGTTTGTTTGCCATTAATACTATGTTATGGCTTGTGTTTTCTGTTAATGAATTTTGAGTAAAGGTCAGAGCTTCATAAATTTTATCGTCCTTAGTCTGACGGGACCTTGAGCTTGCTTGGTTGCCACAGTATAAATATGGGGTTTTGACATGAGTGATCTCTTGTTAGGCTGCCTCTTTCTTTCAAGCCCCTGGTGCAACTTTTGCACTTCTCGCATGGTTAAACCATCTCTACCAAGAGAGGTGTTTGAAATGTGCAAGGGAAGAACATTCCTTGCAAGAGGACCTCAGTCCTAAAGTTTTGCCGCATTGCTTTGTTGGATTTGTTTTAAAGTTAATTTCTTTTTTTTTTTTCAAGTCTTTTACTAATCTTTGGCTATCTCTCATTTGTAAAAGAACCAGAACTACAGGAAATGTTATGTGTTTTCTCTATTTAGAAAGCATTTTATTTGAATTAAACCCTGCTGTGTAAACCCATGCTTTTTTTGTTTGTTTTTTGCTTTTTTTGTTATAGATGTGACTTGTAATAACTTGCTTTTTAGGTCCAAAAAGAGCTTCACAAGCTTAAAAATAATGTGAGAAAAATCAACTTGAAAGGAAAAATAGAAGCTGAGGATATTAGCAACTTGGAAGCCATGATTGAAAGAACTGAATTTGGACTGAGAGTAAGTAAAATGAATGGATCAGGAAGACACTTTAGTTTGAGATTTCTGTCAATAAGTCGCTGAGTGCACAAGGCTGTGTATTTGCCATCTGCAAGTTGGAATTCATCAAACAGTGGTTTAGAGCAAGGGCTTCCTATTTTGGAGGGTCAGAATTAACCTTGTGCCTCAAATCATAAATGAATCTTTGCTTCAGCCTGACAGTAGCGTAGGGTCTATCAACTTTTCACTCCAGTAAAAGCTCTAGGTTGCTAAGCTAAGTGAGTAAAAATTTAAACCTAGCACTTTTTTAATGGTCTAAATTCTTTTATCTAACAGAAACATGCTGAAAATTATTTGAATGCTATAAACAGCCAAGTGTTAACTATTTCTTCTACTGATAAAGGAGAACATTCAAAACTGCTTCCTAAATGGTAAGTGACACATCTGTTTTACTGTAGGGATTAATGTAAGATGGAAACTTATCAAACATATCAAAATCATGAAGTGAATAGGAGTACCTGCCCAAATGAGTTTATTTTGGTCACTTGCTATTTTGATTTTGTTTTAACTTAAAAAGTAATACAAAAGGAAGTGCAGTCCTGAGTAGCTACAGTAGCAACTTTTCTGTTAACTCTTGCAATTTTTACTATACATTAAGTAAAAAATATAGTTGATAAATTCAGCCGGATGGAAGCAGTATGTGTTTAATGGGTAAAATCAAAGTAACTTTTAAACTTCAGTGCTGCATTCTTCTAAATCAGGGAGTTTCCTTTTGACAGTTCTCAGAAACGGGTTATTTTGCCACGAATACCTGTGGAACCTCAGACCATCCAGGAATGCACCAAATCAGCACCACGTCTCTCTCAAGATTCACAGGTATGAAGTAACATAGTACTTTGACATAGACTGTATTAAATGTCTAGACTGGAGTCTTGCAGGTATTTATTGTTTAGGAAACATCTCGATTTATAATCTTCAAAGATTAAGAGCTTTGGAATATGAATGAAGTACCCATGACATCTTTAAGTTTTGAGTGGAGAAGGATGATGCTAATTGTTTTGAAAGCAAGAGTTTTAAGTTTTCTACAGTATTCCAATCCTATCCTATATGAATACATATCTGTTGTGCAAAAAGTCATCAAAGTTCAGCTACTCAATAATGTCTATATTATCTGTAGTCTTTCAACTCTGTGTGCATCAGTGAGCTTAATTTAGAGGAGGGCTTATGCTGTGCCCTGCCTTGACTTCCTCTTTCACTGTTTTTTTTTGTGTCTAACTATGGCATCTGCTTAGCAATGAACATTCAGTGACACACAAGCTAGCCCCAGTTTCCCATTATAAAGAAAATGGACAAACAGCACTGTTTTGCCAGCTGTTCTACATGCCTAGTATGCCAACATAGAAAGATCTTATTATTAAATAGTTGTGAAATCCAGCTGGGAAATTATCACCTAACAATTCCTCAGTCTTGTCTTTTCCTCACTTGCAACTATAAACATTTTTTTTGTTTTCGTTTTGTTTTATTTAAGCATACATAGATATGTTTTTCAAAATTCCTTTCCACTTTAAACAAATGTCTGTGAACTGAATAGTTTTCCATTTGAAGAGAATATTTCCAAATACGTAAGTTTTGGAACATCAGAGGAATCAGCTTCTGAAGTTTTTTAAGTTCCGAAATAATTATTTCGTATACTATTTCTGTGATTTGCAGTCCCCAATAGGCTGTGTGAAAGTAAAAATGGAGCACAAATCGTTTGTAGTAGTTAATGTATAGCAACGCTGAAGTCAGGTGAGCACAGATTTTACACATTCACGTTTCTAGAATACTGTCATATGCCCAATAGCTTGCCCCCAGATGTGTCAGAACAGGCTTAAAATTGTCTGCACAAACATATATTAGGCTATATTCTCCTGTCATTGACAGAATAAAAGATGTAAATGAAAAATATTTCTAGAGGGCTCTAGAATATGCAACTACCATAAGTAGGCATGAAAAGTGGTTTAGTTGCAGAGAGTAGATTGCTTCAAAGATTAATGCAGTCCATTCATAATCCAATTGTACTGTGTTCAAAACAATGCAACACACATCCACAAAATGGAATTACTTTGTGGAAAAGGCTCACTGACTTTCTACATGGTAAACTGCCCTCCACCCTGAATTGACTTTTGTGTTGAAGTAGAGCAGGATTTGAACTACTTTTAACTATAATGAACATGTCAACTTGTTCTGTGGATTATACCCCATGCTAGTAATTGAGCATGCTAATTCCCTTTCTCATAGGGCACTAGGTTAGGAATAATGAGCTATTTGCCCTGCTTTTCTCTTCTCTTTCTTGTTCTACATCAAGACAGTTAAAGCTAGTTTAAATGTAAGACCTGGAAAAGATAGATGGAAGAGACTCGTGATACCATCTGCTGCAACTCCTGCAAATATAGCATTGTCATTTGCCTTGCATTTAAGCTGGCAGAGTAACTTTTATCAGCTTTTATTTTATTAAGCATTTCAATTCTTGTTATCCTGAATGGAATCTGCCACTGCAGTACTGTTCATTTCACTGTCAGTCTGACTGGGGAGTCTGTATTGTGAATCATCTATTTTAATTGAGAAAGCCCTCAATTTCCCTCCAATTCTTGTTTAATAGCACAAGCAGTTTCCTTTCTGTACAGTGGTGTATTATAGTAATAAAATAAATACCACAAAATCACTGATGAGGTGAAAATTGAACTTTCTATCTCTGTGCAGCCATGTGGGTAAAAGAGTAATTGGCTTGGATAATAACTTTTGTTCTTACAAACCAAATCTAAATGAACATCTCATTGATACATCTGCTTGTAATTATATCAAAAAAAGAAAATAGATTGTGCAGATAAATTCAAGCATTTTTTTTAGTTCTTTCACAAAGTAATACAATTGTTTAATAGTTCAAATGTACCTCTAATGATTCTTGCATTATTATATGGTGTATTGTTTGTCAAAAAGTAATATTGTAATAATATACATAATAGAAGCATCTGTAGAGAGTTCTCATCTATAGATATGTTCAGTTTGATCTTGCATACTAAGGGAACTTTTTATATTCCCATGTCCATATAATGGGAATTCAGCACATACAGTGTCAGGTCCCCAGCTCCTCTAAATTAACTTAGCTCTGTTGACCTCATTAGAGCCACATTAGTTCCTGCCATCTGAGGATTCTTCCTTGTTCAGCATTGGTTGGTAAATAAACCCTGTTGGGTGCAGACTAGTTAGTAGCATTATTGCAGTGGAAGTAATGAGAGAGATTACTATGCTTGATGCAGATCCAAGTGAAAGCCAGAGCACAGGCATTACATACTGAAATGTTTTGACTTAAGATACTTTCACTCAGAGTAAAAGGATATGGCACCACTCTTGCCTTTATGAAAAAGGTCCTTTAGATACTTTTTAACAGGAAGAAATGTGGTCTTTGTTTTCTGTCCACCAATGTTTACTTATTTTATTCAAGTTGTATCCCTTCATGCAAAAAACACAGTACATTAAGAAACTACTGTATTTTAATTCTTGTAACTATAAGGATTATTAATTTCTTCATTTACTTATAAGCAAGTGCACTACCTGCCTTGAGTCAACTGACGGAGGAAGGTGTTCTGGTCCATCGGGTCAATGATTACTGAATTAAAGTCTCTGATAAGTATAGCCAAGATAGATAGAACTCTTATTGCCAGCTGGGGAAGAATGCATCTTTAACTCCCTCCTAAAGATCTGGATATGCGTTTGCCAGATGATGTATATGTGAGGAAGGCAATTCTGTTCAGCAAAACATTTTGAAATAAAACTCCAATAAAAGCTCTGTTTTCTTGATTCAGAACTTCACTTTCAGATTTTCTTTCAGCCAAGATCTGCCTCCTCAATGGAACGTGGCTGCATTGTTACAGGCTGCATTGTAGTTGTCCTGGCATCTACTGATATGAAAAGGAAGATTACAGGCTGAAACTCACAATTAGCTTAACTTAATCTTTCCCTTTGTTTTCTTAGTCTTCATTTAATCATTTAACCTCAGTGTGCTTTCTATTTAGTACAGATTCTTGTGTTGCATGTCTTTATCTTTGCTTATGGTTTGACACTTACTTATATACTTTGCATATCCTTGACTAGTTCATAAAATAGTTTAACAAAATGCAGTTGTAAACTCCATTACAAATTTGACAAAGCCAGTCTGATTTACCATTCAGAAAAAAGTCCATAATGAAAGTATATTTTTATTTGAACAGCTGTATTTATAAATTAACTCTTTCCAACTGGACTAGTAGTAATATTCATAATAATGACTTGGAGTTCTCTGAAGATGTTAGGGCTTGTCCATGTTTCCTTGTAAATAAGTACCATAAAACATTTATTATAGCACTGGAACTGGATAAATGGAACTGACAAATAACATATTAACACAGCAAGTCAAATCTGTTTGTTCTTTCTGAACAAAATTTAAATTGAGATAGATGTGAAAATTTAACACTTCAGAACTTGCAACAAAGTTGATTGAAGAAACATTGGTAGAAGAGTATCTGTGAGTAATAGTTTTATACCTTGCTAAGCATGTAATCAGAAAATGCTTTTTCATTGTTTATCCAGTTCTGTGTGGATGATCAAATATGATTTTGTTAAAGTTTTTCAAAATCATTAACAATATTTTTGGTAGTGAATTCTTGTTTATAAATACCTCTGGTGCAGTTATTTTAAGAGCACGTATAATACATATTTTAGCAGCAGCTGGAAATGAATGTGAAAATTATGCTTGACCCAGAGAACATCAATACTAAAGCTGTTTTCAAGCAGGACAGTGGGAACAAGCTACCACTTATAACTAAGAAAAAACCTGCTCCAGTAAGTAGCTTATTGTCTGATTTCTTTTTTTAATCTATATTAACTGTATACTATTAAGGTTATGCATATCTGAGCTAAATAAAAATTCAATTTTAAATGAAAGTACCTTACAATTTTCTGTTTAACTTCATGTCTAACAATTAACCTGTCTTGAGTGGCAATACTGGGGAAGACAAACCTGTAGCACAGTAGGTTTAAGCAACGAGGCTCCAGTCCTGCAAGTATACATGGGGAATGTGCAGAGTGAGTAATCTCAGTAAAATCAGTGAGTGAAGGTAAGTGAACAGGTCTTTATGGAATTTAAGATGCAATCCAAAAGTCAAGGAAGTAAAAGGCCTTTGAACCCCTTCACCCCTGAGGAAACAGTGGGCTTTGGATCATTCATTACATGACAGTTTCCTAACATGAAATGACTGTGTTCCATTTTCAAATGCCAATAGGATTCTTATGAACTAGTGAAAACGTTAGTACTTTTTTTTATGCTTCTTTTGATTGGCATTTAAAAAGCAATCCTAACATGGGAAATTGGTGTCACTGAATCAGAAAAACAGGGATTACACGAAGCATCAGAGTGCTAGAGTAACTACGTGATTTCAGGTGACAATTCCTTCTCATTTTTTTGACAAGGTTTGGGGAGGGTTGTTGCCCCATTTTACTTTTTAGCCCACTGCCTGGAGCACTTGCTTTGGAGCGTGAGGGACTGATTCAGATGCCTCCTTTGCATATGGAGATAATTCCATGTCTTGCAAGTCCTGTAGTGTCCTCACAGTCCCTCTGCCAGGTATTCTGTCAAGCTGTAGCCCTTAGTAGAAAGCAATTATTTCTTGAAGCCTAGACTGAAGGTTTCCTGCAATGCAGTGATGAAGATTGCCCTGACCAGTGGCCATCAAATCACCCTTCTCTCTGGGCTGAGAATATTCAATTATGTAAGGTTAGATTTTGAGTCTCGCAAATTTCTGTTGTGCATCTGCTTTTTCTCTTAAGCAAATTAACATGAAGATGAAATTTTCTACAAAGTATGCTTAAAAAAAAAAAAAAAGGTAGGCACAGACATCCCTCCAAAGATCAGTTGTGCTCACCATTTTAGCACAGCATTCTGGTGCACATGAAAGAATATTTCCAGTGGTCTGGGTATGTGGCACTCTTCTACAATTTAATTTATGTAATAGAAGCATTATGCAGCAAGCTCAGGGCCATAAGAGGCATGCTAGGGTGTTTGGTTTTAAACAACATAAGCAGGATCTGTGAATGGCACAGTTGTGAGCTGCCACTTATAAAAAATGATTTTTTGAAAGCTGTTGCCCAGACTAAGAGGTGATTTGTCTAACCCTGTGATATAGAGTTAATTAGAAAAAAGCATCATGGCTAATAGCTTTGTGAACCACTCTAAAACACTCGCAGAGAGGAATATTATACCACTGTGGAGAGCCATGTGTTTTACCACTCTCACTCAAACATATCCTGATCAGAGAACTTCTTAATGTTGACTTAAATTACAAACATTTAGTGTAAATTAGTCAAGCTCTCTGATACATATTTACAGTTGCTAATAAATTGTTTATGATAAGGAGATGGCCAGAATAACCAAGTAGGTATTTTACATCTTTATTGTTCTTCTCCAGCCCTATTGAAGTAGAAGCTTTTCAGGGTTTTTTAAATCTGATGAAACAGTCTGATTTGAAATGTTCTAACTTCATTTCATTTAAAAGTTTGAAAGTAGATTTGTAAAGTCTACTGAGACCCTGAATGAAAATATTTTTGGTGAAGGTGACCCATACCAGCAGGTCTTGGCATAATGAATATAGATCAACATTAAGAGCTTCCAAAAAAAAAAAAAAAAAGTAGTTGCAGGTCTGAAAGTGTATGGTTTTTAGGTCTGGAAGAAAATAGCAGTTACATTTGGTACAAGAAGGTATCTACTATTTACCCTGCTTTTTCTAATCAGCCATTAGAGGGCAATATTTCTACACGTGCATATGTGCACATGTATGCACACATGTATACCCGTGTACGTACCCTACATAAGAACAAAAATTGTATGGCTGATTTGCCAAAAGTCAGTGGCACAAGAAATCTCTTTGCAATAAATGACAAACTAATCACTTGATTAAGAGCATCTAGTTTCTTTCCAATAGTGTCAGCATCTGAGCTCTCAAAGAGCATATAAAACATGGCAATTAAAAAGAGACTGTTTTTTTAGGTAACTAAAATGGAGGGCATCCATATCAATTTTCTGTCAGTGTGCCATTTGAGTTGTTTGAAAAAGTATTTTAAAACTTAATAAAGACTTCACTTGTTCATGAACAATTGCTGTATTTCTTGTTCTTTCAATGTGAGAAGGCTGCTCATACTGGATTTCCTAACAGAAACTAGGAACAATTAATTATGCAGTAGCTATTGCCCTTTTGAACTTCTTTGGTTTTGTTTTTCTGGTCAGCGCTAATGCTTCATTCTCTGTAGCATGTGTAGTTATCTTAAAATTAGGGTTATAGTTCCATTTGAAGCTACATGAGCCCACTGAGCATTGCTTGATTTTTGTCAACTGTATCTGGATAACAAATGAAAAATAAGTATTTAACTATTAAATGTGTGCACTTCCCAGGGAGTATCAAGCAAAGCAAAGAGTAGTCTGAATTGCAGCAAAAATAATTCTGACTAACTGCCGCAATGGAGAAAAGATTCACAACTCTGCCTTTCATTTTCATAGAACTGCTATTCTTTTATAGAATTATACTGACACTTTTTGGTCCCTGTTTTCATATAAATATATATTATAATGTAAACTTAGGAACCTTTTAATTTATTCATGAGGTAGTATTAAATATGGTGATGTTTTCTAGCCCTTATGAGCTGCATCTTATAGAGTGGCTGTAGTGATGGCAGCGATTCTGTTTCTGGCTTGTGGGGGGTTGTTTTTTTAATACTTATTCCAGTGCCACCATTCTAATCATATCCTTAGATGTTTGTTCTTTACTCAGCATTTTCATCACATTAATCAGTAATGCTTATCACTGAAAGTCTATTCATTTCCAAAACTATAAAGCAACGTAATCTGATTTCAAATGCTTAGAAGTTGTAGATGAAAAGGGTTGTTTGTTTTTTTGATCCTGAAAACATGATTGTGTTTTAAGTCCATGCATATGGCTATAATTACAGTCAAAGCATAATTTGGCATTGATAACAGAGACTTAAACAAATTGATGCTACGCTGCAGTAATTCAGAGCAAGCTTGTTGCATTCCTATTATGCTATGCAACCATAATAAGCAGCACAGTGAATTAATAAAACTTGTCACTAAAAATAAAGAGGGTAATAATTGGTGAGATAGAGTTAACTTAACAGATGACTATAGTCAGCATCCTTTCAACCTAGAAATGGGAATGTGAAGGTCACCCCCATCTCAGATGACAAACGTAGAATGTTTTGTTGGTAAACAAATTAATCTTTTGAAAAGGTCACCATTTGTTTTAAGTTTTTATCCAGTTCTTGTCATCTGGAATTGGAGATTGACTGTCATTTTGCTAGGTAGGGGTGCAGCCGAAGCGGCTTCTGTCCGTATCAGCATTCCTGGAGAAGACGCCGTGCCTGCTTGCGATGCCATGGGCTGCTGGTTTACAGCTGTCCCCGGACGAGAACGCAGGCCCACCCCTGAATTCCAATAAGATGGGCTGCCTTTTCTGCCTTGTCTACGCTGGCCCTTTGCCCACAAGTAAAATGTATTGTAGTTCAAGCCAGCAATTATCTTTCTTACTTCCTTCTGTGCTGCTTCTGTTCCCTCTTTCAAAAAACAGATGTGGCGTTCACCAAAGTTCTGCATCTATTCTCTTTTGCACCTGCTATGGCAGGGTTTTGATAGAGGTAAATTCCTGGGAAAGCTAGCAGTAAGCCATCATATCTAACTTCTGTGACAGCTTAAAGGAGTAAAGCTTTATTTTTTCAAATATATGCAAAGTTAATTATTTCAGAGTCATTTCTCGTTAGTTTAAAGGCTTTAAAGTGCGTAAAAATAATATGACCTATGGGTAGATGCTTAGTTGCTTCATATTTAAGGCTGTGTGTTGGACTTTCCTTTTAAATCAAAATTTATTCCTTTCAGTTTAAAGAGGAAAATAGTATGTATTAATACTGCTATTGCATCTAATGGAATGTTAATCTTTAGGTAGACAAAATGATGGAATGTGTAAATTGAAATAAGGAGGACAAATTTGAATTTTCTATCTAGTTTTCTTACTCAAAATCTGCCTGAAGAAGAACAGCCTAAGACAGACATTTTTAGAAATCGCTGTTTGAATTTCTTATAAAGACAGCTGCAGGTTTGACTCGCCTAACTTTAGGGGACACGGGGAGGAATTTGCCATTTACTTAGCACGGGATGTTTCTTCACTGATTCCACATGCGGGTTCTTAGAGTACCAAAATTAGGTGCTATGAAATCAGCATAAAATACTCAAGGTTATTTAGCTTGACTGACAAAATATGTTTCTTTCTCAGAATGGAAGCTGCTGGACCAGCAAGTGGCACAGGATGGTTGAAGCTTAAGGGATGTGTTTTGATATGTGAATTGGTTTGGTTTGACTGGTTGGGCTTAATAGCCCATGGCTTGTGTGCTTCCTGCCTGTCCCTTCACTCAATAGCCAAAATTTACATCCTATTGCCATTCAGGTTCTTGCCAACACCTACCTCCGTTGTCATTGTGCTGCATTTTTAACAGGCCGCATCCCGCTCTCCTCCGCTTAACAAGCTTTCTTGGAAACATCTGTAAAATCATTCTTGTCTTTCCATTGTGGTATGTTTTCTCCTTCCTTTTCTAGGGATTATCAACTCTGTATAACAAGTCTTGGTAAGACTTTTGAGAAAATAAATATTTTGAGAATACCAAT
Source organism: Nothocercus julius (assembly GCA_013398735.1). Classification (NCBI taxonomy): domain Eukaryota; kingdom Metazoa; phylum Chordata; class Aves; order Tinamiformes; family Tinamidae; genus Nothocercus; species Nothocercus julius. Next base: position 617,149 of record VZSV01000075.1, on the reverse strand, counting down.
TGGAGATTATTGTGAAATGTCCCATTACCGAGTTATATCTCTTCCACCTTTCCTATCAAGCTCTGTGGTTTTCTGATATGCCTTGTCTATCTATTGTTTTGCAGTTTATCAACATTAACAGAATCATCTGTGATAAACTACTCTTCTCCATATTTAATACCAAGCTACATTCTCTTTGGGGGCAGGAGCATATTTATAACTAAGTAAAAGTTGTTCTAGATAAATATTCCTGCCTAGGTAAAAAAAAAAAAAACAAATAAAGAACTAATGGAAAAATCCCTTCGGTGTTGCAACAAGTACTCTATTTAAAATGAAACAGAAAGAAAAAATCAACCAGGAGAGGTTTATCCACAGGAGAAGAACATGTTAGAAAGGGTAATAGAATTGTTTTTCTTATGCCCAGGGTTAATTACACTCAGAAGTGCTTGAGATGAAAAAATAGTTTTTCACACACTCAAGCATATTACAGAGCCAACTTTAGCCTGTGCTCCAGGGGAAGTGCTCCCTTCCAGCCATCTAAATTTTGTACTTCGGAAGTATCCATGATCAAGCACACTGTGTGCTGACTTAATAAAATTATACTTGGTAAATCATAATGTTTGCAACAAACTTCCCTAAAAAACGTTGTTCAGGAGAGAAAATGTCTGAAATTCCTATTGTCTCTTAGCGGTGAGCACTGCATTGCAGCTCTTCAAGTGTGGGTTTTGCAAGTGGAAGGTGATGAGGTACCTACAGATGTGGGTTTTTTTCTTCCTCTTTTTGTTTTTTTTCTACACTACAGACTTTAAAATATTACTTAGGAGCTGTCAATCCTGGAATATGCAATATTACATTTACTGCCTGTGTTTTTATACCATAAAGACTGCAGGTGTGAACTTAAACTGCTCTGAGAACCAGATGGACAGCAGTGGAGAACCTTTTAGAATAAATTGTTGCATTTTTCTTTTGCTTTTATTTTTCATTGAAGTCTTCAAATCATTAAACAGGTAGTTGATGTGGTAAAGTAGGATGCTGAAAGAATGTAGAGGAGGGATGTACAGGTCGGGGGAGTTCCTGTATGTAATAACTTCAGGTTAGTTCCCTTATGCTGCTCACATTATGTAATTTACTTAATCACAATGGCTTTTGTGTGGGGTAAATGCTTAGATTAGAACCCTCTTCCCCTAAAAAGCTTCATCTGACTTTTTTTTTTTTTTTTTTTTTTTTTTTTGCTAATACCTGCCATTTAGTTTATAGCAATTAAAGGATACAGCAAAGAATTCAGTATCTTCAGTAAAAATAAATAAATGACTTGTAGGCTGCTTCTGAACTTGTACACTGGACCTGAGTTGCTTTCCTTGGCAGCCCGTGGTGTTTGAATGAACACAAGCGTAACACACCCTCCTTGTATTGCTGCTTTGCATCCCAAAACTTCTGGGATGTAAAGTAGGATAAAACAGGCCCATAGTAAAATCAGTGCTGCTTTACTCATACAACAGCAATAGCCTGTAAATGGAGTCACTATTTAATTAAATTTCATTCTTTTTATATTTTTGCTGTGTCCTCAAACTGCTGGATCTGAGAATACGTAGGAAACTGGTTTATTGTTCCCTTTCCTCGGTATGTGCTGGCTGGTGTAAAGTTAATCTTTGTTATGTGCTTATTGCCATTTTCGTGCAACACAAGGATGTGAAGATTCATACGTCTAGATCCCTTAAAGCATAATGCTCTGTAATGGCCATAACTACAATGAGCGCCTGTGATTCCTTTGAAATAATTTCTGTTATGATGAAGCCTGTGTATTTTGTATAACCCTAATGTCTTTTTTTTGTGGACAGTGTTATTACAGAAATTTGGAGGAAAAAAAAAAATTATAGTTTATGTTGATCTATTCCATTTTCCTATTGGAATTACAAGGAGTTCTTTAGAATTGCCTCTGCCTTTTTATGAAGTTGATGGCTGATGTTATTTACTAATTACAAAACAATAGTGCTCAAAGATCCAAATCATGGTCTGGATCCATTCTCCTAAAAGCTGTACCCGGGCATAATAAAACTTAGTATTTTAAAACAGAAAGTCCTAATTAGCTTTATAAAGGAGAAAAGTGTTATTATTTGTCTCTTGTAGATCTACCAATATTCTTTAACTTTCAGATTTTACGTACTTAATATTATTTTAAGCTATTTTGTCATTCATAAAGAATTATCTTTTAACAATGAAAATCAAGGAGTTGGTCAGCACGTGTTATTATTGTATCTTTAGGGTATCTTTTATGGAGCTCAGCAGTGGGGCTCATCTTTCTATCCAATGTAGGAATTTCTGCTATTAGACTAGTGGAATAGGTGGTAGCCTATGGTCACCTATAGAAATATGCCACATTTTCCTGTTGAGTTTCCTGAGTGTTTATCAAATTGAGATCTGTTCTTTTCCGTGTATATTCTCTCTATATGGGATGATGTTTTTAATAAGAATGTAATATTACTATCCAAAGTCACTTTTGTCACTACTTCAATTTCTGGCACTTAGAACATGAGGGCTGCTTAGGAGAGTAAGAAAGTTTAATCCCTGCATTAGCACAGCTAGTGTGGCATGTGTTTCCCCATCACATTAACAGGCTGTGTCACTGTTGTAATTAAAGAGCATTTAAACTTCAGAAGTCTATGATAGTTATTGTGAGCAGTTGCATATATCTTAATTTTCTTAATCTTATTCCTAGTGAAGACTTACTTACATATTTGAAAGTGCGTTCTTGCTTCCTGGTGCCTATGTGTGCACACATTTCAAGGGCTGCTCTGTCAAGAAATGCTATATTTGCACTGTACTCATTAAAACTGAGCAAATTTCTTGTGGTCCCTATGAATAGCAGAAATCACAAGACAGTGATTGGATTTAATTAACTTTATTTTAAATTACTAATGACAATAGATAATACTGCAACATGTTCATAAGTAGTAAAATCAGTGCTTGTACTGCTACATTATTAAATCTTAATGAAACTATTCATAGCAGAAATTGTATTTATTATTTAGTATTACATAAGTAGAAAAGTTTGTCTTCTGCAAATTCAGAATTTGTTGTTTGTTGAAGGACAATTCTGTTCCTTCCTAGATGTGTAATCAGAAGATAGTGAAGGGTTGTACAGTTAGCAACCTTTGGGTTTTGCCTGCCTTTCACCACATGGATTCTCCTTTACCACTTCTAGAAGATGATATAAAGAAAGGTGAGTGTGTTGTCAGACACCACATGTAATTTACAAAAGCACTTTTGCTTGCTGTTTGAGGGATGTTTCTGGTAATTAGATTTTGTGGCACCTCAAAGCCTAAAACAATTATGATCTCCATGGCTGCTAAGGGTAGAGGCCACGTTCAGGAGACTTGCATGTCACGTACTACCGTATGGCGATCATTAGGACACAACATCGTGCGTTGAGCATCCTCCTCCCTGAGCCAGTTACCTTGTATTGTGCAGAGCTCAGCTTCTCCTGTGAGGAATAATTATGTGAGAGAGAGGATTCTTGACTAAATGATCAAACTAAGCAGCCATAATTAATATATGGTTATTGCTCATTCACTCTTAATAAGATCTATACTTGGACTATTTTAACAACCAGTCCGTAATCATTACTAGGTTACAGTTTACAAGACTTAGTTCTCACACATTCTTTATATTAAATTGATATTCTACAAGTCCTTATTCCTTCAGAATAGCACTGTTACAGTATATTTTATGTATGTGTCAGCATTCATAGGCAAAATTTACCTCCCTTGAATTTCATCACTGAAAGAAAATCACTGCTTTTTTATTCATTTTGATTGGAATTTGAAGAATTTGGGTCTGACATTAATTTTTTCTTTGCAGTTACTTTTTTTTTAAATTCATAACTGGAGTGTAAATGATTTGTTCAATAACATCATCATCATCTAGGTATCCTGAGCCTGACTGAAAGGAGGCTTATCCCTCCAGCAGCAAAGATAACCCTGCAGTCATCTCCTATTGTGTCTAAACCAGCTCCTCTCCATGAATTTCATGAGCAGCACAAGAAGTCAGTTGTAGGTGAGTGCAAAAGTTTGATAACAACCATCGGTTGCATGTACAACTTAACTCTCAGGCTCTCTTTTATCTCCCAAGAAGGCAGCTGGCTAATGAATACTTGGTCAAACTCTAAATTGTACTAAGTACTAAGAAAAGTCTCCTGTGTCTTTCATCTGAATGGGAGATGGATTTCTAAATCCCTGGGAGGATTCGGTTTCTGTTCATTCTGAAAATCCTGATCAGTTCCTAGATGAATGTTGTACATCTTTAAGCACCTGAATATGAAGATTTAACCATTAGGATAAGGCTAATGTTAGTATAGGTCACTGCAAACATGGCTTACAGCAGCTGATTAAGAATCTCTCTGCCAGCGTGATTATAAGAGACTCCTAATAAGTGAATCTGTTCTGTGTAACACTAGTGTGATCTGCTCCAAAGTCTACTGGAAGCATTTTCTGTTCTTGCTGCTTAAGGCATGTGGTAAACTTATCACTAGTATGGATGGGAGGGTGAGCCAGCTGAGGAGATGGTCTAGTAGCAATGCCTACAAATGTTAAAGCTCTTATAATGGAAAAGAGTGGTTGAAAAATAAAATTGTATCTGGAATAGCATGGTGTAAAAACATTAATATTCTTACATTGTTATCCTGGGCATGTTGGCTGGCATAGTCTGAACTTTAGAATGTTGTATATTAACATTGTGACTTGTTTTCCTGTAGCCTAATCTCAGTCTTCTTAATAGCAACCTGATATAGTGTGGCTAGGCTTATGGTCACCCAATATCATTCCTCAATGGTTTTAGCAACAGCTCCTGAAAATTGCAACCCCCTTAGATATGAGAAAAAAACTGAAGTATCCCAGTACCTAGTGGTAGGAGATGGAGTATCTTTCTGATGTTATTTGTTTCTTTTAGTAAAGAAATCTGTGCTGCATTTTTTCCATTGGTACAGGAGAGATTAGTAGAGTAGACCCCAAGAATACAGCCATTTTCACCTTTCCAAAATCAAAGCAAGCCCTTGATGACACATGTTCCTCTACCAAAGATCACATTGTACCTGCTTCAGCTCCATCCAGGAAATCAGCAGCAGTGTGGAGACATCCGGCTCAGCAGCTGGAATCTGAACTGCAGACTCCCTGTCAACCTCAGGTATTCAGACAGGGAGGATAATGAGAGGTTTTTATTCATGTTTTTAATACTGAATTCACTGGGTGTGTCTTAGGAAATTATTGCACATCACTGAATTGGTACAGGAGGGTTTAAACTAAAGCCAGTAAATAGTAAATATAGCAGTAAATAGGAAACACTTTCTATATTGCTAGTTTCTGCTTTCTGCTAACCCAAACTGGCTGCCTTTTTCACACAATCTTAGAAAATGGGTCTGAAAAGGATCTTATGAGGTTATCTAGACCTCCAGGCAGAATTACCTGTGCTATAATATTGCTGACAGATGTTTTTCTAACCTGTTCTGAAAACTTCTAACAATAGTGACTCCACAGTCTCCATAGGCCATCTGTTCTAGTGCCTACCTAACTGTCTTTACTGTTAAAAAGAGTTTTTTAATGTCTCATTCAAATCTCCCTCACTGCAGTTAAGCAAATGTAGTGTTTTCCTTTTACAGAAGATTATGGGGAGATTTGACCTTGACTACTTAACGCTTGATGATTGCTCTCGATCTCCATGCAAAAGGGACTTTTCTTTCCCTTTATGTCTAGCTGTAGCATTACGTAGCAGACTGCCTGAATGTTCTACCAGATCTTTTCAGGCTGTCTGACTTCTGTGCTATTGAGCAGATCAGAGAAGGAAATCTGAAAATTGAAAATAAAGCCAACTTGAGAAATGGAGATAGAAGGTCAACGAGTTTTTATTAATTCTGTAAAAACAGTTTAAAAACAGTGCCCTTGGATGGAAAACCAGAGCTAACGAGTTGCTAGCTACATTGCCTAGTGAAAAAGTTCCAGTCAGATTTGAGAACATTTCTGTTTCCAAGTTTTACCTTGGGTAGGCAATGGGGCAGGGTGTTAAGTTTCTCCTGGGGTAGGTGGGGAAGTGTACCTTACAGTCTGGAATTCATGTAGGAATGCTGTTGTAGTTACTGTCTGATTGTAGTCGGGTAAATCAATGTAGGAATGGGGGATCTGCTGACTGTAAGAATGCCACTGTAAGATTTTGTTGTTATATTTGATAAAATCAAGCATGGCTCCTTTGTGCAATTAGTGTATTTACATCAAAATGTTCATAGCCTCTTGCATAACCTCTGAGGTATTTGTGTGGTAATGGGTTTCATGGTAAGTAGGGGTTAGACTGTGGTTATGATATGTATATATCTTAAATCAATACTGATACGTT